>CAJQUW010003268.1:0-129570 GCA_907163375.1 Prostheceraeus crozeri
TTCAAAAGCCAAAAAAAAGCTCACCTAAAGCTGGCGAGTTACAGATAGGATTTGTTTTCATACAACTGGTACATATCACAGTTCGGTGGCGTACTGCCATTTCGAGAAAAAAAAGCCCAAAAAAAGCTCACCTAAAGCGCGAGTTACAGATAGGATTTGTTTTCTAACAACTGTTACATATCCACTGAGTTCTTGGTGGCGACTGCCATTTCGAAATGAAAAGCCCAAAAAAAAAGCTCAACCTGAAAGTCGGGCGCGAGTTACAGATAGGATTTGTTTTCAACAACTAAATTGTACATATCACAGTTCGGTGGCGACTGCCATTTCGAAAAAGCCCAAAAAAAGCTAAACTAAAGCGCGAGTTACAGATAGGATTTGTTTTCAACAACTGTACATATCACAGTTCGGTGGCGACTGCCATTTCGAAAAGCCCAAAAAAAAGCTCAACCTAAAGCGCGAGTTACTGATAGGATTTGTTTTCAACAACTGTACATATCTCAGTTCGGTGGCGACTGCCATTTCGAAAAGCCCAAAAAAAGCTCAACCTAAAGCGCGAGTTACAGATAGGATTTGTTTTCAACAACTGTACATATCACAGTTCGGTGGCGACTGCCATTTCGAAAAGCCCAAAAAAAGCTCAACCTAAAGCGCGAGTTACAGATAGGATTTGTTTTCAACAACTGTAAATTTCACAGTTTCGGTGGCGACTGCCATTTCGAAAAGCCCAAAAAAAGCTCAACCTAAAGCGCGAGTTACAGATAGGATTTGTTTTCAACAACTGTACATATCACAGTTCGGTGGCGACTGCCATTTCGAAAAGCCCAAAAAAAGCTCAACCTAAAGCGCGAGTTACAGATAGGATTTGTTTTCAACAACTGTACATATCACAGTTCGGTGGCGACTGCCATTTCGAAAAGCCCAAAAAAAGCTCAACCTAAAGCGCGAGTTACAGATAGGATTTGTTTTCAACAACTGTACATATCACAGTTCGGTGGCGACTGCCATTTCGAAAAGCCCAAAAAAAAGCTCAACCTAAAGCGCGAGTTACAGATAGGATTTGTTTTCAACAACTGTACATATCACAGTTCGGTGGCGACTGCCATTTCGAAAAGCCCAAAAAAAAGCTCAACCTAAAGCGCGAGTTACAGATAGGATTTGTTTTCAACAACTGTACATATCACAGTTCGGTGGCGACTGCCATTTCGAAAAGCCCAAAAAAAGCTCAACCTAAAGCGCGAGTTACAGATAGGATTTGTTTTCAACAACTGTACATATCACAGTTCGGTGGCGACTGCCATTTCGAAAAGCCCAAAAAAAGCTCAACCTAAAGCGCGAGTTACAGATAGGATTTGTTTTCAACAACTGTACATATCACAGTTCGGTGGCGACTGCCATTTCGAAAAGCCCAAAAAAAAGCTCAACCTAAAGCGCGAGTTACAGATAGGATTTGTTTTCAACAACTGTACATATCACAGTTCGGTGGCGACTGCCATTTCGAAAAGCCCAAAAAAAGCTCAACCTAAAGCGCGAGTTACAGATAGGATTTGTTTTCAACAACTGTACATATCACAATTCGGTGGCGACTGCCATTTCGAAAAGCCCAAAAAAAAGCTCAACCTAAAGCGCGAGTTACAGATAGGATTTGTTTTCAACAACTGTACATATCACAGTTCGGTGGCGACTGCCATTTCGAAAAGCCCAAAAAAAAGCTCAACCTAAAGCGCGAGTTACAGATAGGATTTGTTTTCAACAACTGTACATATCACAGTTCGGTGGCGACTGCCATTTCGAAAAGCCCAAAAAAAAGCTCAACCTAAAGCGCGAGTTACAGATAGGATTTGTTTTCAACAACTGTACATATCACAGTTCGGTGGCGACTGCCATTTCGAAAAGCCCAAAAAAAGCTCAACCTAAAGCGCGAGTTACAGATAGGATTTGTTTTCAACAACTGTACATATCACAGTTCGGTGGCGACTGCCATTTCGAAAAGCCCAAAAAAAAGCTCAACCTAAAGCGCGAGTTACAGATAGGATTTGTTTTCAACAACTGTACATATCACAGTTCGGTGGCGACTGCCATTTCGAAAAGCCAAAAAAAAGCTCAACCTAAAGCGCGAGTTACAGATAGGATTTGTTTTCAACAACTGTACATATCACAGTTCGGTGGCGACTGCCATTTCGAAAAGCCCAAAAAAAGCTCAACCTAAAGCGCGAGTTACAGATAGGATTTGTTTTCAACAACTGTACATATCACAGTTCGGTGGCGACTGCCATTTCGAAAAGCCCAAAAAAAGCTCAACCTAAAGCGCGAGTTACAGATAGGATTTGTTTTCAACAACTGTACATATCACAGTTCGGTGGCGACTGCCATTTCGAAAAGCCCAAAAAAAGCTCAACCTAAAGCGCGAGTTACAGATAGGATTTGTTTTCAACAACTGTACATATCACAATTCGGTGGCGACTGCCATTTCGAAAAGCCCAAAAAAAAGCTCAACCTAAAGCGCGAGTTACAGATAGGATTTGTTTTCAACAACTGTACATATCACAGTTCGGTGGCGACTGCCATTTCGAAAAGCCAAAAAAAAGCTCAACCTAAAGCGCGAGTTACAGATAGGATTTGTTTTCAACAACTGTACATATCACAGTTCGGTGGCGACTGCCATTTCGAAAAGCCCAAAAAAAGCTCAACCTAAAGCGCGAGTTACAGATAGGATTTGTTTTCAACAACTGTACATATCACAGTTCGGTGGCGACTGCCATTTCGAAAAGCCCAAAAAAAGCTCAACCTAAAGCGCGAGTTACAGATAGGATTTGTTTTCAACAACTGTACATATCACAGTTCGGTGGCGACTGCCATTTCGAAAAGCCAAAAAAAAGCTCAACCTAAAGCGCGAGTTACAGATAGGATTTGTTTTCAACAACTGTACATATCACAGTTCGGTGGCGACTGCCATTTCGAAAAGCCCAAAAAAAAGCTCAACCTAAAGCGCGAGTTACAGATAGGATTTGTTTTCAACAACTGTACATATCACAGTTCGGTGGCGACTGCCATTTCGAAAAGCCCAAAAAAAGCTCAACCTAAAGCGCGAGTTACAGATAGGATTTGTTTTCAACAACTGTACATATCACAGTTCGGTGGCGACTGCCATTTCGAAAAGCCCAAAAAAAAGCTCAACCTAAAGCGCGAGTTACAGATAGGATTTGTTTTCAACAACTGTACATATCACAGTTCGGTGGCGACTGCCATTTCGAAAAGCCCAAAAAAAAGCTCAACCTAAAGCGCGAGTTACAGATAGGATTTGTTTTCAACAACTGTACATATCACAGTTCGGTGGCGACTGCCATTTCGAAAAGCCCAAAAAAAAGCTCAACCTAAAGCGCGAGTTACAGATAGGATTTGTTTTCAACAACTGTACATATCACAGTTCGGTGGCGACTGCCATTTCGAAAAGCCCAAAAAAAAGCTCAACCTAAAGCGCGAGTTACAGATAGGATTTGTTTTCAACAACTGTACATATCACAGTTCGGTGGCGACTGCCATTTCGAAAAGCCCAAAAAAAGCTCAACCTAAAGCGCGAGTTACAGATAGGATTTGTTTTCAACAACTGTACATATCACAATTCGGTGGCGACTGCCATTTCGAAAAGCCCAAAAAAAGCTCAACCTAAAGCGCGAGTTACAGATAGGATTTGTTTTCAACAACTGTACATATCACAGTTCGGTGGCGACTGCCATTTCGAAAAGCCCAAAAAAAGCTCAACCTAAAGCGCGAGTTACAGATAGGATTTGTTTTCAACAACTGTACATATCACAGTTCGGTGGCGACTGCCATTTCGAAAAGCCCAAAAAAAGCTCAACCTAAAGCGCGAGTTACAGATAGGATTTGTTTTCAACAACTGTACATATCACAGTTCGGTGGCGACTGCCATTTCGAAAAGCCCAAAAAAAGCTCAACCTAAAGCGCGAGTTACAGATAGGATTTGTTTTCAACAACTGTACATATCACAGTTCGGTGGCGACTGCCATTTCGAAAAGCCCAAAAAAAGCGCAACCTAAAGCGCGAGTTACAGATAGGATTTGTTTTCAACAACTGTACATATCACAGTTCGGTGGCGACTGCCATATCGAGAAAGCCAAAAAAAGCTCAACCTAAAGCACGAGTTACAGATAGGATTTGTTTTCAACAACTGTACATATCACAGTTCGGTGGCGACTGCCATTTCGAAAAGCCCAAAAAAAGCTCAACCTAAAGCGCGAGTTACAGATAGGATTTGTTTTCAACAACTGTACATATCACAGTTCGGTGGCGACTGCCATTTCGAAAAGCCCAAAAAAAGCTCAACCTAAAGCGCGAGTTACAGATAGGATTTGTTTTCAACAACTGTACATATCACAGTTCGGTGGCGACTGCCATTTCGAAAAGCCCAAAAAAAGCTCAACCTAAAGCGCGAGTTACAGATAGGATTTGTTTTCAACAACTGTACATATCACAGTTCGGTGGCGACTGCCATTTCGAAAAGCCCAAAAAAAAGCTCAACCTAAAGCGCGAGTTACAGATAGGATTTGTTTTCAACAACTGTACATATCACAGTTCGGTGGCGACTGCCATTTCGAAAAGCCCAAAAAAAGCTCAACCTAAAGCGCGAGTTACAGATAGGATTTGTTTTCAACAACTGTACATATCACAGTTCGGTGGCGACTGCCATCTCGAAGAGCCCAAAAAAAGCTCAACCTAAAGCGCGAGTTACAGATAGGATTTTTTTTTCAACAACTGTACATATCACAATTCGGTGGCGACTGCCATTTCGAAAAGCCCAAAAAAAAGCTCAACCTAAAGCGCGAGTTACAGATAGGATTTGTTTTCAACAACTGTACATATCACAGTTCGGTGGCGACTGCCATTTCGAAAAGCCCAAAAAAAGCTCAACCTAAAGCGCGAGTTACAGATAGGATTTGTTTTCAACAACTGTACATATCACAGTTCGGTGGCGACTGCCATTTCGAAAAGCCCAAAAAAAGCTCAACCTAAAGCGCGAGTTACAGATAGGATTTGTTTTCAACAACTGTACATATCACAATTCGGTGGCGACTGCCATTTCGAAAAGCCCAAAAAAAAGCTCAACCTAAAGCGCGAGTTACAGATAGGATTTGTTTTCAACAACTGTACATATCACAGTTCGGTGGCGACTGCCATTTCGAAAAGCCCAAAAAAAGCTCAACCTAAAGCGCGAGTTACAGATAGGATTTGTTTTCAACAACTGTACATATCACAGTTCGGTGGCGACTGCCATTTCGAAAAGCCCAAAAAAAGCTCAACCTAAAGCGCGAGTTACAGATAGGATTTGTTTTCAACAACTGTACATATCACAGTTCGGTGGCGACTGCCATTTCGAAAAGCCCAAAAAAAGCTCAACCTAAAGCGCGAGTTACAGATAGGATTTGTTTTCAACAACTGTACATATCACAGTTCGGTGGCGACTGCCATTTCGAAAAGCCCAAAAAAAAGCTCAACCTAAAGCGCGAGTTACAGATAGGATTTGTTTTCAACAACTGTACATATCACAGTTCGGTGGCGACTGCCATTTCGAAAAGCCCAAAAAAAGCTCAACCTAAAGCGCGAGTTACAGATAGGATTTGTTTTCAACAACTGTACATATCACAGTTCGGTGGCGACTGCCATTTCGAAAAGCCCAAAAAAAGCTCAACCTAAAGCGCGAGTTACAGATAGGATTTGTTTTCAACAACTGTACATATCACAGTTCGGTGGCGACTGCCATTTCGAAAAGCCCAAAAAAAGCTCAACCTAAAGCGCGAGTTACAGATAGGATTTGTTTTCAACAACTGTACATATCACAGTTCGGTGGCGACTGCCATTTCGAAAAGCCCAAAAAAAAGCTCAACCTAAAGCGCGAGTTACAGATAGGATTTGTTTTCAACAACTGTACATATCACAGTTCGGTGGCGACTGCCATTTCGAAAAGCCCAAAAAAAGCTCAACCTAAAGCGCGAGTTACAGATAGGATTTGTTTTCAACAACTGTACATATCACAGTTCGGTGGCGACTGCCATTTCGAAAAGCCCAAAAAAAAGCTCAACCTAAAGCGCGAGTTACAGATAGGATTTGTTTTCAACAACTGTACATATCACAGTTCGGTGGCGACTGCCATTTCGAAAAGCCCAAAAAAAGCTCAACCTAAAGCGCGAGTTACAGATAGGATTTGTTTTCAACAACTGTACATATCACAGTTCGGTGGCGACTGCCATTTCGAAAAGCCCAAAAAAAGCTCAACCTAAAGCGCGAGTTACAGATAGGATTTGTTTTCAACAACTGTACATATCACAGTTCGGTGGCGACTGCCATTTCGAAAAGCCCAAAAAAAGCTCAACCTAAAGCGCGAGTTACAGATAGGATTTGTTTTCAACAACTGTACATATCACAGTTCGGTGGCGACTGCCATTTCGAAAAGCCCAAAAAAAGCTCAACCTAAAGCGCGAGTTACAGATAGGATTTGTTTTCAACAACTGTACATATCACAGTTCGGTGGCGACTGCCATTTCGAAAAGCCCAAAAAAAGCTCAACCTAAAGCGCGAGTTACAGATAGGATTTGTTTTCAACAACTGTACATATCACAGTTCGGTGGCGACTGCCATTTCGAAAAGCCCAAAAAAAAGCTCAACCTAAAGCGCGAGTTACAGATAGGATTTGTTTTCAACAACTGTACATATCACAGTTCGGTGGCGACTGCCATTTCGAAAAGCCCAAAAAAAAGCTCAACCTAAAGCGCGAGTTACAGATAGGATTTGTTTTCAACAACTGTACATATCACAGTTCGGTGGCGACTGCCATTTCGAAAAGCCCAAAAAAAAGCTCAACCTAAAGCGCGAGTTACAGATAGGATTTGTTTTCAACAACTGTACATATCACAGTTCGGTGGCGACTGCCATTTCGAAAAGCCCAAAAAAAAGCTCAACCTAAAGCGCGAGTTACAGATAGGATTTGTTTTCAACAACTGTACATATCACAGTTCGGTGGCGACTGCCATTTCGAAAAGCCCAAAAAAAAGCTCAACCTAAAGCGCGAGTTACAGATAGGATTTGTTTTCAACAACTGTACATATCACAATTCGGTGGCGACTGCCATTTCGAAAAGCCCAAAAAAAGCTCAACCTAAAGCGCGAGTTACAGATAGGATTTGTTTTCAACAACTGTACATATCACAGTTCGGTGGCGACTGCCATTTCGAAAAGCCAAAAAAAAGCTCAACCTAAAGCGCGAGTTACAGATAGGATTTGTTTTCAACAACTGTACATATCACAGTTCGGTGGCGACTGCCATTTCGAAAAGCCCAAAAAAAAGCTCAACCTAAAGCGCGAGTTACAGATAGGATTTGTTTTCAACAACTGTACATATCACAGTTCGGTGGCGACTGCCATTTCGAAAAGCCCAAAAAAAGCTCAACCTAAAGCGCGAGTTACAGATAGGATTTGTTTTCAACAACTGTACATATCACAGTTCGGTGGCGACTGCCATTTCGAAAAGCCCAAAAAAAAGCTCAACCTAAAGCGCGAGTTACAGATAGGATTTGTTTTCAACAACTGTACATATCACAGTTCGGTGGCGACTGCCATTTCGAAAAGCCCAAAAAAAGCTCAACCTAAAGCGCGAGTTACAGATAGGATTTGTTTTCAACAACTGTACATATCACAGTTCGGTGGCGACTGCCATTTCGAAAAGCCAAAAAAAAGCTCAACCTAAAGCGCGAGTTACAGATAGGATTTGTTTTCAACAACTGTACATATCACAGTTCGGTGGCGACTGCCATTTCGAAAAGCCCAAAAAAAGCTCAACCTAAAGCGCGAGTTACAGATAGGATTTGTTTTCAACAACTGTACATATCACAGTTCGGTGGCGACTGCCATTTCGAAAAGCCCAAAAAAAGCTCAACCTAAAGCGCGAGTTACAGATAGGATTTGTTTTCAACAACTGTACATATCACAGTTCGGTGGCGACTGCCATTTCGAAAAGCCCAAAAAAAGCTCAACCTAAAGCGCGAGTTACAGATAGGATTTGTTTTCAACAACTGTACATATCACAGTTCGGTGGCGACTGCCATTTCGAAAAGCCCAAAAAAAGCTCAACCTAAAGCGCGAGTTACAGATAGGATTTGTTTTCAACAACTGTACATATCACAGTTCGGTGGCGACTGCCATTTCGAAAAGCCCAAAAAAAAGCTCAACCTAAAGCGCGAGTTACAGATAGGATTTGTTTTCAACAACTGTACATATCACAGTTCGGTGGCGACTGCCATTTCGAAAAGCCCAAAAAAAGCTCAACCTAAAGCGCGAGTTACAGATAGGATTTGTTTTCAACAACTGTACATATCACAATTCGGTGGCGACTGCCATTTCGAAAAGCCCAAAAAAAGCTCAACCTAAAGCGCGAGTTACAGATAGGATTTGTTTTCAACAACTGTACATATCACAGTTCGGTGGCGACTGCCATTTCGAAAAGCCCAAAAAAAGCTCAACCTAAAGCGCGAGTTACAGATAGGATTTGTTTTCAACAACTGTACATATCACAGTTCGGTGGCGACTGCCATTTCGAAAAGCCCAAAAAAAAGCTCAACCTAAAGCGCGAGTTACAGATAGGATTTGTTTTCAACAACTGTACATATCACAGTTCGGTGGCGACTGCCATTTCGAAAAGCCCAAAAAAAAGCTCAACCTAAAGCGCGAGTTACAGATAGGATTTGTTTTCAACAACTGTACATATCACAGTTCGGTGGCGACTGCCATTTCGAAAAGCCCAAAAAAAGCTCAACCTAAAGCGCGAGTTACAGATAGGATTTGTTTTCAACAACTGTACATATCACAGTTCGGTGGCGACTGCCATTTCGAAAAGCCAAAAAAAAGCTCAACCTAAAGCGCGAGTTACAGATAGGATTTGTTTTCAACAACTGTACATATCACAGTTCGGTGGCGACTGCCATTTCGAAAAGCCCAAAAAAAGCTCAACCTAAAGCGCGAGTTACAGATAGGATTTGTTTTCAACAACTGTACATATCACAGTTCGGTGGCGACTGCCATTTCGAAAAGCCCAAAAAAAAGCTCAACCTAAAGCGCGAGTTACAGATAGGATTTGTTTTCAACAACTGTACATATCACAGTTCGGTGGCGACTGCCATTTCGAAAAGCCAAAAAAAAGCTCAACCTAAAGCGCGAGTTACAGATAGGATTTGTTTTCAACAACTGTACATATCACAGTTCGGTGGCGACTGCCATTTCGAAAAGCCCAAAAAAAGCTCAACCTAAAGCGCGAGTTACAGATAGGATTTGTTTTCAACAACTGTACATATCACAGTTCGGTGGCGACTGCCATTTCGAAAAGCCCAAAAAAAGCTCAACCTAAAGCGCGAGTTACAGATAGGATTTGTTTTCAACAACTGTACATATCACAGTTCGGTGGCGACTGCCATTTCGAAAAGCCCAAAAAAAAGCTCAACCTAAAGCGCGAGTTACAGATAGGATTTGTTTTCAACAACTGTACATATCACAGTTCGGTGGCGACTGCCATTTCGAAAAGCCCAAAAAAAGCTCAACCTAAAGCGCGAGTTACAGATAGGATTTGTTTTCAACAACTGTACATATCACAGTTCGGTGGCGACTGCCATTTCGAAAAGCCCAAAAAAAGCTCAACCTAAAGCGCGAGTTACAGATAGGATTTGTTTTCAACAACTGTACATATCACAGTTCGGTGGCGACTGCCATTTCGAAAAGCCCAAAAAAAGCTCAACCTAAAGCGCGAGTTACAGATAGGATTTGTTTTCAACAACTGTACATATCACAGTTCGGTGGCGACTGCCATTTCGAAAAGCCCAAAAAAAGCTCAACCTAAAGCGCGAGTTACAGATAGGATTTGTTTTCAACAACTGTACATATCACAGTTCGGTGGCGACTGCCATTTCGAAAAGCCAAAAAAAAGCTCAACCTAAAGCGCGAGTTACAGATAGGATTTGTTTTCAACAACTGTACATATCACAGTTCGGTGGCGACTGCCATTTCGAAAAGCCCAAAAAAAGCTCAACCTAAAGCGCGAGTTACAGATAGGATTTGTTTTCAACAACTGTACATATCACAGTTCGGTGGCGACTGCCATTTCGAAAAGCCCAAAAAAAGCTCAACCTAAAGCGCGAGTTACAGATAGGATTTGTTTTCAACAACTGTACATATCACAGTTCGGTGGCGACTGCCATTTCGAAAAGCCCAAAAAAAAGCTCAACCTAAAGCGCGAGTTACAGATAGGATTTGTTTTCAACAACTGTACATATCACAGTTCGGTGGCGACTGCCATTTCGAAAAGCCCAAAAAAAGCTCAACCTAAAGCGCGAGTTACAGATAGGATTTGTTTTCAACAACTGTACATATCACAGTTCGGTGGCGACTGCCATTTCGAAAAGCCCAAAAAAAGCTCAACCTAAAGCGCGAGTTACAGATAGGATTTGTTTTCAACAACTGTACATATCACAGTTCGGTGGCGACTGCCATTTCGAAAAGCCCAAAAAAAAGCTCAACCTAAAGCGCGAGTTACAGATAGGATTTGTTTTCAACAACTGTACATATCACAGTTCGGTGGCGACTGCCATTTCGAAAAGCCCAAAAAAAGCTCAACCTAAAGCGCGAGTTACAGATAGGATTTGTTTTCAACAACTGTACATATCACAGTTCGGTGGCGACTGCCATTTCGAAAAGCCCAAAAAAAGCTCAACCTAAAGCGCGAGTTACAGATAGGATTTGTTTTCAACAACTGTACATATCACAGTTCGGTGGCGACTGCCATTTCGAAAAGCCCAAAAAAAAGCTCAACCTAAAGCGCGAGTTACAGATAGGATTTGTTTTCAACAACTGTACATATCACAGTTCGGTGGCGACTGCCATTTCGAAAAGCCCAAAAAAAAGCTCAACCTAAAGCGCGAGTTACAGATAGGATTTGTTTTCAACAACTGTACATATCACAGTTCGGTGGCGACTGCCATTTCGAAAAGCCCAAAAAAAAGCTCAACCTAAAGCGCGAGTTACAGATAGGATTTGTTTTCAACAACTGTACATATCACAGTTCGGTGGCGACTGCCATTTCGAAAAGCCCAAAAAAAGCTCAACCTAAAGCGCGAGTTACAGATAGGATTTGTTTTCAACAACTGTACATATCACAGTTCGGTGGCGACTGCCATTTCGAAAAGCCCAAAAAAAGCTCAACCTAAAGCGCGAGTTACAGATAGGATTTGTTTTCAACAACTGTACATATCACAGTTCGGTGGCGACTGCCATTTCGAAAAGCCCAAAAAAAGCTCAACCTAAAGCGCGAGTTACAGATAGGATTTGTTTTCAACAACTGTACATATCACAGTTCGGTGGCGACTGCCATTTCGAAAAGCCCAAAAAAAAGCTCAACCTAAAGCGCGAGTTACAGATAGGATTTGTTTTCAACAACTGTACATATCACAGTTCGGTGGCGACTGCCATTTCGAAAAGCCCAAAAAAAGCTCAACCTAAAGCGCGAGTTACAGATAGGATTTGTTTTCAACAACTGTACATATCACAGTTCGGTGGCGACTGCCATTTCGAAAAGCCCAAAAAAAAGCTCAACCTAAAGCGCGAGTTACAGATAGGATTTGTTTTCAACAACTGTACATATCACAGTTCGGTGGCGACTGCCATTTCGAAAAGCCCAAAAAAAGCTCAACCTAAAGCGCGAGTTACAGATAGGATTTGTTTTCAACAACTGTACATATCACAGTTCGGTGGCGACTGCCATTTCGAAAAGCCCAAAAAAAGCTCAACCTAAAGCGCGAGTTACAGATAGGATTTGTTTTCAACAACTGTACATATCACAGTTCGGTGGCGACTGCCATTTCGAAAAGCCCAAAAAAAGCTCAACCTAAAGCGCGAGTTACAGATAGGATTTGTTTTCAACAACTGTACATATCACAGTTCGGTGGCGACTGCCATTTCGAAAAGCCCAAAAAAAGCTCAACCTAAAGCGCGAGTTACAGATAGGATTTGTTTTCAACAACTGTACATATCACAGTTCGGTGGCGACTGCCATTTCGAAAAGCCCAAAAAAAGCTCAACCTAAAGCGCGAGTTACAGATAGGATTTGTTTTCAACAACTGTACATATCACAGTTCGGTGGCGACTGCCATTTCGAAAAGCCCAAAAAAAAGCTCAACCTAAAGCGCGAGTTACAGATAGGATTTGTTTTCAACAACTGTACATATCACAGTTCGGTGGCGACTGCCATTTCGAAAAGCCCAAAAAAAGCTCAACCTAAAGCGCGAGTTACAGATAGGATTTGTTTTCAACAACTGTACATATCACAGTTCGGTGGCGACTGCCATTTCGAAAAGCCCAAAAAAAGCTCAACCTAAAGCGCGAGTTACAGATAGGATTTGTTTTCAACAACTGTACATATCACAGTTCGGTGGCGACTGCCATTTCGAAAAGCCCAAAAAAAGCTCAACCTAAAGCGCGAGTTACAGATAGGATTTGTTTTCAACAACTGTACATATCACAGTTCGGTGGCGACTGCCATTTCGAAAAGCCAAAAAAAAGCTCAACCTAAAGCGCGAGTTACAGATAGGATTTGTTTTCAACAACTGTACATATCACAGTTCGGTGGCGACTGCCATTTCGAAAAGCCCAAAAAAAAGCTCAACCTAAAGCGCGAGTTACAGATAGGATTTGTTTTCAACAACTGTACATATCACAGTTCGGTGGCGACTGCCATTTCGAAAAGCCCAAAAAAAGCTCAACCTAAAGCGCGAGTTACAGATAGGATTTGTTTTCAACAACTGTACATATCACAGTTCGGTGGCGACTGCCATTTCGAAAAGCCCAAAAAAAGCTCAACCTAAAGCGCGAGTTACAGATAGGATTTGTTTTCAACAACTGTACATATCACAGTTCGGTGGCGACTGCCATTTCGAAAAGCCCAAAAAAAGCTCAACCTAAAGCGCGAGTTACAGATAGGATTTGTTTTCAACAACTGTACATATCACAGTTCGGTGGCGACTGCCATTTCGAAAAGCCCAAAAAAAAGCTCAACCTAAAGCGCGAGTTACAGATAGGATTTGTTTTCAACAACTGTACATATCACAGTTCGGTGGCGACTGCCATTTCGAAAAGCCCAAAAAAAGCTCAACCTAAAGCGCGAGTTACAGATAGGATTTGTTTTCAACAACTGTACATATCACAGTTCGGTGGCGACTGCCATTTCGAAAAGCCCAAAAAAAAGCTCAACCTAAAGCGCGAGTTACAGATAGGATTTGTTTTCAACAACTGTACATATCACAGTTCGGTGGCGACTGCCATTTCGAAAAGCCCAAAAAAAGCTCAACCTAAAGCGCGAGTTACAGATAGGATTTGTTTTCAACAACTGTACATATCACAGTTCGGTGGCGACTGCCATTTCGAAAAGCCAAAAAAAAGCTCAACCTAAAGCGCGAGTTACAGATAGGATTTGTTTTCAACAACTGTACATATCACAGTTCGGTGGCGACTGCCATTTCGAAAAGCCCAAAAAAAGCTCAACCTAAAGCGCGAGTTACAGATAGGATTTGTTTTCAACAACTGTACATATCACAGTTCGGTGGCGACTGCCATTTCGAAAAGCCCAAAAAAAGCTCAACCTAAAGCGCGAGTTACAGATAGGATTTGTTTTCAACAACTGTACATATCACAGTTCGGTGGCGACTGCCATTTCGAAAAGCCCAAAAAAAGCTCAACCTAAAGCGCGAGTTACAGATAGGATTTGTTTTCAACAACTGTACATATCACAGTTCGGTGGCGACTGCCATTTCGAAAAGCCCAAAAAAAGCTCAACCTAAAGCGCGAGTTACAGATAGGATTTGTTTTCAACAACTGTACATATCACAGTTCGGTGGCGACTGCCATTTCGAAAAGCCCAAAAAAAAGCTCAACCTAAAGCGCGAGTTACAGATAGGATTTGTTTTCAACAACTGTACATATCACAGTTCGGTGGCGACTGCCATTTCGAAAAGCCCAAAAAAAGCTCAACCTAAAGCGCGAGTTACAGATAGGATTTGTTTTCAACAACTGTACATATCACAGTTCGGTGGCGACTGCCATTTCGAAAAGCCCAAAAAAAAGCTCAACCTAAAGCGCGAGTTACAGATAGGATTTGTTTTCAACAACTGTACATATCACAGTTCGGTGGCGACTGCCATTTCGAAAAGCCCAAAAAAAGCTCAACCTAAAGCGCGAGTTACAGATAGGATTTGTTTTCAACAACTGTACATATCACAGTTCGGTGGCGACTGCCATTTCGAAAAGCCCAAAAAAAGCTCAACCTAAAGCGCGAGTTACAGATAGGATTTGTTTTCAACAACTGTACATATCACAGTTCGGTGGCGACTGCCATTTCGAAAAGCCCAAAAAAAGCTCAACCTAAAGCGCGAGTTACAGATAGGATTTGTTTTCAACAACTGTACATATCACAGTTCGGTGGCGACTGCCATTTCGAAAAGCCCAAAAAAAGCTCAACCTAAAGCGCGAGTTACAGATAGGATTTGTTTTCAACAACTGTACATATCACAGTTCGGTGGCGACTGCCATTTCGAAAAGCCCAAAAAAAGCTCAACCTAAAGCGCGAGTTACAGATAGGATTTGTTTTCAACAACTGTACATATCACAGTTCGGTGGCGACTGCCATTTCGAAAAGCCCAAAAAAAAGCTCAACCTAAAGCGCGAGTTACAGATAGGATTTGTTTTCAACAACTGTACATATCACAGTTCGGTGGCGACTGCCATTTCGAAAAGCCCAAAAAAAAGCTCAACCTAAAGCGCGAGTTACAGATAGGATTTGTTTTCAACAACTGTACATATCACAGTTCGGTGGCGACTGCCATTTCGAAAAGCCCAAAAAAAGCTCAACCTAAAGCGCGAGTTACAGATAGGATTTGTTTTCAACAACTGTACATATCACAGTTCGGTGGCGACTGCCATTTCGAAAAGCCCAAAAAAAAGCTCAACCTAAAGCGCGAGTTACAGATAGGATTTGTTTTCAACAACTGTACATATCACAGTTCGGTGGCGACTGCCATTTCGAAAAGCCCAAAAAAAGCTCAACCTAAAGCGCGAGTTACAGATAGGATTTGTTTTCAACAACTGTACATATCACAGTTCGGTGGCGACTGCCATTTCGAAAAGCCCAAAAAAAAGCTCAACCTAAAGCGCGAGTTACAGATAGGATTTGTTTTCAACAACTGTACATATCACAGTTCGGTGGCGACTGCCATTTCGAAAAGCCCAAAAAAAGCTCAACCTAAAGCGCGAGTTACAGATAGGATTTGTTTTCAACAACTGTACATATCACAGTTCGGTGGCGACTGCCATTTCGAAAAGCCCAAAAAAAGCTCAACCTAAAGCGCGAGTTACAGATAGGATTTGTTTTCAACAACTGTACATATCACAGTTCGGTGGCGACTGCCATTTCGAAAAGCCCAAAAAAAGCTCAACCTAAAGCGCGAGTTACAGATAGGATTTGTTTTCAACAACTGTACATATCACAGTTCGGTGGCGACTGCCATTTCGAAAAGCCCAAAAAAAGCTCAACCTAAAGCGCGAGTTACAGATAGGATTTGTTTTCAACAACTGTACATATCACAGTTCGGTGGCGACTGCCATTTCGAAAAGCCCAAAAAAAGCTCAACCTAAAGCGCGAGTTACAGATAGGATTTGTTTTCAACAACTGTACATATCACAGTTCGGTGGCGACTGCCATTTCGAAAAGCCCAAAAAAAGCTCAACCTAAAGCGCGAGTTACAGATAGGATTTGTTTTCAACAACTGTACATATCACAGTTCGGTGGCGACTGCCATTTCGAAAAGCCCAAAAAAAGCTCAACCTAAAGCGCGAGTTACAGATAGGATTTGTTTTCAACAACTGTACATATCACAGTTCGGTGGCGACTGCCATTTCGAAAAGCCCAAAAAAAGCTCAACCTAAAGCGCGAGTTACAGATAGGATTTGTTTTCAACAACTGTACATATCACAGTTCGGTGGCGACTGCCATTTCGAAAAGCCCAAAAAAAGCTCAACCTAAAGCGCGAGTTACAGATAGGATTTGTTTTCAACAACTGTACATATCACAGTTCGGTGGCGACTGCCATTTCGAAAAGCCCAAAAAAAAGCTCAACCTAAAGCGCGAGTTACAGATAGGATTTGTTTTCAACAACTGTACATATCACAGTTCGGTGGCGACTGCCATTTCGAAAAGCCCAAAAAAAGCTCAACCTAAAGCGCGAGTTACAGATAGGATTTGTTTTCAACAACTGTACATATCACAGTTCGGTGGCGACTGCCATTTCGAAAAGCCCAAAAAAAGCTCAACCTAAAGCGCGAGTTACAGATAGGATTTGTTTTCAACAACTGTACATATCACAGTTCGGTGGCGACTGCCATTTCGAAAAGCCCAAAAAAAGCTCAACCTAAAGCGCGAGTTACAGATAGGATTTGTTTTCAACAACTGTACATATCACAGTTCGGTGGCGACTGCCATTTCGAAAAGCCCAAAAAAAGCTCAACCTAAAGCGCGAGTTACAGATAGGATTTGTTTTCAACAACTGTACATATCACAGTTCGGTGGCGACTGCCATTTCGAAAAGCCCAAAAAAAGCTCAACCTAAAGCGCGAGTTACAGATAGGATTTGTTTTCAACAACTGTACATATCACAGTTCGGTGGCGACTGCCATTTCGAAAAGCCCAAAAAAAGCTCAACCTAAAGCGCGAGTTACAGATAGGATTTGTTTTCAACAACTGTACATATCACAGTTCGGTGGCGACTGCCATTTCGAAAAGCCCAAAAAAAGCTCAACCTAAAGCGCGAGTTACAGATAGGATTTGTTTTCAACAACTGTACATATCACAGTTCGGTGGCGACTGCCATTTCGAAAAGCCCAAAAAAAGCTCAACCTAAAGCGCGAGTTACAGATAGGATTTGTTTTCAACAACTGTACATATCACAGTTCGGTGGCGACTGCCATTTCGAAAAGCCCAAAAAAAGCTCAACCTAAAGCGCGAGTTACAGATAGGATTTGTTTTCAACAACTGTACATATCACAGTTCGGTGGCGACTGCCATTTCGAAAAGCCCAAAAAAAAGCTCAACCTAAAGCGCGAGTTACAGATAGGATTTGTTTTCAACAACTGTACATATCACAGTTCGGTGGCGACTGCCATTTCGAAAAGCCCAAAAAAAGCTCAACCTAAAGCGCGAGTTACAGATAGGATTTGTTTTCAACAACTGTACATATCACAGTTCGGTGGCGACTGCCATTTCGAAAAGCCCAAAAAAAAGCTCAACCTAAAGCGCGAGTTACAGATAGGATTTGTTTTCAACAACTGTACATATCACAGTTCGGTGGCGACTGCCATTTCGAAAAGCCCAAAAAAAGCTCAACCTAAAGCGCGAGTTACAGATAGGATTTGTTTTCAACAACTGTACATATCACAGTTCGGTGGCGACTGCCATATCGAGAAAGCCAAAAAAAGCTCAACCTAAAGCGCGAGTTACAGATAGGATTTGTTTTCAACAACTGTACATATCACAGTTCGGTGGCGACTGCCATTTCGAAAAGCCCAAAAAAAGCTCAACCTAAAGCGCGAGTTACAGATAGGATTTGTTTTCAACAACTGTACATATCACAGTTCGGTGGCGACTGCCATTTCGAAAAGCCCAAAAAAAGCTCAACCTAAAGCGCGAGTTACAGATAGGATTTGTTTTCAACAACTGTACATATCACAGTTCGGTGGCGACTGCCATTTCGAAAAGCCCAAAAAAAGCTCAACCTAAAGCGCGAGTTACAGATAGGATTTGTTTTCAACAACTGTACATATCACAGTTCGGTGGCGACTGCCATTTCGAAAAGCCCAAAAAAAGCTCAACCTAAAGCGCGAGTTACAGATAGGATTTGTTTTCAACAACTGTACATATCACAGTTCGGTGGCGACTGCCATTTCGAAAAGCCCAAAAAAAGCTCAACCTAAAGCGCGAGTTACAGATAGGATTTGTTTTCAACAACTGTACATATCACAGTTCGGTGGCGACTGCCATTTCGAAAAGCCCAAAAAAAAGCTCAACCTAAAGCGCGAGTTACAGATAGGATTTGTTTTCAACAACTGTACATATCACAGTTCGGTGGCGACTGCCATTTCGAAAAGCCCAAAAAAAGCTCAACCTAAAGCGCGAGTTACAGATAGGATTTGTTTTCAACAACTGTACATATCACAGTTCGGTGGCGACTGCCATTTCGAAAAGCCCAAAAAAAGCTCAACCTAAAGCGCGAGTTACAGATAGGATTTGTTTTCAACAACTGTACATATCACAGTTCGGTGGCGACTGCCATTTCGAAAAGCCCAAAAAAAGCTCAACCTAAAGCGCGAGTTACAGATAGGATTTGTTTTCAACAACTGTACATATCACAGTTCGGTGGCGACTGCCATTTCGAAAAGCCCAAAAAAAGCTCAACCTAAAGCGCGAGTTACAGATAGGATTTGTTTTCAACAACTGTACATATCACAGTTCGGTGGCGACTGCCATTTCGAAAAGCCCAAAAAAAAGCTCAACCTAAAGCGCGAGTTACAGATAGGATTTGTTTTCAACAACTGTACATATCACAGTTCGGTGGCGACTGCCATTTCGAAAAGCCCAAAAAAAAGCTCAACCTAAAGCGCGAGTTACAGATAGGATTTGTTTTCAACAACTGTACATATCACAGTTCGGTGGCGACTGCCATTTCGAAAAGCCCAAAAAAAGCTCAACCTAAAGCGCGAGTTACAGATAGGATTTGTTTTCAACAACTGTACATATCACAGTTCGGTGGCGACTGCCATTTCGAAAAGCCCAAAAAAAAGCTCAACCTAAAGCGCGAGTTACAGATAGGATTTGTTTTCAACAACTGTACATATCACAATTCGGTGGCGACTGCCATTTCGAAAAGCCCAAAAAAAGCTCAACCTAAAGCGCGAGTTACAGATAGGATTTGTTTTCAACAACTGTACATATCACAGTTCGGTGGCGACTGCCATTTCGAAAAGCCCAAAAAAAAGCTCAACCTAAAGCGCGAGTTACAGATAGGATTTGTTTTCAACAACTGTACATATCACAGTTCGGTGGCGACTGCCATTTCGAAAAGCCCAAAAAAAGCTCAACCTAAAGCGCGAGTTACAGATAGGATTTGTTTTCAACAACTGTACATATCACAGTTCGGTGGCGACTGCCATTTCGAAAAGCCCAAAAAAAAGCTCAACCTAAAGCGCGAGTTACAGATAGGATTTGTTTTCAACAACTGTACATATCACAATTCGGTGGCGACTGCCATTTCGAAAAGCCCAAAAAAAGCTCAACCTAAAGCGCGAGTTACAGATAGGATTTGTTTTCAACAACTGTACATATCACAGTTCGGTGGCGACTGCCATTTCGAAAAGCCCAAAAAAAAGCTCAACCTAAAGCGCGAGTTACAGATAGGATTTGTTTTCAACAACTGTACATATCACAGTTCGGTGGCGACTGCCATTTCGAAAAGCCCAAAAAAAGCTCAACCTAAAGCGCGAGTTACAGATAGGATTTGTTTTCAACAACTGTACATATCACAGTTCGGTGGCGACTGCCATTTCGAAAAGCCCAAAAAAAGCTCAACCTAAAGCGCGAGTTACAGATAGGATTTGTTTTCAACAACTGTACATATCACAGTTCGGTGGCGACTGCCATTTCGAAAAGCCCAAAAAAAGCTCAACCTAAAGCGCGAGTTACAGATAGGATTTGTTTTCAACAACTGTACATATCACAATTCGGTGGCGACTGCCATTTCGAAAAGCCCAAAAAAAAGCTCAACCTAAAGCGCGAGTTACAGATAGGATTTGTTTTCAACAACTGTACATATCACAGTTCGGTGGCGACTGCCATTTCGAAAAGCCCAAAAAAAGCTCAACCTAAAGCGCGAGTTACAGATAGGATTTGTTTTCAACAACTGTACATATCACAGTTCGGTGGCGACTGCCATTTCGAAAAGCCCAAAAAAAGCTCAACCTAAAGCGCGAGTTACAGATAGGATTTGTTTTCAACAACTGTACATATCACAGTTCGGTGGCGACTGCCATTTCGAAAAGCCCAAAAAAAGCTCAACCTAAAGCGCGAGTTACAGATAGGATTTGTTTTCAACAACTGTACATATCACAGTTCGGTGGCGACTGCCATTTCGAAAAGCCCAAAAAAAAGCTCAACCTAAAGCGCGAGTTACAGATAGGATTTGTTTTCAACAACTGTACATATCACAGTTCGGTGGCGACTGCCATTTCGAAAAGCCCAAAAAAAGCTCAACCTAAAGCGCGAGTTACAGATAGGATTTGTTTTCAACAACTGTACATATCACAGTTCGGTGGCGACTGCCATTTCGAAAAGCCCAAAAAAAAGCTCAACCTAAAGCGCGAGTTACAGATAGGATTTGTTTTCAACAACTGTACATATCACAGTTCGGTGGCGACTGCCATTTCGAAAAGCCAAAAAAAAGCTCAACCTAAAGCGCGAGTTACAGATAGGATTTGTTTTCAACAACTGTACATATCACAGTTCGGTGGCGACTGCCATTTCGAAAAGCCCAAAAAAAGCTCAACCTAAAGCGCGAGTTACAGATAGGATTTGTTTTCAACAACTGTACATATCACAGTTCGGTGGCGACTGCCATTTCGAAAAGCCCAAAAAAAGCTCAACCTAAAGCGCGAGTTACAGATAGGATTTGTTTTCAACAACTGTACATATCACAGTTCGGTGGCGACTGCCATTTCGAAAAGCCCAAAAAAAAGCTCAACCTAAAGCGCGAGTTACAGATAGGATTTGTTTTCAACAACTGTACATATCACAGTTCGGTGGCGACTGCCATTTCGAAAAGCCCAAAAAAAAGCTCAACCTAAAGCGCGAGTTACAGATAGGATTTGTTTTCAACAACTGTACATATCACAATTCGGTGGCGACTGCCATTTCGAAAAGCCCAAAAAAAGCTCAACCTAAAGCGCGAGTTACAGATAGGATTTGTTTTCAACAACTGTACATATCACAATTCGGTGGCGACTGCCATTTCGAAAAGCCCAAAAAAAGCTCAACCTAAAGCGCGAGTTACAGATAGGATTTGTTTTCAACAACTGTACATATCACAGTTCGGTGGCGACTGCCATTTCGAAAAGCCCAAAAAAAGCTCAACCTAAAGCGCGAGTTACAGATAGGATTTGTTTTCAACAACTGTACATATCACAGTTCGGTGGCGACTGCCATTTCGAAAAGCCCAAAAAAAGCTCAACCTAAAGCGCGAGTTACAGATAGGATTTGTTTTCAACAACTGTACATATCACAGTTCGGTGGCGACTGCCATTTCGAAAAGCCCAAAAAAAGCTCAACCTAAAGCGCGAGTTACAGATAGGATTTGTTTTCAACAACTGTACATATCACAGTTCGGTGGCGACTGCCATTTCGAAAAGCCCAAAAAAAAGCTCAACCTAAAGCGCGAGTTACAGATAGGATTTGTTTTCAACAACTGTACATATCACAGTTCGGTGGCGACTGCCATTTCGAAAAGCCCAAAAAAAGCTCAACCTAAAGCGCGAGTTACAGATAGGATTTGTTTTCAACAACTGTACATATCACAGTTCGGTGGCGACTGCCATTTCGAAAAGCCCAAAAAAAGCTCAACCTAAAGCGCGAGTTACAGATAGGATTTGTTTTCAACAACTGTACATATCACAGTTCGGTGGCGACTGCCATTTCGAAAAGCCCAAAAAAAGCTCAACCTAAAGCGCGAGTTACAGATAGGATTTGTTTTCAACAACTGTACATATCACAATTCGGTGGCGACTGCCATTTCGAAAAGCCCAAAAAAAAGCTCAACCTAAAGCGCGAGTTACAGATAGGATTTGTTTTCAACAACTGTACATATCACAGTTCGGTGGCGACTGCCATTTCGAAAAGCCCAAAAAAAGCTCAACCTAAAGCGCGAGTTACAGATAGGATTTGTTTTCAACAACTGTACATATCACAGTTCGGTGGCGACTGCCATTTCGAAAAGCCCAAAAAAAGCTCAACCTAAAGCGCGAGTTACAGATAGGATTTGTTTTCAACAACTGTACATATCACAGTTCGGTGGCGACTGCCATTTCGAAAAGCCCAAAAAAAGCTCAACCTAAAGCGCGAGTTACAGATAGGATTTGTTTTCAACAACTGTACATATCACAGTTCGGTGGCGACTGCCATTTCGAAAAGCCCAAAAAAAAGCTCAACCTAAAGCGCGAGTTACAGATAGGATTTGTTTTCAACAACTGTACATATCACAATTCGGTGGCGACTGCCATTTCGAAAAGCCCAAAAAAAGCTCAACCTAAAGCGCGAGTTACTGATAGGATTTGTTTTCAACAACTGTACATATCACAATTCGGTGGCGACTGCCATTTCGAAAAGCCCAAAAAAAGCTCAACCTAAAGCGCGAGTTACAGATAGGATTTGTTTTCAACAACTGTACATATCACAGTTCGGTGGCGACTGCCATTTCGAAAAGCCCAAAAAAAGCTCAACCTAAAGCGCGAGTTACAGATAGGATTTGTTTTCAACAACTGTACATATCACAGTTCGGTGGCGACTGCCATTTCGAAAAGCCCAAAAAAAAGCTCAACCTAAAGCGCGAGTTACAGATAGGATTTGTTTTCAACAACTGTACATATCACAATTCGGTGGCGACTGCCATTTCGAAAAGCCAAAAAAAAGCTCAACTTAAAGCGCGAGTTACAGATAGGATTTGTTTTCAACAACTGTACATATCACAATTCGGTGGCGACTGCCATTTCGAAAAGCCCAAAAAAAGCTCAACCTAAAGCGCGAGTTACAGATAGGATTTGTTTTCAACAACTGTACATATCACAGTTCGGTGGCGACTGCCATTTCGAAAAGCCAAAAAAAAGCTCAACTTAAAGCACGAGTTAATGATAGGATTTGTTTTCAACAACTGTACATATCACAGTTCGGTGGCGACTGCCATTTCGAAAAGCCCAAAAAAAGCTCAACCTAAAGCGCGAGTTACAGATAGGATTTGTTTTCAACAACTGTACATATCACAGTTCGGTGGCGACTGCCATCTCGAAAAGCCCAAAAAAAGCTCAACCTAAAGCGCGAGTTACAGATAGGATTTGTTTTCAACAACTGTACATATCACAGTTCGGTGGCGACTGCCATTTCGAAAAGCCCAAAAAAAGCTCAACCTAAAGCGCGAGTTACAGATAGGATTTGTTTTCAACAACTGTACATATCACAGTTCGGTGGCGACTGCCATTTCGAAAAGCCCAAAAAAAAGCTCAACCTAAAGCGCGAGTTACAGATAGGATTTGTTTTCAACAACTGTACATATCACAGTTCGGTGGCGACTGCCATTTCGAAAAGCCCAAAAAAAGCTCAACCTAAAGCGCGAGTTACAGATAGGATTTGTTTTCAACAACTGTACATATCACAGTTCGGTGGCGACTGCCATTTCGAAAAGCCCAAAAAAAAGCTCAACCTAAAGCGCGAGTTACAGATAGGATTTGTTTTCAACAACTGTACATATCACAGTTCGGTGGCGACTGCCATTTCGAAAAGCCCAAAAAAAGCTCAACCTAAAGCGCGAGTTACAGATAGGATTTGTTTTCAACAACTGTACATATCACAGTTCGGTGGCGACTGCCATTTCGAAAAGCCCAAAAAAAGCTCAACCTAAAGCGCGAGTTACAGATAGGATTTGTTTTCAACAACTGTACATATCACAGTTCGGTGGCGACTGCCATTTCGAAAAGCCCAAAAAAAGCTCAACTTAAAGCGCGAGTTACAGATAGGATTTGTTTTCAACAACTGTACATATCACAATTCGGTGGCGACTGCCATTTCGAAAAGCCAAAAAAAAGCTCAACCTAAAGCGCGAGTTACAGATAGGATTTGTTTTCAACAACTGTACATATCACAGTTCGGTGGCGACTGCCATTTCGAAAAGCCCAAAAAAAGCTCAACCTAAAGCGCGAGTTACAGATAGGATTTGTTTTCAACACCTGTACATATCACAATTCGGTGGCGACTGCCATTTCGAAAATCCCAAAAAAAGCTCAACCTAAAGCGCGAGTTACAGATAGGACTTGTTTTCAACAACTGTACATATCACAATTCGGTGGCGACTGCCATTTCGAAAAGCCCAAAAAAAGCTCAACCTAAAGCGCGAGTTACAGATAGGATTTGTTTTCAACAACTGTACATATCACAGTTCGGTGGCGACTGCATTTCGAAAAGCCCAAAAAAAGCTCAACCTAAAGCGCGAGTTACAGATAGGATTTGTTTTCAACAACTGTACATATCACAGTTCGGTGGCGACTGCCATTTCGAAAAGCCCAAAAAAAGCTCAACCTAAAGCGCGAGTTACAGATAGGATTTGTTTTCAACAACTGTACATATCACAGTTCGGTGGCGACTGCCATTTCGAAAAGCCAAAAAAAAGCTCAACCTAAAGCGCGAGTTACAGATAGGATTTGTTTTCAACAACTGTACATATCACAGTTCGGTGGCGACTGCCATTTCGAAAAGCCCAAAAAAAAGCTCAACCTAAAGCGCGAGTTACGGATAGGATTTGTTTTCAACAACTGTACATATCACAGTTCGGTGGCGACTGCCATTTCGAAAAGCCCAAAAAAAGCTCAACCTAAAGCGCGAGTTACAGATAGGACTTGTTTTCAACAACTGTACATATCACAGTTCGGTGGCGACTGCCATTTCGAAAAGCCCAAAAAAGCTCAACCTAAAGCGCGAGTTACAGATAGGATTTGTTTTCAACAACTGTACATATCACAGTTCGGTGGCGACTGCCATTTCGAAAAGCCAAAAAAAAGCTCAACCTAAAGCGCGAGTTACAGATAGGATTTGTTTTCAACAACTGTACATATCACAGTTCGGTGGCGACTGCCATTTCGAAAAGCCCAAAAAAACCTCAACCTAAAGCGCGAGTTACAGATAGGATTTGTTTTCAACAACTGTACATATCACAATTCAGTGGCGACTGCCATTTCGAAAAGCCCAAAAAAAGCTCAACCTAAAGCGCGAGTTACAGATAGGATTTGTTTTCAACAACTGTACATATCACAGTTCGGTGGCGACTGCCATTTCGAAAAGCCCAAAAAAAGCTCAACCTAAAGCGCGAGTTACAGATAGGATTTGTTTTCAACAACTGTACATATCACAGTTCGGTGGCGACTGCCATTTCGAAAAGCCCAAAAAAAACTCAACCTAAAGCGCGAGTTACAGATAGGATTTGTGTTCAACAACTGTACATATCACAATTCAGTGGCGACTGCCATTTCGAAAAGCCCAAAAACACCTCAACCTAAAGCGCTAGTTACAGATAGGATTTGTTTTCAACAACTGTACATATCACAGTTCGGTGGCGACTGCCATTTCGAAAAGCCCAAAAAAAACTCAACCTAAAGCGCGAGTTACAGATAGGATTTGTGTTCAACAACTGTACATATCACAGTTCGGTGGCGACTGCCATTTCGAAAAGCCCAAAAAAACCTCAACCTAAAGCGCGAGTTACAGATAGGATTTGTTTTCAACAACTGTACATATCACAATTCAGTGGCGACTGCCATTTCGAAAAGCCCAAAAAAAGCTCAACCTAAAGCGCGAGTTACAGATAGGATTTGTTTTCAACAACTGTACATATCACAATTCGGTGGCGACTGCCATTTCGAAAAGCCAAAAAAAAGCTCAACTTAAAGCACGAGTTAATGATAGGATTTGTTTTCAACAACTGTACATATCACAATTCCGTGGCGACTGCCATTTCGAAAATCCCAAAAAAAGCTCAACCTAAAGCGCGAGTTACAGATAGGACTTGTTTTCAACAACTGTACATATCACAATTCGGTGGCGACTGCCATTTCGAAAAGCCCAAAAAAAGCTCAACCTAAAGCGCGTTTTACAGATAGGAATTGTGTTCAACAACTGTACATATCACAATTCGGTGGCGACTGCCATTTCGAAAAGCCCAAAAAAAAAGCTCAACTTAAAGCGCGAGTTACAGATTTGATTTGTTTTCAACAACTGTACATATCACAGTTCGGTGGCGACTGCTATCTCGAAGAGCCCAAAAAAAGCTCAACCTAAAGCGCGTTTTACAGATAGGATTTGTTTTCAACAACTGTACATATCACAGTTCGGTGGCGACTGCCATTTCGAAAAGCCCAAAAAAAAGCTCAACCTAAAGCGCGAGTTACAGATAGGATTTGTTTTCAACAACTGTACATATCACAGTTCGGTGGCGACTGCCATTTCGAAAAGCCAAAAAAAAGCTCAACCTAAAGCGCGAGTTACTGATAGGATTTGTTTTCAACAACTGTACATATCACAGTTCGGTGGCGACTGCCATTTCGAAAAGCCCAAAAAAAGCTCAACCTAAAGCGCGAGTTACAGATAGGATTTGTTTCAACAACTGTACATATCACAGTTCGGTGGCGACTGCCATTTCGAAAAGCCCAAAAAAAGCTCAACCTAAAGCGCGAGTTACAGATAGGATTTGTTTTCAACAACTGTACATATCACAGTTCGGTGGCGACTGCCATCTCGAAAAGCCCAAAAAAAGCTCAACCTAAAGCGCGAGTTACAGATAGGATTTGTTTTCAACAACTGTACATATCACAGTTCGGTGGCGACTGCCATTTCGAAAAGCCAAAAAAAAGCTCAACTTAAAGCACGAGTTAATGATAGGATTTGTTTTCAACAACTGTACATATCACAATTCGGTGGCGACTGCCATTTCGAAAAGCCCAAAAAAAAGCTCAACCTAAAGCGCGAGTTACAGATAGGATTTGTTTTCAACAACTGTACATATCACAATTCGGTGGCGACTGCCATTTCGAAAAGCCAAAAAAAAGCTCAACTTAAAGCACGAGTTAATGATAGGATTTGTTTTCAACAACTGTACATATCACAGTTCGGTGGCGACTGCCATTTCGAAAATCCCAAAAAAAGCTCAACCTAAAGCGCGAGTTACAGATAGGACTTGTTTTCAACAACTGTACATATCACAATTCGGTGGCGACTGCCATTTCGAAAAGCCCAAAAAAACCTCAACCTAAAGCGCGAGTTACAGATAGGACTTGTTTTCAACAACTGTACATATCACAATTCGGTGGCGACTGCCATTTCGAAAAGCCCAAGAAAAGCTCAACCTAAAGCGCGAGTTACAGATAGGATTTGTTTTCAACAACTGTACATATCACAGTTCGGTGGCGACTGCCATTTCGAAAAGCCCAAAAAAAGCTCAACCTAAAGCGCGAGTTACAGATAGGATTTGTTTTCAACAACTGTACATATCACAGTTCGGTGGCGACTGCCATTTCGAAAAGCCAAAAAAACCTCAACCTAAAGCGCGAGTTACAGATAGGATTTGTTTTCAACAACTGTACATATCACAATTCAGTGGCGACTGCCATTTCGAAAAGCCCAAAAAAAGCTCAACCTAAAGCGCGAGTTACGGATAGGATTTGTATTCAACAACTGTACATATCACAGTTCGGTGGCGACTGCCATTTCGAAAAGCCCAAAAAAAAGCTCAACCTAAAGCGCGAGTTACAGATAGGATTTGTGTTCAACAACTGTACATATCACAGTTCGGTGGCGACTGCCATTTCGAAAAGCCCAAAAAAACCTCAACCTAAAGCGCGAGTTACAGATAGGATTTGTTTTCAACAACTGTACATATCACAATTCAGTGGCGACTGCCATTTCGAAAAGCCCAAAAAACACCTCAACCTAAAGCGCTAGTTACAGATAGGATTTGTTTTCAACAACTGTACATATCACAGTTCGATGGCGACTGCCATTTCGAAAAGCCCAAAAAAAGCTCAACCTAAAGCGCGAGTTACAGATAGGATTTGTTTTCAACAACTGTACATATCACAATTCAGTGGCGACTGCCATTTCGAAAAGCCCAAAAACACCTCAACCTAAAGCGCTAGTTACAGATAGGATTTGTTTTCAACAACTGTACATATCACAGTTCGGTGGCGACTGCCATTTCGAAAAGCCCAAAAAAAGCTCAACCTAAAGCGCGAGTTACTGATAGGATTTGTTTTCAACAACTGTACATATCACAGTTCGGTGGCGACTGCCATTTCGAAAAGCCCAAAAAAAAGCTCAACCTAAAGCGCGAGTTACAGATAGGATTTGTTTTCGACAACTGTACATATCACAATTCGGTGGCGACTGCCATTTCGAAAAGCCAACAAAAAGCTCAACTTAAAGCGCGAGTTACAGATAGGATTTGTTTTCAACAACTGTACATATCACAATTCGGTGGCGACTGCCATTTCGAAAAGCCCAAGAAAAGCTCAACCTAAAGCGCGAGTTACAGATAGGATTTGTTTTCAACAACTGTACATATCACAGTTCGGTGGCGACTGCCATTTCGAAAAGCCCAAAAAAAGCTCAACCTAAAGCGCGAGTTACAGATAGGATTTGTTTTCAACAACTGTACATATCACAGTTCGGTGGCGACTGCCATTTCGAAAAGCCAAAAAAACCTCAACCTAAAGCGCGAGTTACAGATAGGATTTGTTTTCAACAACTGTACATATCACAATTCAGTGGCGACTGCCATTTCGAAAAGCCCAAAAAAAGCTCAACATAAAGCGCGAGTTACGGATAGGATTTGTATTCAACAACTGTACATATCACAGTTCGGTGGCGACTGCCATTTCGAAAAGCCCAAAAAAAAGCTCAACCTAAAGGACGAGTTACAGATAGGATTTGTGTTCAACAACTGTACATATCACAGTTCGGTGGCGACTGCCATTTCGAAAAGCCCAAAAAAACCTCAACCTAAAGCGCGAGTTACAGATAGGATTTGTTTTCAACAACTGTACATATCACAATTCAGTGGCGACTGCCATTTCGAAAATCCCAAAAACACCTCAACCTAAAGCGCTAGTTACAGATAGGATTTGTTTTCAACAACTGTACATATCACAGTTCGATGGCGACTGCCATTTCGAAAAGCCCAAAAAAAGCTCAACCTAAAGCGCGAGTTACAGATAGGATTTGTTTTCAACAACTGTACATATCACAATTCAGTGGCGACTGCCATTTCGAAAAGCCCAAAAACACCTCAACCTAAAGCGCGAGTTACAGATAGGATTTGTTTTCAACAACTGTACATATCACAGTTCGGTGGCGACTGCCATTTCGAAAAGCCCAAAAAAAGCTCAGCCTAAAGCGCGAGTTACAGATAGGATTTGTTTTCAACAACTGTACATATCACAGTTCGGTGGCGACTGCCATTTCGAAAAGCCCAAAAAAAAGCTCAACCTAAAGCGCGAGTTACAGATAGGATTTGTTTTCGACAACTGTACATATCACAATTCGGTGGCGACTGCCATTTCGAAAAGCCAACAAAAAGCTCAACTTAAAGCGCGAGTTACAGATAGGATTTGTTTTCAACAACTGTACATATCACAGTTCGGTGGCGACTGCCATTTCGAAAAGCCCAAAAAAAAGCTCAACCTAAAGCGCGAGTTACAGATAGGATTTGTTTTCAACAACTGTACATATCACAGTTCGGTGGCGACTGCCATTTCGAAAAGCCCAAAAAAAGCTCAACCTAAAGCGCGAGTTACAGATAGGATTTGTTTTCAACAACTGTACATATCACAGTTCGGTGGCGACTGCCATTTCGAAAAGCCAAAAAAAAGCTCAACCAAAAGCGCGAGTTACAGATAGGATTTGTTTTCAACAACTGTACATATCACAGTTCGGTGGCGACTGCATTTCGAAAAGCCAAAAAAAAGCTCAACCTAAAGCGCGAGTTACAGATAGGATTTGTTTTCAACAACTGTACATATCACAATTCAGTGGCGACTGCCATTTCGAAAAGCCCAAAAAAAGCTCAACCTAAAGCGCGAGTTACGGATAGGATTTGTATTCAACAACTGTACATATCACAGTTCGGTGGCGACTGCCATTTCGAAAAGCCAAAAAAAAGCTCAACCTAAAGCGCGAGTTACAGACAGGATTTGTTTTCAACAACTGTACATATCACAATTCGGTGGCGACTGCCATTTCGAAAAGCCCAAAAAAAGCTCAACCTAAAGCGCGAGTTACAGATAGGATTTGTTTTCAACAACTGTACATATCACAGTTCGGTGGCGACTGCCATTTCGAAAAGCCCAAAAAAAAGCTCAACCTAAAGCGCGAGTTACAGATAGGATTTGTTTTCAACAACTGTACATATCACAGTTCGGTGGCGACTGCCATTTCGAAAAGCCCAAAAAAAGCTCAACCTAAAGCGCGAGTTACAGATAGGATTTGTTTTCGACAACTGTACATATCACAATTCGGTGGCGACTGCCATTTCGAAAAGCAAAAAAAAAGCTCAACTTAAAGCGCGAGTTACAGATAGGATTTGTTTTCAACAACTGTACATATCACAGTTCGGTGGCGACTGCCATTTCGAAAAGCCCAAAAAAAGCTCAACCTAAAGCGGAGTTACAGATAGGATTTGTTTTCAACAACTGTACATATCACAGTTCGGTGGCGACTGCCATTTCGAAAAGCCCAAAAAAAGCTCAACTTAAAGCGCGAGTTACAGATAGGATTTGTTTTCAACAACTGTACATATCACAGTTCGGTGGCGACTGCCATCTCGAAGAGCCCAAAAAAAGCTCAACCTAAAGCGCGTTTTACAGATAGGATTTGTTTTCAACAACTGTACATATCACAGTTCGGTGGCGACTGCCATTTCGAAAAGCCCAAAAAAAGCTCAACCTAAAGCGCGAGTTACAGATAGGACTTGTTTTCAACAACTGTACATATCACAATTCGGTGGCGACTGCCATTTCGAAAAGCCCAAAAAAATCTCAACCTAAAGCACGAGTTACAGATAGGATTTGTTTTCAACAACTGTACATATCACAATTCGGTGGCGACTGCATTTCGAAAAGCCCAAAAAAAGCTCAACCTAAAGCGCGAGTTACAGATAGGATTTGTTTTCAACAACTGTACATATCACAGTTCGGTGGTGACTGCCATTTTGAAAAGCACAAAAAAAGTCTACTTAAAGCGCGAGTTACAGATAGGATTTGTTTTCAACAACTGTACATATCACAATTCGGTGGCGACTGCCATTTCGAAAAGCCCAAAAAAAAGCTCAACCTAAAGCGCGAGTTACAGATAGGATTTGTGTTCAACAACGGTACATATCACAGTTCGGTGGCGACTGCATTTCGAAAAGCCCAAAAAAAGCTCAACCTAAAGCGCGAGTTACAGATAGGATTTGTTTTCAACAACTGTACATATCACAGTTCGATGGCGACTGCCATTTCGAAAAGCCCAAAAAAAGCTCAACCTAAAGCGCGAGTTACAGATAGGATTTGTTTTCAACAACTGTACATATCACAGTTCGGTGGCGACTGCCATTTCGAAAAGCCCAAAAAAAGCTCAACCTAAAGCGTGAGTTACAGATAGGATTTGTTTTCAACAACTGTACATATCACAGTTCGGTGGCGACTGCCATTTCGAAAAGCCCAAAAAAAAGCTCAACCTAAAGCGCGAGTTACAGATAGGATTTGTTTTCAACAACTGTACATATCACAATTCGGTGGCGACTGCCATTTCGAAAAGCCAAAAAAAAGCTCAACCTAAAGCGCGAGTTACAGATAGGATTTCTTTTCAACAACTGTACATATCACAATTCGGTGGCGACTGCCATCTCGAAGAGCCCAAAAAAAGCTCAACCTAAAGCGCGTTTTACAGATAGGATTTGTTTCCAACAACTCTACATATCACAGTTCGGTGACGACTGCCATTTCGAAAAGCCCAAAAAAACCTCAACCTAAAGCGCGAGTTACAGATAGGACTTGTTTTCAACAACTGTACATATCACAATTCGGTGGCGACTGCCATTTCGAAAAGCCCAAAAAAATCTCAACCTAAAGCACGAGTTACAGATAGGATTTGTTTTCAACAACTGTACATATCACAATTCGGTGGCGACTGCATTTCGAAAAGCCCAAAAAAAGCTCAACCTAAAGCGCGAGTTACAGATAGGATTTGTTTTCAACAACTGTACATATCACAGTTCGGTGGCGACTGCCATCCCGAAAAGCCCAAAAAAAAGCTCAACTTAAAGCGCGAGTTACAGATAGGATTTGTTTTCAACAACTGTACATATCACAAATCGGTGGCGACTGCCATTTCGAAAAGCCAAAAAAAAGCTCAACCTAAAGCGCGAGTTACAGATAGGATTTGTGTTCAACAACTGTACATATCACAGTTCGATGGCGACTGCCATTTCGAAAAGCCCAAAAACACCTCAACCTTAAGCGCGAGTTACAGATAGGATTTGTTTTCAACAACTGTACATATCACAGTTCGGTGGCGACTGCCATTTCGAAAAGCCCAAAAAAAGCTCAACCTAAAGCGTGAGTTACAGATAGGATTTGTTTTCAACAACTGTACATATCACAGTTCGGTGGCGACTGCCATTTCGAAAAGCCCAAAAAAAGCTCAACCTAAAGCGCGAGTTACAGATAGGATTTGTTTTCAACAACTGTACATATCACAATTCGGTGGCGACTGCCATTTCGAAAAGCCAAAAAAAAGCTCCACTTAAAGCGCGAGTTACAGATAGGATTTGTTTTCAACAACTGTACATATCACAGTTCGGTGGCGACTGCCATTTCGAAAAGCCCAAAAAAAGCTCAACTTAAAGCGCGAGTTACAGATAGGATTTGTTTTCAACAACTGTACATATCACAATTCGGTGGCGACTGCCATTTCGAAAAGCCCAAAAAAAGCTCAACCTAAAGCGCCAGTTACAGATAGGATTTGTGTTCAACAACTGTACATATCACAATTCGGTGGCGACTGCATTTCGAAAAGCCAAAAAAAAGCTCAACCCAAAGCGCGAGTTACAGATAGGATTTGTTTTCAACAACTGTACATATCACAGTTCGATGGCGACTGCCATTTCGAAAAGCCCAAAAAAAGCTCAACCTAAAGCGCGAGTTACAGATAGGATTTGTTTTCAACAACTGTACATATCACAGTTCGGTGGCGACTGCCATTTCGAAAAGCCCAAAAAAAGCTCAACCTAAAGCGCGAGTTACAGATAGGTTTGTTTTCAAAAACTGTACATATCACAATTCGGTGGCGACTGCCATTTCGAAAAGCCAAAAAAAAGCTCAACTTAAAGCGCGAGTTACAGATAGGATTTGTTTTCAACAACTGTACATATCACAGTTCGGTGGCGACTGCCATTTCGAAAAGCCCAAAAAAAGCTCAACCTAAAGCGCGAGTTACAGATAGGATTTGTGTTCAACAACTGTACATATCACAGTTCGGTGGCGACTGCATTTCGAAAAGCCAAAAAAAAGCTCAACCCAAAGCGCGAGTTACAGATTGGATTTGTTTTCAACAACTGTACATATCACAGTTCGATGGCGACTGCCATTTCGAAAAGCCCAAAAAAAGCTCAACCTAAAGCGCGAGTTACAGATAGGATTTGTTTTCAACAACTGTACATATCACAGTTCGGTGGCGACTGCCATTTCGAAAAGCCCAAAAAAAAGCTCAACCTAAAGCGCGAGTTACAGATAGGTTTGTTTTCAAAAACTGTACATATCACAATTCGGTGGCGACTGCCATTTCGAAAAGCCAAAAAAAAGCTCAACTTAAAGCGCGAGTTACAGATAGGATTTGTTTTCAACAACTGTACATATCACAGTTCGGTGGCGACTGCCATTTCGAAAAGCCCAAAAAAAGCTCAACCTAAAGCGCGAGTTACAGATAGGATTTGTTTTCAACAACTGTACATATCACAGTTCGGTGGCGACTGCCATTTCGAAAAGCCCAAAAAAAGCTCAACTTAAAGCGCGAGTTACAGATAGGATTTGTTTTCAACAACTGTACATATCACAGTTCGGTGGCGACTGCCATTTCGAAAAGCCAAAAAAAAGCTCAACTTAAAGCGCGAGTTACAGATAGGATTTGTTTTCAACAACTGTACATATCACAGTTCGGTGACGACTGCCATTTCGAAAAGCCCAAAAAAACCTCAACCTAAAGCGCGAGTTACAGATAGGACTTGTTTTCAACAACTGTACATATCACAATTCGGTGGCGACTGCCATTTCGAAAAGCCCAAAAAAATCTCAACCTAAAGCACGAGTTACAGATAGGATTTGTTTTCAACAACTGTACATATCACAATTCGGTGGCGACTGCATTTCGAAAAGTCCAAAAAAAGCTCAACCTAAAGCGCGAGTTACAGATAGGATTTGTTTTCAACAACTGTACATATCACAGTTCGGTGGCGACTGCCATCCCGAAAAGCCCAAAAAAAAGCTCAACTTAAAGCGCGAGTTACAGATAGGATTTGTTTTCAACAACTGTACATATCACAATTCGGTGGCGACTGCCATTTCGAAAAGCCAAAAAAAAGCTCAACCTAAAGCGCGAGTTACAGATAGGATTTGTGTTCAACAACGGTACATATCACAGTTCGGTGGCGACTGCATTTCGAAAAGCCCAAAAAAAAGCTCAACCTAAAGCGCGAGTTACAGATAGGATTTGTTTTCAACAACTGTACATATCACAGTTCGATGGCGACTGCCATTTCGAAAAGCCCAAAAAAAGCTCAACCTAAAGCGCGAGTTACAGATAGGATTTGTTTTCAACAACTGTACATATCACAGTTCGGTGGCGACTGCCATTTCGAAAAGCCCAAAAAAACCTCAACCTAAAGCGTGAGTTACAGATAGGATTTGTTTTCAACAACTGTACATATCACAGTTCGGTGGCGACTGCCATTTCGAAAAGCCCAAAAAAAAGCTCAACCTAAAGCGCGAGTTACAGATAGGATTTGTTTTCAACAACTGTACATATCACAATTCGGTGGCGACTGCCATTTCGAAAAGCCAAAAAAAAGCTCAACTTAAAGCGCGAGTTACAGATAGGATTTGTTTTCAACAACTGTACATATCACAGTTCGGTGGCGACTGCCATTTCGAAAAGCCCAAAAAAAGCTCAACTTAAAGCGCGAGTTACAGATAGGATTTGTTTTCAACAACTGTACATATCACAATTCGGTGGCGACTGCCATTTCGAAAAGCCCAAAAAAAGCTCAACCTAAAGCGCGAGTTACAGATAGGATTTGTGTTCAACAACTGTACATATCACAGTTCGGTGGCGACTGCATTTAGAAAAGCCAAAAAAAGCTCAACCCAAAGCGCGAGTTACAGATAGGATTTGTTTTCAACAACTGTACATATCACAGTTCGATGGCGACTGCCATTTCGAAAAGCCCAAAAAAAGCTCAACCTAAAGCGCGAGTTACAGATAGGATTTGTTTTCAACAACTGTACATATCACAGTTCGGTGGCGACTGCCATTTCGAAAAGCCCAAAAAAAAGCTCAACCTAAAGCGCGAGTTACAGATAGGTTTGTTTTCAAAAACTGTACATATCACAATTCGGTGGCGACTGCCATTTCGAAAAGCCAAAAAAAAGCTCAACTTAAAGCGCGAGTTACAGATAGGATTTGTTTTCAACAACTGTACATATCACAGTTCGGTGGCGACTGCCATTTCGAAAAGCCCAAAAAAAGCTCAACCTAAAGCGCGAGTTACAGATAGGATTTGTTTTCAACAACTGTACATATCACAGTTCGGTGGCGACTGCCATTTCGAAAAGCCCAAAAAAAGCTCAACCTAAAGCGCGAGTTACAGATAGGATTTGTTTTCAACAACTGTACATATCACAGTTCGGTGGCGACTGCCATTTCGATAAGCCCAAAAAAAGCTCAACTTAAAGCGCGAGTTACAGATAGGATTTGTTTTCAACAACTGTACATATCACAGTTCGGTGGCGACTGCCATTTCGAAAAGCCCAAAAAAAGCTCAACCTAAAGCGCGAGTTACAGATAGGATTTGTTTTCAACAACTGTACATATCACAGTTCGGTGGCGACTGCCATTTCGAAAAGCCCAAAAAAAAGCTCAACTTAAAGCGCGAGTTACAGATAGGATTTGTTTTCAACAACTGTACATATCACAGTTCGGTGGCGACTGCCATTTCGAAAAGCCCAAAAAAAGCTCAACCTAAAGCGCGAGTTACAGATAGGATTTGTGTTCAACAACTGTACATATCACAGTTCGGTGGCGACTGCATTTCGAAAAGCCAAAAAAAAAGCTCAACCCAAAGCGCGAGTTACAGATTGGATTTGTTTTCAACAACTGTACATATCACAGTTCGATGGCGACTGCCATTTCGAAAAGCCCAAAAAAAGCTCAACCTAAAGCGCGAGTTACAGAGAGGATTTGTTTTCAACAACTGCACATATCACAGTTCGGTGGCGACTGCCATTTCGAAAAGCCCAAAAAAAAGCTCAACCTAAAGCGCGAGTTACAGATAGGTTTGTTTTCAAAAACTGTACATATCACAATTCGGTGGCGACTGCCATTTCGAAAAGCCAAAAAAAAGCTCAACTTAAAGCGCGAGTTACAGATAGGATTTGTTTTCAACAACTGTACATATCACAGTTCGGTGGCGACTGCCATTTCGAAAAGCCCAAAAAAAGCTCAACCTAAAGCGCGAGTTACAGATAGGATTTGTTTTCAACAACTGTACATATCACAGTTCGGTGGCGACTGCCATTTCGAAAAGCCCAAAAAAAGCTCAACCTAAAGCGCGAGTTACAGATAGGATTTGTTTTCAACAACTGTACATATCACAGTTCGGTGGCGACTGCCATTTCGATAAGCCCAAAAAAAGCTCAACTTAAAGCGCGAGTTACAGATAGGATTTGTTTTCAACAACTGTACATATCACAGTTCGGTGGCGACTGCCATTTCGAAAAGCCCAAAAAAAAGCTCAACTTAAAGCGCGAGTTACAGATAGGATTTGTTTTCAACAACTGTACATATCACAGTTCGGTGGCGACTGCCATTTCGAAAAGCCCAAAAAAAGCTCAACCTAAAGCGCGAGTTACAGATAGGATTTGTTTTCAACAACTGTACATATCACAGTTCGGTGGCGACTGCCATTTCGAAAAGCCCAAAAAAAGCTCAACCTAAAGCGCGAGTTACAGATAGGATTTGTTTTCAACAACTGTACATATCACAGTTCGGTGGCGACTGCCATTTCGATAAGCCCAAAAAAAGCTCAACCTAAAGCGCGAGTTACAGATAGGATTTGTTTTCAACAACTGTACATATCACAGTTCGGTGGCGACTGCCATTTCGAAAAGCCCAAAAAAAGCTCAACCTAAAGCGCGAGTTACAGATAGGATTTGTTTTCAACAACTGTACATATCACAGTTCGGTGGCGACTGCCATTTCGAAAAGCCCAAAAAAAAGCTCAACTTAAAGCGCGAGTTACAGATAGGATTTGTTTTCAACAACTGTACATATCACAGTTCGGTGGCGACTGCCATTTCGAAAAGCCCAAAAAAAGCTCAACCTAAAGCGCGAGTTACAGATAGGATTTGTGTTCAACAACTGTACATATCACAGTTCGGTGGCGACTGCATTTCGAAAAGCCAAAAAAAAGCTCAACCTAAAGCGCGAGTTACAGATAGGATTTGTTTTCAACAACTGTACATATCACAGTTCGGTGGCGACTGCCATTTCCAAAAGCCCAAAAAAAAGCTCAACCTAAAGCGCGAGTTATTTGTGGAAGATCAGGATGTGGAAAATCATATTTATTGTTTAAAATTCTCACGACACCCAACTTTTTGGATTATAACAATCTTATAATTTATACAACAACAGCAGAACAACCCGTCTATCAATTTTTAAAATATAGATTTGGAAATAGTCTTAAGAAAACAGCAATTGCTTCATTATTCAAAGAATATGAAAAATCTAAAGATGAAGAAGAAATAAAAAAATAACAGGTTGGTAGAATCCAACAAAAATAACCATATAAAGATACAATTAATAGATGATTGTGGTAATATGCAAGATCCCAGTAAACTAGATAAAACAATGAAACATTGTGTAATTTTTTATGATTGTGTTATTGATAGAAATCAGTCAGTTCAGAGAAATTATTTCACAAGAGGTAGACATAATAACTGTAGTGTTTTTTATTTAACACAAAGTATGTATACATTAGATGGAAGTGTTATTAGAAAGAATGCAAATATATTCATACTATTTGAAAAAGATGCAAGAAACTTAAGTGATTTGTTAAGAGATTTATGCGTAAGAAATAAAGATGAATTTAAACAATCGTGTAACAATGCATGGTCAAAAGATTATGGCTTCATTACAATTAATATTGATAAAAAATTCATGATAGAGTTTTCGAAAATATTTTCGCGGAGTGATCGAATAATTATTTCTTATAATTTTTTTATTAATAAAAAAAAAATATTTTGAATGCTTACAAGATAGAACATGTACCAGTTTTAAGAGATTATCGTCATCCTACAAACCCTGTCAATTCGAAGAAAGAAGTTAGATTTTATTATCATCATAAATACGTAGTATTAAAAAACAGAAACGTGGAACAAAAGAAATATTAGAAACTCTTATTACTGATATATTTTTTAATTAAGGATGAACTTGGTGATGATTTATTTAATTTATTTAATCCAAATGAAATTAGATATGAAAATGTATCTTTTATTAATGTAGTAAATGATATGCGGAAACTTTTAGCAAATGGTAAAATTATTAATTTACTTAGAAAAGTTGTTAAAGATCAGGAAAATATAATTCAAAATTTTACGTAACCCTCTATAATAAAAAATCATTTGAAACATGGTTTTCCAATCTGGATGAGAAATCAGATAGTCATGAATGGATTTTTGTAGGTAAAATTAAATATGAAGATTTTGGAATGAAGCTAGTACAAAGATCACATAGAGGTGCAGGTATTAATATGAAATATAGAATCAAAGAATATTTCGGTGAATATTGTTATATTCCTTCTGAAGACTTTTGTTTTATTAAATGTTATGCTGTTTTACGAGGTTTTAATGAAGAACAAGGAGAAATGATAAAAGAAATATCAAATAATTTTTTATATAAAGAGAAAGCCACATCTGGAGCAGGAGTAATGTCAAACTGCAAATGTTCTCAATTCAATAAATTTTTTGGAGAAAGCGTTTAGTATTATAGTCCTGCCAATCGTCATTTAAATCCTAGAGGAATTGAAACGTTTCATAATTATGTTTATTACAATTACTTTCACGTAGGTTCAACAATTGGACACTATTGTTTAATTAATAAATCTCATAAATTAAAAGCTATTACAGAAATTGAAAATAATTTCAAACCAATATATAAAGCAGTTACTGATGAAAATCTAGCAACGCGTCCATATAAAATCATAAAAAAGAAAAAAATTGACTATATTTCAACATATATTTGGGATCTCGAAACTTTTCTTGATCCTAACTGTTCAACAGCACATCCTACTCCTTAAACTGTAGGAGCTATTAATTTTAATAAATTTATATGTTGCTTACCGAAACAAAGATTGAAATAATTAGAAACACATTTGTGAAGTGATATGATTAAAATTAAGCGATCAAAAGATAAAGATGAAATTAACAAACTTAAAAAACAAATTAATGAGTATAATAATTTAACTGAATTAGAATTTAATAAACTTCAAAATTGTGTGAAAATATTTACGAGAACTGAGGATGATGAATGTCCAATCGGGGGAAACCCAGAGGACGCATGTCCGATACATCAATTTTTTAAATTTCTTGGAAAATTTAATTATTCGAAAATAACTTTGACAGCTCACAATTCATCAGGTTTTGATTCTTATTTTCCGATAAAAGCTAATTTTAAATTATCTAAACCGCCTCTTAAAACTTCAAGAGGAATATTAACTGCTTCATTACAAAATCCTTATACAACTGAATGTGTTAGTAGATATATTCAAAAATCTTTTAGATTTAAAAACAATAATAATAATATGAAAAAATTTCACCTCCATGTAAATTAGCACTTCCAACTATTATCATGAAATGTAGAATAGAATAGAATAGAATAGATAAATCTTTATTGTCTCAATAACTCAATGAGCACATTACATAGAAAGGAAGTACATGACAAATGAGAAATGATAGGAGGAATAGTAATACGTACATGTATATGAAAGCAGTGTTAAGGACAAAACTTTACAAATGAATCTCGGAGACGCCTAGTGCGAGTAAAAGGTTTCCTTAAAGGTATCTTGAGTCTAGAACGAATTGGACGTTCCTCAAACATACGTCTGAGAGAATGATCCTGAGACATGCAAATGTTATGAAATAGATTTGTACATAATTTAGTTGTGGCATTCAACAACGGAGAATTCGAGGAGTCATGCGGTAAGCCAACTATTCTGTACACACGGCGTTCAACAGACATCAACTCTCGAAAAAGATATTTAGTTAAATTGCAAAAGCTGGGATATGCATATGACAGTAAACTTTGTATACACGAAACATACACTTTTTGGATTATATACGTCGGACAACCGGAACGTTTCAGATTTATAATGATATAAACTGTCCGAGAAGCAGCTTTCACTATGTTGTACACATGATGATTCCAAGTCAAGGTATTGGAAAATGTCAGGCCAAGAAGGGCAAGCCGTTCAACTGTTTCTATAGCTTTACCATCGGAAGTTAGAATTGGGCCTAAATTGATGTTCTTATTTGTGACAATGTCGAGAACCTTACACTTAGCTGTATTTAGAGGCAACATCGCAGTTTCAGACCACAATTCAAGTTCGTTCCATTCCATCTGCAAATTATCATTCTGTGACCTGTCAACAAAATGCAGTATAGTGAAGTCGTCAGCATATTTATACACCATAGAATTGGAATTCACTAAAGAGAAACTGCTCACAGCGATACAGAACAGTAGGGGCCCCAGGACACTTCCCTGAGGCACCCCACTATTAACGGAAGACCAAGAAGAGAGTTCATTGCCATTTCGTACTCTTTGTGTTCGCGAAGTTAGGAAGTTCTGAATCCAGACACATGGCTCAAAGGGAAGAATATGTAATATACACGACATTATGAACCCATGATCCAATTTATCATAGGCCTTGGAGAAATCTGAACTCAACATTCGAACAGCATCAGATTGTGTGTCAAGATGTTTGAGAATATCGTGATTAATCAACGTAAGGGCACAGGTTGTACCACGTCCATTTCCTGGTATGTAAGCAAATTGCTGACTGTCGAGGTTATCTTTGATATATGGAATAATCCATCTTCTCGCCACAAACTTCTCTAGAACCTTGGACAATATAGGTAACAGGGAAATAGGTCGATAATCTGCAAGATGCTGTGGGCGAGTCTTTTTAGGGATAACACAAATATTGGATGATTTAAAACACGATGGCACCACACCATCTTCCAAACTTTTGTTAAAAATCATAGTTATCACCGGTGATAGCACAGACGCAGAATTCTTGAATACCCAGTATGGAAGCCCATCTGTACCACATGCCTTCCGTCGAAGTTTGGACAGTTCTAACTCCACTTCCAATTCCGTCAAAGAAAGTGGATGAGTTGGCAAGTTAGTTGGTATAGTAGGGAAAGATGATGATTCTGACATAACCGATGCAAAGTAGTCATTCAATTCTTCCACATTGAACAAATCAATAGGTTTTGATATCTTATTACTTCTTGATAGTTTACGTATAGCATTCCATGTATCAGCTGGCTTTGCGAGTTTCTCAATTTTCGAGAAGTAACTTGACTTCAGATACTTGATAGTGACAATGACTTCCTGTCGAAGGCGCTTGTACTTTTCCATCTGGTTGTTATGGAAGGCTTGGTCTCTGTCATCCATCAGTATTTTCAATGTAGAACACATCCATGGAGGATCGTCAGATCGAAAACGCACGGTCCGTTCAGGAAAACAAAAATCATACAGAGCTCTCAAGTGCCTGATAAATTCATCTTCAGGATTATAGTCAAACGATTGAAACAACCCAATCCAATCAACAGAATTGACAAACTCATAGAAATAGGCCAATTTTGATTTCGTTATCTTGCGGACCGTTTTCTTCCGAATCTTTATGTTATTGCAAAAACGTATAGCTTTAGGAAGTTTCCAAATAACCAACCCATGATCAGATTTGCCGATTGGAGGTAGAACACTGGCTTTAGTATCAGAACAAAAGTTAACGAAAATCTGATCGAGAATATTGTCATTTCGCGTGGGTGAACAGACGACGGGTTTCAAAAGGGTAGTACATTCCACTTTGTTGTAATTATGACGTAATCCATTGAAATCGCCACATAGTATAATGCGCAGTTTCTCGGAGCTATTTGAGACGTGTAGATTCGCGTAATCCATTATATCAGTAATACACTCGATACATTCATCATCACGTGGTGTATCGTTCCAAAATGGGTGATAAAGACATATGATGAGTAATGATACATTGCAAAATAATAGAGGGAGAAATTCAGTCGCGCATTGATTGAGGATGGGAACATCGTCATGACTTATAAAACGGTAACGAAGGTTATCGTCAATGTAAGACATTATTCCTCCACCATTTCGGTTCCTGTCCTTCCTTACAATAGAATATCCTGAGATTTCTAGACTTGTGTTAGGGATGTCACTATCCAGCCATGATTCCGTGAAGAAAGCAACACTCGGTAAAAGTTCATTCATCTTCATGGCAATTTCGTCGTACTTGTTATTTAATGATCGTACATTTGAAAGTAAAACGGAAGAAAGGAAATGGATTTTAGTTATCAACATGTAAAAAAAAGTCTTTCTAAATGGTGTGAGAATTTTAAAATTCCTACCGATGTGCGTAAATTAAATTATGAAATTGGAGACATAACACATGAAAATTATAAAGAAAAAGAAAATGAATGGAGACCATATTTAGTTAACGATATTCTTTCTTTAGCTTTTTGTATCTACAAATATAATAATGTTATGCGAGATTTAGTTGGTGAAGATATAATTACTAATTTAACATCCTCCGCTTTAACATTTAATGGTTAGATGAAAAGCGTACAAAATGACAATATAAATAAATATTCATTCTCATATAGATTTATGGGCTAAAACTATATTAGAAAATGTGTTAAAGGTTGAAGAGTTTCAGCAAATATAAGAAAATACATATCTCCATTTTGTAACATCTTGTTACCAATATTAAAACAGTATTTACTCGGAAGTAATTTAATAGATTTAATGAAACAGTATCGAGATTTAGGAGATAAAACTGAAATTTGTAAGAAAATTTCAAATCAACTACTCGAACAAAAAAATGAATTTCTAATGGCTTTTGATGCAACATCTTTATATCGATCAGCTATGTATGATGAAAATTCAGAATACCCTAAATCTGAATCAGCTAGAAAATTTCGTCAAGAAGAAGAACGAGAAATAGTATATAAATTTAATACTCAAACATTTAGACCTAAAACTGGAATATTTACAGTTGTGTTTCAATATCCGAATGATATGTTTTTTCAACCAGTTCCTACAAAAGATAAAGTTAAAAATCAAAATAATAATTCTCATGTAAAAGTAATCAGGTTTAGAAATGGTATATGTTATGATGTATTAACTTCTGTAGACATACAAGAAATTGTTAGATGTGGGGGAAAAATGTTACATATTACTGATGGTATAATTTATGAAAAAAATTATCAAGTTTCACCATTTCGAAATTATATTGAAAAGCTTTTTAATTTGAGAAAAAGATATAGAACAGAAGGAAATACTGTAGGCGATGAGTTAATTAAATTATTGATGAATTCACTATATGGAAAAACCGTACAAAAGATATAACCACTAAATATCATTTATGGAATGAGAATACATTGAGAAAAAATTTCACTCAAGAAGTAAAAGATTATGAAAAATTAGATGATGAACAATATTTAGCGAAAGTAGAAATGGAAGATGATGAATTTCTTAAAACTAATATTGTAAAAGATGGGAAGACGTCATTCATGCCATCACACTTAGGGTCTTTCATTCTTTCTCACTCTAGAAAATTCATGAATAACTTTATTTTAGAAATTAATGGTTTCAACGAAAAATACATTCATTATACAGATTCAGTAACAGCTGACATGCGTGTAATATTGAGAAAGAATAATTTAATAATTTATTATTTATTTCTAGAATAGATAGTATTGTAGACAACTATGAAATTAATCCGTTTGAAATAAATGGTGATATGAAAGAAATTTCATTAGTTGATAATTTAGAAATTTATACTCATAATGGATGGAGTAAAGTAAAATAAATTATTAGACATCTTACAAATAAAAGTATTTATCGAATAAGAACAAAAATGGGAATAGTAGATGTTACTGAAGATCATTTATTGTTAGATGAAAGAGGTAATGAAATAAAGCCACCAGAATTAAATAAAGAAACAAATTTACTACATAATAAACTATTTTTACACGACAATACAATCACATTGAAACAAATTGTAAGTGATATTTATGTTAGTGATCCACCTAATTTAAGATGTAAGCAAGCATTTATAGAAGGTTTCTTTTTAGGAGATGGTTCTGCTGGAATCTATAATTATGAATCGGGAGTCAGATATTGTAGTACTTTAAATAACCAAGACTTTAACCTCTTAAGTAAATTGAAAACATATATTAATGAAGTTTATAAAAATGATCGTAAAATATATGATACAATGAGATCATCTAGAGTATACAAACTTAATTTTCAAAATCCAAGACAATATGCTATATACTTTAGTAAAAATCATCTTAATCAGTTTAGAGAAAAACGTGTTCCTTGGAATGTTCTAAATGCTGAATATAATATTAGATATTGGTTCCTTGTTGGATTTTATGCAGCAGATGGGAGCAAGAAATCTTTTTTAGAAGCAAATATGCAACTATTTGTTTTACACAGAAAAAAAAGAAACCCTTAGTGGTTTATACAATTTGGCATCATCTCTAGGAATTAATTTGGTAGTAAGCGAAAGACAAGATAAACCATTGTGTTTTACTGCGTGTGAAGTTAAAAATATTATTACCAAAAAAGTTACCACTGTAAGATATTTAAATAATAAAAAAACAATATGTATATGATATTGAAACAGAAGATGGCGCATTTAATTGTGGTTTTCCATTAATTGTAAAAAACACTGATTTAACATACACTTCTAATGAGCTCTTCAATAAATTGGATGCTAATGGATATGTTGGGGAGAATTGTGTCAAAGAAAAAATGATTATGGAAATGGTGGAATTATTTTTGCAATGTTTATTGCACCTAAAGTAACATACTGTATTACTGTAGATGAACAAGGAAGACTTAGTGAAAAGAAAACATTCAAAGGATACTCGCAAAATAAAGTAAAACTAGAAGATTTCTAAAATTATATTCGGGTAAAACATTATAGACTACAGTTAATAAACCATGGAAAAGATCTTTAGAAACTGGAATTAGTATTCCTGATAAAAATAATAATACTGAAGAAAAAAATGTTCTGGTCAAATAAATATTCTTAAACGTCAAGCACCTGATGAAAATGAAATTATGTTACGGATATTCAAGCTGAAATATTTCAAACAATCGTCAGTGAGAGTAATTTAAGTGATGATGATGACACGTGGGAATCATAATTTTTTTATTACATCTAAAAACTTATTACATCTAAAAATTTCATTACATATGAAAATTTTATTACATCTAAAAATTTATATCTAAAAAATTTATATCTAAAATTTATACCTAAAAAATTCATATCTAAAATTTATATCTAAAAAATTCATATATAAAATTTATATCTAAAATTTATATCTAAAATTTATATCTAAAAAATTTATATCTAAAAAATTTATATCTAAAAAATTTATATCTAAAATTTATATCTAAAATTTATATCTAAAATTTATATCTAAAATTTATATCTAAAATTTATATCAAAAATTTAAATCTAAAAAATTTATATCTAAAAGATTTATACCAAAAAAATTTATATCTAAAAATTGTATATCTAAAAAATGTATATCTAAAAAATTTATATCTAAAATTTATATCTAAAATTTATATCCAAAAAATTTATATCTAAAATTTATATCTAAAAACTTTATATCTAAAATTTGTACCTAAAAAATTCATATCTAAAATTTATATCTAAAAATTTATGTCTAAAATTAATGTCTAAAAAATTTATATCTAAAAGATTTATACCTAAAAAATTTATATCTAAAAAATTTATATCTGAAAAATTTATATCTAAAAAATTTATATGTAAAAAAGTTATATCTAAAATTTATATCCAAAAAATTTATATCTAAAAAATTTATATCCAAAAAATTTATATCTAAAATTTATATCTAAAAGATTTGTATCTAAAAATATAATTAATTAATTATAGCACTCACGCCGTTTATTATTGGTGTTTTTGTCTTCAATTGTTTGTTTTGCTTCAGGTTATGTAGATTTGGAATCAGATATTATTGGTGTTGCTTTTTTTCAAGATCATTTCTTTCATCATCAATTCCAGATTTTAAACATTTTAATGTATCATTATTTTTTAATCTGTTAGGTATTGCTATACCAAATGTTGTAACTGTTGCACATTTGACATAGATTGAATTTCTTGAACAGGTTGAATTTTTTGACCTTGTTGAGGTAGAAACAAATTTTTTAATTGTTGTGATTGACGAATGTATTGCCTATATATCATAGGTAGTAATTGTTGCATAGGTTGCATATTTTGTTGAAATTGTTTTATAAGTTGACCACATGGTGAATATTTCACATGTGAATATAAGAACGCTTGATTTGTAAAACGCATATTACAAACTTGACAAAAATTTGAGTCATTTCCATTCTTATTTTTATGTGAGAAAAATGTGTATCTTTATTTCCATGACATATCTTTTATTGTTAAAAAATGATGTTACCAAATGTTGGTGAAGGTTCATATATCCCGAATAATCGTGAATCAGAAATAGAAATAGAAAATTGTATCATGAAAACTGGAGACGTTTTATCTGGTCCATTACATCTTCCTATTCTTCCGCAACAAAATACAGAGTTAACAAATAAACAATATGTTGATACACAAAACAATGACTTAAAAGAATGATATATAAATGATGTTTTGGTTCCACTGATGAAAGAATTAAAGTTGCTTAAACTTAATGACAAATCATTAAACGAAAAATTATTAAAACTTGATAAAAAGGATAGAGAGCTGGAAGCAGATATAGCAAAACTTTTAAAAACATTTCTAAACAATCAAAAATTTTAATATTACTTTCTATAAAGTTAAAATCTGCAGTCATTAAAAATAAACATCAGATAAAATTATTGAAAGAACAATTAGAAGATGAATTAGAAAAACTTCCTGAAAGAATTAAAAAAAAAATTAAAGCAGTTACAAATTACAGGGTGCCCAGCAAAAAACCAGTAATTTCCAAAAAAATTTTTTTCATCATGTAAGAAAATAAAGATGACACTAACCGCTATTACAAGTGTTCAAAATGGCCTCCGCGAGCTAACACACAGCGCCTTAAGCGGGATATCCATGCTGATGTCGCTGATCTAATCATCTCTACGGAGATATCATTCCATGCATTGGTCAAAACATCCTTCAGTGTCTCTATAGATGTTATTTCGGATCGCACTGACTGCAGACGAGAAAGGAGCAGTGACCAAAAGCAAAAATCCATGACATTCAGATCTGGACTCTTAGATGGCCAATCTGAAGGAGGGATGAGGTCCGGAGTATGCCGTCTGAGCCAAGCAATCGTTTCGTTGGCAGTATGTGCTTTTGCACCGTCTTGCTGCCAAGTCCACTGGTCGCCCATCACACGATTAATGTCGGAAAACATCAACGGGCACATTTCCTCTCTATACACAGTTTGGTTGACGTTTTTCTTCTTCTGTTGGGAGGGCGGCAGATGTCCTTGATCAGGCGCCCATCCTTCGATAAATCTCAGTTCTGTTTTACCATGCCATGATACCGCACCATAGCACATGATGGACGGCTGCTGGCGATCAATTTCGACCAAGAGGTCCTTTTCTTCGATGTCCGTCTTCACACTAACTTGTCTGTAGATGCGCTCGTTTTATCTGTTGATTGGAGCTCGGAGCATAAAAGATTCATCTGAGAACCAGACATTCTTCCATCCATCACCTTCTTCGAAGCGGTCGATCATTGCCACGGCTTTGGCTTCTCTTTGCTCCTTGTGATGATCAGTTAGGCCATGGCACTTGATTCGTCGGTAGCACTTCAGACCTGACTCCTTCAGAATATTGAAGACACTGCCTTTGGAGATATTCAACTGAGCAGCGATCTGTCGTTGACTGTGATGACCGCGAGTCGGTGATCCTTCAGGAGTTATGGCGAGTCGTTGCACCGATTGTTTTAGCGGAGTGTCAAACTTTCTCGATGTTCCAGAGCCACGTCTTCTCACGATTGCCTCCTCCACACCATCATCCCTCAGTCGCGAAGCCACTAACGAAAATTGATTTCGTGAAATTTCCGAAAAGAAATTACGAAGGACTTCAGCACATCGTCCAAGTCCCCATGTAGGATGTTCACTTTTGAAGATAACTATCACTTGACGTTGCAAGTCAGTCAGTTGCGGCATGATGGCTTAAAATGATAACGTGTTTAACTGAACGCATAACTTAAATATGGGCGATCAATTCAATAAGTTATAGTTTGATTCGAGAAAGAGATAACAAAGATTACCATAGATATCTTATCAATTCATGTGAAGCGACGAGTAAGTCTTTGATCATCGAGTGACTTTCATCATCACCTGAAAACGAAATTACTGGTTCTTTGCTGGGCACCCTGTACATTCCAAAAAAGTGTTGATGAATTAAGTTCTAAAATTACTCAACAAATGAAAAATATGAATAGAGTAATAAATGAAGTAAACTCACTTAATCAAAAAGTTGATAAAATGAATATTCTTAAAAGCAATATAGAAAATGAATTAAAGAAAAATTATAAAGGAAGTAAAGAACAGTTAGATGCTGTCAAATATCAATTAGATGTTCTTAAAGTTCAATTGAATGCTCTTAAAACGGCGTTGAAGATGAATCAGTAGAAAATGCAAGTTAATATAAAAGAAATTAAAATACATCACACGCTGCTTAACGCAATAGACAAAGTGCAAAAGCAAATTAATAATGTTATCACGCGGTCGTTGTTCATTTACACACGTAAATCTTGATATGACGCGTAAATCGTAACGTAAATATTTTTCCCAAAAGACAAATTTAATCCTAAAAAATGCCTATAATTTATGAACACAATCTTAAACATTTTGCTTCAAATCAAAAAATAGCACAGGAACCATCTATGAAATCTGTTTATCATTATAACAATGTGGAAACTATTCAAAAAGAAGGAGATAGTGTAAAAAGCGGAGCTAGAATATTTTCTGGTATCGGAAGTATCGTTAACCTAATTAAAAGTAATAAAGATTTGATTACATCTGCTGCAAAAGGAGCAGCTGCTATAGGTAGTACAGCGTGTGCAATATCAAATGCTGTTAAGTCTCAAAACGAATTAAAACAACTAGAAACTATTCGTAAACTTCAGAATATGTCTGAAGAACTAAGAAAATTAAAAAAACTTTCAGAGGAAACAAAAAACAAAATTGCTAACATAGCTGCAACAGGTGAAACCTTGAGGAGTGGTACTCCGTCTGATAGTAAACACGAGAAGAAATCAATTGAAGAAATAAGAGGTAATGGTTTAGCAAAATTATGAAATGTATTCGAAAAGGAAACCTAAGAATTTTTTTTCTGTGTGTGAGAAAAAACAAAAAGTCAAATTATTTTTTATAAAAATGTCTTCTCTTATTGAAAAAAAAATTAAGATTAGACGATCCTCCGTTCGTCAGTTACGATCAAAAAAAGAATGACTATATAAGAATTGCTATGAATCCCGGATCTTCTAGTAGAGTACATGTAAATGCTGGAGTAGATTTAATCTTTCAAGTTGTTGTACAACAAAGTTATTTATATTTACTTGATTCCTTTTTACACTGCGAATATTCTTTATATAGTGATGCTAATTTTACAACACCATTACCAGAAACCGATAATATTGCATTAAAGAATAATTTCTTTCCAAGATTATTTACACAAATGCGTTTAGATGTTGCAACTCAAAATATAGAAACAATAAGTGATTCTCCAGGTGTAATTGATTCGATGATTAGATTTGTTACAGTTGGTGAAAATAATAGAAAGCATGAAATCGAAGGCTAGTTTCCTGATACTAATGATGGTATAATTATAGATGATTTAACTCACGCTGGAAAAGATGCAGCAGGAATTGCGAAAGATGCAGAAAATATTGCAAATCATTTAGATAAAACAAACAATAGTGCATATAAAGAAAGACGTGAATTAACAAGAAAAGTAAACAGTCAGTAAATTGGTTATTGTCTCCATTATTCGGATATTTAGATTATGATAAAATATCATATCAATTGAAATTTAAATTAATAATTCATCGTACAGCAAATAATGAATAATCTTTAATGATAAGACTGGAAAAAAAGCATATTTAAAAATTGATAGACTTGAATGGTGGATAAAACATATTACTCTTAGTTTAGAGGTTGAATCAACTGTTGCAAAAAGATTAAATACTAACAAACCAATTCCCATAAATTTTTAAAGCGAACTGCTAGTTCTGTAACGTTTTCTGAACAAAGATTTAACTGGCATTTTACTAGAACTTCGAATACACCAAGATATTTATTACTAACATTTCAAAGAAATAATTCTCCAAGTTTTGATAAGAACAACAATCTTTTTCATATTAATACAATTCGAAGTTTACAAGTTTCATTAAATCAAGCCCGATATCCAATTGATCCATTAAGATTCGATGATACCAATAATCTATTTATGGAAGGATATGATGCTTATGGAAATCTTTGTATAGAATTTGGAGTTGAACCACAATTAACTGCTGGAGATTGGAGGCATTTATATCCTGTTTTCTGTTTCGATTTAAGTGCACAATCTGAAGATAATATCAAGACTGGTTGTGATGTAACAATTAATATTGAAAAGAAAGATTCCACAACTTCATTGATGGCTTATAGTTTATTGCTAGAAGATGTAAAATATTCTATTGAAATTCTTGATGGAAAGATGGCTAGGATATGTTAGTAACATGAGGACCTTTGGTCCGATCGGCTAAAGCCTCTGAACAAAGTTCTATAGGTTAGTAACCTGAGGACCTTTGGTCCGATCGGCTAAAACCTCTGAACAAAGTTCTATAGGTTAGTAACCTGAGGACCTTTGGTCCGATCGGCTAAAGCCTCTGAACAAAGTTCTATAGGTTAGTAACCTGAGGACTTTTGGTCCGATCGGCTAAAGCCTCTGAACAAAGTTCTATAGGTTAATTAAAATTTTTAATATCTTAAAATTTGTTCTTAACTTAAAATTTTTTCATAACTGGAATAGATTAAACTTTTTTTTATTAAAAATTCTTAACTTAAAATTTTTTCATAACTAGAATAGATTAAAGTTTTTTCCTAACTTAAAATTTTTTATTAAAAATGTCGCAGGCGAAAAATAATAATAATAAAACTGTTGAATTAAAATTACGCAACATTGTTGACAAAAATACACCTAAAACTATTACGACTAGCAAAAAGAAATATTACATAAGTAAACCAATGATAGAGAATATTAAATTACAAGAAGAAAAGAATGGTGGAATTCTCCCATTAATTCCACTAATAATAGGTGGCACAGCAGCAACAGGAAGTGTCGCAGGTGGGACAGCTGGTATTGTCCAAGCAGTAAATAAAAATAAATCAGAGAAGGCAGCATTAGAAGAACAAAAACGTCATAATAGAGAGTTAGAGAAAGTTGCTAGAGGGCAAGGAGTAGTAGATAATTTTATTAGTAAATTAAATATAGTTGATGAAGGAAAACAAGTTCTCAAAAACATTCAACATAATGTTGATGATTTAATAGAAATAAAAGAAACTAAAGATGGTTCTGGAATATATCTATGTGCTAGTAGGATTAGGCAAAACATCTATTATATTTTATCGTTAAAAATGAATTTCAATAACTTAAGAATTTCAACTCTAGATCTAATGGATTATCTCTTAAAAGTACATAAAACCTCAAATTGTCAGCATATTGGAGGTGATATACAGAAAACATTAGAAAACTTTCCTGGTTTTATTTAGAGTAAATATTCAAAAGAAAAACATCTTTCTGGTCATTCATATACCGGTCCAGGAACTCGATTAGATATAAGACTAGATGAGAATATTAATCTGAAACCAGGTGAAGAACCAATAAACAGAGTAGATGCCGCAGCTTATAGACACGATTTAGCTTATCGAAATCATGACCTAAGTTCTCTTCATGTAGCTGATAGGAAAATGATAGAAGAATTAGATAGTATTCAAAATCCTACATTTAGAGAAAAAATTGAAAGAATGTCTGTTAAGAAAGCTTTAGAAGCTAAAATATTGTTCGGCCAGGGTTTAGGCAAAACTCACAACTCTGAAAACTACGCGTCTGAAATTCATAAAAAATATAGAAAGCCGAAATATCTATTGAAAGTAAAAGTATTTAATAAAGATGATATTTGGAGTGCTGATCTAATCAGTATGCCGAATGAAAGAGACTACAAATAGGCATTGACCGTTATGGATTTATATACACGATACGCTTGGGCAAAGCCTTTAAAAAACAAAAGTGGTCTGTCAGTTAAATATGCGTTTGAACATATCTTTAAGGAAAGTAATAGAAAGCCAAAGAAATTGTTTGTTGACAAAGGATCTGAGTTTTATAACAGAAATGTTAAGCCATTATTTGAGACTGTTTATTCTACAGAAAATGCTGGCAAAGCTGTAGTAATAGAGAGGTTCAATAGAACTTTAAAAAATAAAATATTCAAGAAATTTACAGAACAAGGAAATCAGAAATGGTTAAAAATATTACCAGGAACTGTAGATCAGTACAATAATAAAGTTCATTCAAGTATTGAAGAAACTCCAAAGAATGCTTCTGACGATCCTGATTTGATACGAAAGAAAATATTCGAAAATAATTATTCGAATGAGAGTAATAGGCATTTACAGAAACGTAAGCCGAAATTTAAGATTGAAGATAGAGTGCGAATATTAAATATAAGAATGAATTTGAAAAAGGATTTGTTGGCTATTGGACTAAAAAGATATTTGAAGTTTTTAAAATAAATCAAACTTATCCGATTACTTACGAAATCAAAGGTTTAGATGATAATGAAATCATTGGCAGATTTTATCAAAACGTATTACAAATAACCGAGCTTTAACCTTTAGGTGGCGCTTTAGCTAGCTTCGCTTGAGCTTTAATTACAAGTATCCTTTAGCTAGCCATTAGAACTAACGTTTTTCGGGAGTTAATTTCCCTTATACAATTCTAACATAATATCAAGAAATGGTACTCCTTCCTGTAATTTAAATAAAACATATCAACATAATTGACCGCAATAAGTAGTTCCTGGTTTTTGAATTTGAAATGTATTATAAATTCCATTTCCAAGCAATTCTTTGACTTCATTTGTTGGAGGCAATCCATAAGAGTCGAAATAGTAATTGTCACCATTTTTATTTCTTTGCCCCATAGACCAATGTACTCCTTTTTGATCTGACGTGTGAAGATTTGTTACAAAATTCACTTCAGGTACATCTTTTATCAATAGTAATTCATTTCTCATCAATATGTGAAAATTCTTTATTCCCAATTGATTAGCAATTTTCTTAATATCAAAATTCGTAGTTGTTCGTTTACCGTATTGTTTTAAGAACTCAGTCATGTTAATCATTTTAAATGGAATGAAATTTATTTTAAAAATTTCTCAAAAGAATTTGCGTGTAGCAGCTGCTAAAATTGTGACATCTGATAGGGGTGAGGCAAGTCACAGACAATAGCGCATAATGCGGGTTGTGAAATCTCCTTCACACTGTAAGAACAAAAGAACAAATACAATCTAAACACAATAGACATATGAGAGAGAGAAGATAAATGAATGAATGAATGAGCATTTCTCTTCATTTTGGTTTCCATGACAATCATTCATGCGACATTATTTTGAATGGAAAAATACACCGACTGTCAAACCATGTCGGCACTTTTATCGACAGCCATGTCGACAAACTTTCTGACACATTTTCCGGCTCCCAGAACAATTTTGGTGTAAATTTCCATTAGCGTTCAAGGTCATTCTATTAAAAGCATACGGGAATTATTCTCATTGAAGACAAACAATTGTTTTAAAGAATGCATGTCATTGTGAATACAATATTTCTGTAACAGTCAGGATCGAGAGAGAGAGAGAAAGAAGTCCCGCTGCTCCGTTAAAGTTTTAATTGTGTTGTCCAACCAAACAATGTCATGGCATGATATACTTATCATATAACACGGAACAACAAAGACAGTGAATAGACATCAGATCACTCAGACAATTAGCCGCATCACGAGCACAATTGTCAAGTGCGATTGTCAGTTATGTCGATGAGTAAGAGGAAAAAGAGATCTCATCACGATCAATTCCAATACCTTGTGTTACATTCTTAACTTTAGACCATCTCTTTCATAATTGATCATGATGCTCTAATCTTAATAATAATTGAGATTCCTCATCTTTCATATACCTAACTCTATCCTTGTGTTTTTCTTTATTCAATTCAGTTATTTTTAATTGTGATAACGAAGGATATATTCTTGAGGTTTCTTCCATTTTTGAGGTTTCTACCACTTTTGTTTCTTCCATTTTTTAAAGAAATATTTTGAATACAATCTTCTGGTATGTTGAGACTACGTGAAATTCTTAGACTACCTAAATTTTCGACTACGTGAAATTTTCGACCACGCGATATTTTTTAGATTACGTGATACTTTGAGACAACTTAAATTTTCGTTTACGTGATATTTTGAGACAACTTAAATTTTCGATTACGTGATATTTTGAGACAACTTAAATTTTCGATTACGTGATATTTTGAGACAATTTAAATTTTCGATTACGTGATATTTTGAGACAACTTAAATTTTCGATTACGTGATATTTTTCGACCGCCTAAATTTTCGAAATTTGGAGAATACCTAAATTTTTGAAATTTTGATTCTTTGAAAATTTCGCACTACCTAATTTTCGGCAACGTGAAATTTGGAGTCTACCTAAATTTTTGAAATTTATAGACTGCGTAAATTTTGGAAAAAACTCGAAGGGTGTGACATCCGGTGCGAGCGAAGCGATGCGCCGGATGTCATACCCTAAACTACTGGAAACCGGTCCAATCAGCGCAATGTCTGAATTCGAAATTTTTTGAAGCTGAGTCTCAACGACCATCACACGCTCAAATAACAGATTTTGATGACTGGTCTCCCATTGTGAACACCGATTCAGTTCGTAACGCCCTGAAGACCCTCAAATCTGGTGAATCACCTGGTATTGATGGCCTCCCGAATATCTTATACACACTGGCTGCAGACATCATTGCCCCACCTTTGTCTCACATTATAAATGTTTCAATCTTATCCAGACAATTTCCAACAGTTTGGAAGAAGACTGTCATCATTCCAGTGCCTAAAACGAGCCCACCTTCAATTAACAACCTTCGCCCAATATCTCTATTGACCACTCCATCTAAATCTGCGAAAGACTAATTCTCAAGACAGGCATCGAAGAAAAATTATCAGAAGCATTCGATGTTTTCCAGTTTGGTGGCAAAAAAAATCTTCTACATCATCAGCACTCATACGTCTTCATGACTTTATTACTCGGGAGTTTGATAAGTTTGAAGTGACCGGAGTCCTTGTTTTGGCCTGCGATTATAGCAAAGCCTTCGATTCTCTTGGCCACGATATAATTATCAACGCCTTATCAGAGAACAGTTTCCCCTTGGGTTTCGCGAAGTGGACCCGCAGTTACCTGGTAGGGAGATCCGAAAGGGTCAAGATGAACAAACACCTCAGCGACAGCCTGCCCGTCGTTTTCGGGATCCCCCAGGGATCGATTTATGTCCGTACCTATTTAACGCAGTAGTAGGATCAATCAAGCCGGTATTTCCCCAAAGCCTCATTATAAAGTACATTGACGACTGCACTCTTGCTATCCCAATTCAGAAAGGGGACCATGCGATACACCTCATTGAACACAGTAACATGGTAACGTGGTCAACAAAAATTAGACCAAATCTCGATTTTAGCAAGTGCAAAGTCATGTGGATTCCCAAAGTCGCTATGTCTGCCCCTCCCTTTCCTCCTGATATGACCCAAACTGATGAGCTACGAATATTAGGCATCATATGTACTCGAGACCTCAAATGGCACAAGCAAGTTGCTCATATTACCAAAATCGCATCGAGACGTCTTTTCGCTCTTCGTACTCTTCGCCCATTCCTCTCACGTTCACAATTAGTCCAAATTTATTCTGACCTTATCTTATCAGTCATTGAATACTGCTCTGTTCTCTTGGTCGAAATGTCAAGTAAGGATAAAGATACGCTGGAAAAGCTTTGGAAAAGAGCTCATCGCATCGTGTGTGACCGTGACTGTACATGCGAAATCCTTGAGGATTTGAATAGTCGTCGTGAAAGCACCGCAATTAAGTTTCTCCATGGGATTTCGTCGAACGTGAAACTTCCCTTGTATGACTTATGTCCCAAGAAATCAACTCGCACTGGAAAGTTCCTGCAAACTCCTCGTAAAACTTCTCGCAGACGTGGCTCTTTCTTTCCTGCAAGTATTATTCTCTCAAATAACACCTGGATTGATTAATTAATAACTTGTACTCATATCTTGGTCACGTTGTTTCTATACATGTCTTGTATTTATGTGTCAATGTAACTGCACTGTTCTGTCCATTTTTAGTAATTTTGAAAATTGCACAATTCCTTACCTTACCTTAGAATTCCTGCTTTCTTTTAATAGATCATTCAATACAGCGACATCATTGGACTGAATCTCATCCACTGGAATAATTCCTTCATTTCAACTAAAGTTACGACGTTTCAATTTCTGAAAGAGTGACGGCTGATAAATGCCATAACACCAAATCATTCGATTGATGGGTTCCCTAAACAACTCTTTTCTCTTATCTAGCAAATTCAGAGTCAAAAAAGTTTCACCTGCATGGGATGGACCTGATACAGTCAGAACTTTATCACATTGAAGTCTGAAATCCATTTCGATATTTTGAGATTCAACATTTGCATAATTTACGCTTAGAGCCAAAGATACTACCCAATAGGTTACCCACTACAGGAGCTAACATCGCAAGTAACACTTACAGAAAATCACCCTTTTGTGTTAGAGTTTTCCTCTTTCTTTGAAGGGTAACTTTATGTTTGGAGATGAAACGCAATTTTATAGTATGTCACTCAAGCAGCTTTCGTTGTTGTGGCGATCTCACATTAGAAACAATTTCTCGAATAAATTTATCATTAGCATGTCGTATTGCACTATATCGCTGATTTCCTTTCAATCGTTGAAGAGCTCGAATGGCCTAAGAAATTTTTGAAGACTTTCGACTTTCAAGTTTCGCCATTTTTCTCTTAATCATTGTTACAACTTGATTTTTCCATATTTGCATAGGTGCTAACTTTTATGACAGAAATGACACTTAAAATGAACTACATCACAGTGGCCACATTGACAAAGTTGAATACAGTATCGTATGAAACAGCGCTGCAGAAAGTATGCCTACATCTCTTAAAGATGCGTTTTCACTTCCATCCTTTCGCTCACATACATCGCATATATTTTCACTCTTACTAACAACTTCTAAAGCAAGTCGATTTGACGACATGAACTTGCTAGCCTTTTCTAAATGATAGACACATGTACAGAAGGAATATACTTTGAGAGTAAGTAGACATAACTCAAAAAACAATTGTGATACGATCAAGTACCATTACATCTTTAAGTTTCTTTTATAGAAAGTTGAATGTGAACATGTGAAATTGCTTCAATCACTAGACTGCTACCATGATGGTTAAATTCATCAAGACGTTGAGCAATTTTTCCCATGTCTTTCAAAAAATTCTTCAGGATTATCTACAACTTCTATTGAATGGGAAGCAAAGTGGAAGAAACGATCTTCTATGTCTTCTTTCCCAAAATGACTGAAATGAATTTTCGCAACTAATCGCGCCATTGCAATTCTATCAGAAAACGTATCCATTGACTTCAAAAATAGTGTGCTAGTATCACCAATAGCTGATTTGATGTTGATCTCATCTTTATGAAAAGTTATCACATAATCTTGAATAGCTCCCTTTAAACTTTGTCTTTGAAAACTTGAGGTTCCACAATCATTTCAGAAAGACATTGTCATCCTTCATCTATCTCATCCGTTGCATGAAATTAACAAATCTTTTCATAAAGCATTTATTGTGCGACTTTAACAAGCATGCATTACAAAATTTGGGTTTGAAGCAGAGGATTTAAAAAAACAGGATCATTACAAAGGATATGCACAATATTGAAAAAAACTGCTAACCATCTTCTAAAGTCAATATGAAGAGCACTTTCATTAGAAAGCCATAGTCTTGCAAGTATTGCTGATTAAGTCCATGGATGTGTTTTCTCGCACAGTTATCAGCGTTAGGATCACACTTGGCATGTTGATGGTAGACACTAACTATTTGATATGACCAATTCTGTACCTTCGTGTTAAAGTGACCTAAGAGACATTTTTTCGAAAACTCAACTAATACTAATTTTGGACATATTTGCTGTTTATTTGACCAAAAATCAAGTCAAAGTGAATGTAGGACATTGTCTATGTGAAATCATTCACTTGTGTGAAAAGAAAAGAAGCGATGGAAAGATCATGGACTGGAGTATGCCAACAGGAATGGTGAGAAAAAAATTACCAGGAAATTGCAGCCATTTGTATGAAAAGATGATCTAACGTGGAAAGGTTTCTAGTCAATTTTGTAAGCTTTGCGCCAACGAACAAGATCAATTTACATCAAAATGCATTATTGAAATGGCAGTTAACCCATTAATGCCGAAATTTTTCTTGTAGAATAAAAACACAGTTTTCACTTCACATATGTGCAATTAGGCATAAAAATGCACTCTCCTGCAATAAAAACAATCACACAACTTTTCTACGTGAAAAATTGCTGTGCACCCTCTAAGGGTGCAGTAGGCACGAAAGGGTGTGTGCATTATTTGCATACACAAAGGGTGCACCCTCTAAGGGCGTATGCATTGTTATCGCTAAATGAATATACATCAGTACAGATACAAGAAGGTTGCAAATTTGTGCAGTCAGATTACCAAAAGTCCAACAGATAAAAGGGTAGGCGTGCACGGTACATATTGTCATGAATGAGTGTCAAGGATATGGTTCTACTATACAAGAATATTGCTGACTAGGGCCTACATGTCGACATTATTATTTAAGTAATCATGCCAGTCAGCAGAGCATTGGTCAAGTAGACCAATGTCACACTTGAAACGCAAACGCTTTTTTGCACCACCATATCAATTGTCCACGCGAACAGAGGCCACCATCATTTATTGGAGCGCATCGATATTTGATAGAGCGATATGTTCTGGTCACACCAATCTACTCCTCTCATATTTTTGCTGTACTGGCTGACAATGAACGGCTGTGAAATGAGAACAGATCTATTCTCCACACGACTCCATCTGGAAACCTTCAACACAGGCTTTGATCCGTTGCTGTAAGAGGCAAAGTAGACCGGTCGGTTATCATTCCATCCAACAACAGTAATTTCACCATGATCAGCCAGTGCCGTTTTCTGCTGGTGATGACCTCCTGCGTCTTTCTGCAGCTGTTTAGGCTCAACGATGTCACACTGGCGCAACTTGTTGGTACGCATTGTTCCGGTTGCCCGGATGTTGTTGCTGTCCAAACGATCTAGAAGTCGGAATGAAGTAAAATAGTTATCCATCTTACTGAAGCATGCTGATCAAATGTTCATTTCCTCACAAACCTGTAATAAATTAGATAAACTAAGTTATAACTTGGTTTAGATCAGTTTATACTAGACATCGACGCCTTTTTTTTGTTTCCCGTAAACGACATTTGGAACAATTTCCAGGAGACGTTTTTTTCAGTTCATTAATTTACCCATTTTTATCTAGAAACCGAACCAGTGTACTCTTTATAGATATCAGGACATTTATCTGATCCCTAATTCTTATTACAAAAAATCCCTAATTCTCATTACAAAAAATCCCTAATTCTCATTACAAAAAATCCCTAATTACCTACTAATTCGGCGCTTAGGGGAAAGAAAAAAAATCACTCTTGGATATTATATCGGGTCACTATTTTTTTTATTTCCCGTAAACGCCAAACAAACTTAATAAAATTTCCCGAATATGCTTTTTAAACAGTAATTAGTATTTAGCTATAGTCTGTATACATTCCAATCTCATGGGTCCTCCCTTGCTCCGCTTTCCATCTCTTACTCTGCGAAAAATGGGATATCGATTATTTTTTATTTTTTTTATCCAAAAGCAGCGATTTATCCAAAAACAGCGATTATTTATTTTATTTATTATTTTTTATCAACACTATTTTTTGTACTAACTATAGACAACACTCTTCCATCACTGTAGTCATAATTATCAGCCATCATTATCTTCCTCGTCGGTTTCATCCAACATATCCGTAACGCTCTGCTGGACGAAAAGACGACGGTACTCGTCGTGGTAAGCGGGGGGAATGGCCCCTTTCTTGCACAGCTTGTTTAAATCATTGTACTTTGCCAAACTAATCGGCAAAGGGGCTGTGAAAGCAGGGGGTGGTAGTTCCAGCTCACGCCCGGCTGGTCGCCCGGGTCTATCCCGGCGTCCGTCAATAATGGTCCTCCACTCGAGGTTGGTCGCGGAGCTGCAGTACTGAGAGATGCCATCCTGAACCTTGAAAAGACGAATGGTCTTCCACTCCACTCGTTCGCCAGCATCATTCTTCATTGAGGGACGGAAACTGCAGATAGAATTCCAGTCCAGAATGGCACTCTGGGCGACGGGCCAGCCGAATAACCGTTGCCCGCTCGGATGGAGCCCACACTGGCGAGTGCTTGACACTGTTTTCAATGACCCCATGGACGGAGTCGGCTCCCATCTCGGTATGTCCTGGTAATAAGAAAAGGATGGTGACTTCGATGCCCAGTCGCTTGCTCAGGAAACGTGAGGTCTGAGAGAACAATCCGGTTCTTATTCTGTCCGGGACAAGAATCGCACATCAGAAAGAGTCGCTTGATTCCCTCACCTACAAGTATCTGCATGTAGAGGAAGAGTACCGATGCTATTTCATTGGCCCCCCGTTTGGCCTGGGACTCATTCCAAAGATAGCAGAGCCCCCGTTTGTGCTGGTGTTCGTATACCGTCTCGTTGTATACCGCAAATTTGCGAGAAAATCCAATCGTCACGGAATTCGAGTGAGGCGTAGCTAAGACCTTTTGAAAGTCGAAACTTGCAACACGGTCGGATGCCGCAGTTCTGCTTGACTTTTGCTGTTTGACCAACGCAGCAATAGCTTCCTTCTCTCGTTTGTGAGTCTCATAGACTGCAGATGTGACGTCATTCTGGTTCTCACGTACACACACCAGACATTTATCCTTACGCGGGACATGAATACCAATATTAAAATTTTTCTTCATTATTTTAAAGAACAATGATTTCGAGATTGGACGCTGAACCTCTTCCAAATATTTTAGGTATACCCGCTCGAAGCTTCGTACCTCTCGAGGAAGGTATTTCTTGGTGCTCCCTGTCCGGCAATAGTGGGAACGCATGGCGGGTAAGGCCGCTATAAATTCAAGCACACGCTTCTCTGTTTCGGATGCCAGTCCATTCCGTGGCCTTTTGGGGGCGGTTGGGGGAAAGGAACCCCTTTGCGACGTTTTTCCGTGCTGTACCTGACCTCATCGACAGTAATGCCCAGTGTGTTTACTACTGCATTTCCACACACCCGAAGAAGAGTGCCGTCCTCGTCGGGTAAAAAATACTCCACGGAGCCTCGCTCACTGTCAGAATTCCTACGGCGCTTCACGCTCACTGGCATGATGAAGGATGCAAGTATCCCTTTTTGGGCCGCTTGGCTAGAAGCGGCATAATAGTTCTTGAAAGCCGTCTGGCGAGCTTGATCCGTAAGAATATTTTGACAATCAAACACACACTTGCACTGGAGTGGTTGACTCTGCTTGGCCGGGTGTACTGTTCCTTTTGCCGTTGTATACTCTAGCCCTCGAAGCTTTTGCAAAGCTCGGGCTTCCTGTGCATACACTCGCCTTTGGCGTGTGGGAGGGCCAACCACGCTGTCATCGGGAGCTAAAGCCACGACGACTGCGTCGGCGTTGGGTTGTTGCACAGCGGCGACAGGCTCCTCGACAGCTTCGGCAACTGCGTTGGTGTTGGGTTGTTGCACAGCGGCGACAGGCTCCCCGACGACATCGGCAACTGCGTTGGCGTCGGGTTGTTGCACAGCGGCGACAGGCTCCTCGACGGCATCGGCAACTGCGTTGGCGTTGGGTTGTTGCACAGCGGCGACAGGCTCCCCGACGACATCGGCAACTGCGTTGGCGTCGGGTTGTTGCACAGCGGCGACAGGCTCCTCGACGACATCGGCAACTGCGTTGGCGTCGGGTTGTTGCACAGCGGCGAAAGGCTCCTCGACGGCATCGGCAACTGCGTTGGCGTTGGGTTGTTGCACAGCGGCGACAGGCTCATCGACGGCATCGGCAACTGCGTTGGCGTTGGGTTGTTGCACAGCGGCGACAGGCTCCCCGACGACATCGGCAACTGCGTTGGCGTCGGGTTGTTGCACAGCGGCGACAGGCTCCTCGACGACATCGGCAACTGCGTTGGCGTTGGGTTGTTGCACAGCGGCGACAGGCTCCCCGACGGCATCGGTAATTGCGTTGGCGTTGGGTTGTTGCACAGCGGCGACAGGCTCATCGACGACATCGGCAACTGCGTCGGCGTCGGGTTGTTGCACAGCGGCGAAAGGCTCCTCGACGACAACGGCAACTGCGTTGGCGTCAGGTTGTTGCACAGCGGCGACAGGCTCCGCGACGGCATCGGCAACTGCGTCACAGTCTGATTCCTCATTTTGTTGGAGGAGAGCTAGTGCAGCTGCGGCAGTGAAGCGTCGTGGTCGAGACATTTGAAAATACGAAATAAAAATGCTGGCTAACGAGTTGTATTGTCACACACACATCAAATGCGTATTTAAGGCAGAGAGATTCAATTAACGAGAAACAACACTGCCTATTCATCACATTGTACAAAACGGCCGCAAGAAACTTCCCTAAATTTTCCCTTTTGTTTACACTGGCTGTTAGTGAAAAGCGTGTGAACGCTGGCTTCTAACGACACGAAAGCAAGATTTTCTGCGCGCGCGTTCTGCGTTCATCATTCGATGAGTTGCAAATAATCAAAAGTGTTGGAAGTCTTGGCGTTTACGGGAAACAAATAAAAACAGTGAATCCAAATTTGTCGTTTGCGGGAAACAAAAAACAAATGTAATTCAAAAATGACTGCGTCCATCGCTACCAAAATTTTACAGCAGCTGTAAAACGAAATTATCTATCTCGTGGTGCTAAAACCTTCATTTTCAAAAAAATGTCGTTTACGGGAAACAAAAAAAAAGGCGTCGATATGTAACAGTACCCTCTATCAAGCCTACTGCACTCTCTAGGGATGCATCACTAAAAACGACTTTATATGCGAATGACAACAAACACAAGCTAGTATATCATATCAGAAGTTACTTTGCATCTAGAGTGATCGTTATCTATTGTCTCTTATTGAAAATTATCTTGAAAACTTGATCCTCCCTCATGAGAACACTTACCGATTTTTCTGCGTCTTTCTTCAGCCATCTTGCACAAAAACAATCAAAACGATGCAAATAAACTTGAGGTTATACGAAATTTTAAAGCTGCGTTTAAACAAAATATTGGTGTTGCATTTTAATAAGCAGAAGTATTAGAATATCTACATCAAATCTCTGAAAACTGACGAAATTAACTGCACTCTGAGAGGGTGCAGTAGGCACTAGTGGATTAGGAAAAGAAGGACGGAAAGTAAAGAAAATTCAAAGCGCACTAGCAGCAGGAAATATTTCCTTTCAAGAGATATGGGGTACCATAGCATTTGCAGATCGTTCCTTCTTAGTACACAAACAATAAGCGATTCCAGAATTCGTGCAATATCAAGAAAACGCAGAGAAACTGAAATGGAGTGGTTGCATTATGAAGTGTTCAATGAAAATTCCTATCTATCGTTGACGAAGCTGAAATCAGATACCTGCACTAAGTGTAACAAGTTTGAAGCAACCGGCGACCTCCGATCTGGGGAATATTTACTTCACGTAAACGAAGCTGAAGCTGTTTATGAGCAAAAAAGGAAGGACATACAGCTGTGCTCTAATGAAAGGTATTTTGGAATAATAGGTTATGAACTTCAAAAGTGCCTTCCTTCCCCGAACTTGAGCTGTTCTGAAAGCTTCGACAAACGACAACTGTGGGTATGCAACCTGACAATATATGACTACAAACATGGTCCACCTTGTTGCTATATGTGATCGGAAGATGTTGCCAAGAGGGGTGGAAATAAGATGGCATCCTGCCGATGATTTTGTTTGCACAAAGTTGAAGCATAATCGAGAATTCAAAGAAGTTTAATTGTGTTCTGATTCATTGGCTGGACAGGATATAAATCGATATGTTCTTACAATGCTCAAAGTTCTCGCCAACATCTTTGTGCACGGCAATTCAAGCATTTACTTGTACTTGTACTTGTATAGCACCTGGACACACACACACACACACACATGGAATGTGATTCCGTTCATGTCATTATTGAGAAAGCGATAAAGAGAATGGATGTGATCGTACTAAATGATTGGTTCAATCTCGCTAGAATGGCCAAATCCTCTCTGCATTTCCTCGATGTAATTCCAATCAGTCAAAGTAGCTTCTACAAATGGGATAAAGTATCAGAGGAAATATTGAAATTGCCCAGAGTGGTGAATTTAAGTTTTCGTGCATCAGAAATTACTCTAGTGAAATTGAAGACCCGAATTTGATGCTTTACAACTACAATGTGCATGATGAACATGGAAGAGTAAGTCTCGATGATGAAACAAGTTTAAAACAAGTAGTTTCCAAATATTTTCATAAATATATGTACGTGATGGCTCAAATAGTAACTCTATTTTTAGTGCTACTCACCGCCTCTCGCCATTTCGGAGAAGAAGAAAGCAGATCTCCTCAGTTTGCGATCCTACATCCCTGTTACATGCCACCCATATTATGAAGGTTTGAGGTCGACCTCAGGAAAAGATGAGCACTAGGACTTCATTTAGTGACAGCTGCAACATTATAGGCTTCATTGTGTCTTAGATACTGTGATTACCAACCTGTTATTCAGATTTTTGATAAATGTTGGTTTTACAAACAATGTATCATTTTGACCTAACCGCCATCATACGAAAGAAAATCGTGTCAAATCAACCCAAATCCATAACAGTACATGAGAAAGGTCATACTGTCAATACAGTTGGAATCTATTAAGAAGTACGAACACTAGAGTCAAATCTGTTCAATAAAATGAATGCCTTCATTCGATAATTGAATTTTAGAAAGTTTTTTTCATCTCCTGCGAAATTCAGATTTTGTCGCTTAGGTCACTTTGACACGAAGGTACAGAATTGTCCATAGCAATAGCACTGAGCTCCTGTACAGGTTCACCCTCACAATCCATAAAAATGATGATAGATGACAAAAAAGAAAATTACATATTTTTACTCATCTGATGAAGAGTCCTATAACATATTACAAAATGATGAAGTACATCGATGCTGTTCACGACAAAATACACAAATAACATGATGGCAGCGAAGAAGTAGAATGTGTCTGATAAGTCTACGTTTACGACACTCAAAGCACACAAGCGAAATGTCACAACGTAGATACAGGTAGGGACTAGTGATTCTCCTTCCTTGGCTTGCGTTTACCGGCAGCATTCTTCTCTGACTTGCGGTTCGGACCGCTCTCGTTGAAGATTTGATCAATAGTGTCATGAACGTCCGGCTGCTTTGGATGGATTGAGCATACATCGATATAGAGGCTTCATATAGTCACTTCATCTCCTTCCTTTTTATAGTATGAACACCAATGCGATGCTGGTAAAAAAAGCTTTGTACCATCCAATATCTTTCTATATGGAGTATCTTTGTCGTCTCTCGCCTTCCATTCCTTGCTAAGGGGAGTAGGGATGTCCATATTTAATGTTGCAAACTCTTCAATAATATCGAGTTGGCGACGAATGTATGGATTCACAGGAATGACTACGTAGTCCTCATACCTATTGCTCAATATCTTCACTTCAGTGAAAGAAATCATTCCCGTTTGCAATACTATACTATGATCGTAATAACGTATGGCTTGTCTAAATTTACGCTGTAGTGGGGTAGGATTATGTACCTTTGTTGTCTCTTCTAATGGCATCAACATAAGGCGATCTGATTGTAGAGAACCTTGTAACGCCTGAACATTATCTTGTCCTGTAAATGTAGTAGATGTAGTAGATGCCTGAAAATAAAGGAGATGCTACTAAGTCAACACTCCTCGACGGCATCGGCAACTGCGTTGGCGTTGGGTTGTTGCACAGCGGCGACAGGCTCCCCGACGACATCGGCAACTGCGTTGGCGTTGGGTTGTTGCACAGCGGCGACAGGCTCCTCGACGACATCGGCAACTGCGTTGGCGTTGGGTTGTTGCACAGCGGCGACAGGCTCCCCGACGGCATCGGTAATTGCGTTGGCGTTGGGTTGTTGCACAGCGGCGACAGGCTCATCGACGACATCGGCAACTGCGTTGGCGTCGGGTTGTTGCACAGCGGCGAAAGGCTCCTCGACGACAACGGCAACTGCGTTGGCGTCAGGTTGTTGCACAGCGTCGACAGGCTCCTCGACGGCATCGGCAACTGCGTCACAGTCTGATTCCTCATTTTGTTGGAGGAGAGCTAGTGCAGCTGCGGCAGTGAAGCGTCGTGGTCGAGACATTTGAAAATACGAAATAAAAATGCTGGCTAACGAGTTGTATTGTCACACACACATCAAATGCGTATTTAAGGCAGAGAGATTCAATTAACGAGAAACAACACTGCCTATTCATCACATTGTACAAAACGGCCGCAAGAAACTTCCCTAAATTTTCCCTTTTGTTTACACTGGCTGTTAGTGAAAAGCGTGTGAACGCTAGCTTCTAACGACACGAAAGCAAGATTTTCTGCGCGCGCGTTCTGCGTTCATCATTCGATGAGTTGCAAATAATCAAAAGTGTTGGAAGTCTTGGCGTTTACGGGAAACAAATAAAAACAGTGAATCCAAATTTGTCGTTTGCGGGAAACAAAAAACAAATGTAATTCAAAAATGGCTGCGTCCATCGCTACCAAAATTTTACAGCAGCTGTAAAACGAAATTATCTATCTCGTGGTGCTAAAACCTTCATTTTCAAAAAAATGTCGTTTACGGGAAACAAAAAAAAGGCGTCGATATGTAACAGTACCCTCTCTCAAGCCTACTGCACTCTCTAGGGATGCATCACTAAAAACGACTTTATATCCGAATGACAACAAACACAAGCTAGTATATCATATCAGAAGTTACTTTGCATCTAGAGTGATCGTTATCTATTGTCTCTTATTGAAAATTATCTTGAAAACCTTGATCCTCCCTCATGAGAACACATACCGATTTTTCTGCGTCTTTCTTCAGCCATCTTGCACAAAAACAATCAAAACGATGCAAATAAACTTGAGGTTATACGAAATTTTAAAGCTGCGTTTAAACAAAATATTGGTGTTGCATTTTAATAAGCAGAAGTATTAGAATATCTACATCAAATCTCTGAAAACTGACGAAATTAACTGCACTCTGAGAGGGTGCAGTAGGCACTAATGTGTTAAGAAAAGAAGGACGGAAAGTAAAGAAAATTCAAAGCGCACTAGCAGCAGGAAATATTTCCTTTCAACAGATATGGGGTGCCATAGCATTTGCAGATCGTTCCTTCTTAGTACACAAACAATAAGCGATTCCAGAATTCGTGCAATATCAAGAAAACGCAGAGAAAATGAAACATGTATCATAAAAATCGATCAGCGTGGACGCTATCTCAGCGTTAGGTGTGTTCCTGATATATGGAGACAGAAAATCAGTGATCACGTTGAAAGTTTTCTTTTATACCGAAGTCACTACACCAGATAAAGGACGGATGAGCTGCTTCTTTCACCTGAATTGAATATCAGTAAGATGTATTCTTTGTATAAGGAGGAATCTTGTAGAAAAGGTGAGCAACCTCAAATGGAGTGGTTGCATTATGAAGTGTTCAAAGAAAACTCCTATCTATCGTTGACGAAGCTGAAATCAGATACCTGCACTAAGTGTAACAAGTTTGAAGCAACCGGCGACCTCCGATCTGGGGAATATTTACTTCGCGTAAACGAAGCTGAAGCTGTTTATGAGCAAAAAAGGAAGGACATACAGCTGTGCTCTAATGAAAGGTATTTTGGAATAATAAGTTATGACCTTCAAAAGTGCCTTCCTTCCCCGAACTTGAGCTGTTCTGAAAGCTTCGACAAACGACAACTGTGGGTATGCAACCTGACAATATATGACTACAAACATGGTCCACCTTGTTGCTATATGTGATCGGAAGATGTTGCCAAGAGGGGTGGAAATAAGATGGCATCCTGCTGATGATTTTGTTTGCACAAAGTTGAAGCATAATCGAGAATTCAAAGAAGTTTAATTGTGTTCTGATTCATTGGCTGGACAGGATATAAATCGATATGTTCTTACAATGCTCAAAGTTCTCGCCAACATCTTTGTGCACGGCAATTCAAGCATTTACTTGTACTTGTACTTGTATAGCACCTGGACACACACACACACACACATGGAATGTGATTCCGTTCATGTCATTATTGAGAAAGCGATAAAGAGAATGGATGTAATCGTACTAAATGATTGGTTCAATCTCGCTAGAATGGCCAAATCCTCTCTGCATTTCCTCGATGTAATTCCAATCAGTCAAAGTAGCTTCTACAAATGGGATAAAGTATCAGAGGAAATATTGAAATTGCCCAGAGCTGGTGAATTTAAGTTTTCGTGCATCAGAAATTACTCTAGTGAAATTGAAGACCCGAATTTGATGCTTTACAACTACAATGTGCATGATGAACATGGAAGAGTAAGTCTCGATGATGAAACAAGTTTAAAACAAGTAGTTTCCAAATATTTTCATAAATATATGTACGTGATGGCTCAAATAGTAACTCTATTTTTAGTGCTACTCACCGCCTCTCGCCATTTCGGAGAAGAAGAAAGCAGATCTCCTCAGTTTGCGATCCTACATCCCTGTTACATGCCACCCATATTATGAAGGTTTGAGGTCGACCTCAGGAAAAGATGAGCACTAGGACTTCATTTAGTGACAGCTGCAACATTATAGGCTTCATTGTGTCTTAGATACTGTGATTACCAACCTGTTATTCAGATTTTTGATAAATGTTGGTTTTACAAACAATGTATCATTTTGACCTAACCGCCATCATACGAAAGAAAATCGTGTCAAATCAACCCAAATCCATAACAGTACATGAGAAAGGTCATACTGTCAATACAGTTGGAATCTATTAAGAAGTACGAACACTAGAGTCAAATCTGTTCAATAAAATGAATGCCTTCATTCGATAATTGAATTTTAGAAAGTTTTTTTCATCTCCTGCGAAATTCAGATTTTGTCGCTTAGGTCACTTTGACACGAAGGTACAGAATTGTCCATAGCAATAGCACTGAGCTCCTGTACAGGTTCACCCTCACAATCCATAAAAATGATGATAGATGACAAAAAAGAAAATTACATATTTTTACTCATCTGATGAAGAGTCCTATAACATATTACAAAATGATGAAGTACATCGATGCTGTTCACGACAAAATACACAAATAACATGATGGCAGCGAAGAAGTAGAATGTGTCTGATAAGTCTACGTTTACGACACTCAAAGCACACAAGCGAAATGTCACAACGTAGATACAGGTAGGGACTAGTGATTCTCCTTCCTTGGCTTGCGTTTACCGGCAGCATTCTTCTCTGACTTGCGGTTCGGACCGCTCTCGTTGAAGCAGATTTGATCAATAGTGTCATGAACGTCCGGCTGCTTTGGATGGATTGAGCATACATCGATATAGAGGCTTCATATAGTCACTTCATCTCCTTCCTTTTTATAGTATGAACACCAATGCGATGCTGGTAAAAAAAGCTTTGTACCATCCAATATCTTTCTATATGGAGTATCTTTGTCGTCTCTCGCCTTCCATTCCTTGCTAAGGGGAGTAGGGATGTCCATATTTAATGTTGCAAACTCTTCAATAATATCGAGTTGGCGACGAATGTATGGATTCACAGGAATGACTACGTAGTCCTCATACCTATTGCTCAATATCTTCACTTCAGTGAAAGAAATCATTCCCGTTTGCAATACTATACTATGATCGTAATAACGTATGGCTTGTCTAAATTTACGCTGTAGTGGGGTAGGATTATGTACCTTTGTTGTCTCTTCTAATGGCATCAACATAAGGCGATCTGATTGTAGAGAACCTTGTAACGCCTGAACATTATCTTGTCCTGTAAATGTAGTAGATGTAGTAGATGCCTGAAAATAAAGGAGATGCTACTAAGTCAACACTCCTCGACGGCATCGGCAACTGCGTTGGCGTTGGGTTGTTGCACAGCGGCGACAGGCTCCCCGACGACATCGGCAACTGCGTTGGCGTCGGGTTGTTGCACAGCGGCGACAGGCTCCTCGACGACATCGGCAACTGCGTTGGCGTTGGGTTGTTGCACAGCGGCGACAGGCTCCCCGACGGCATCGGTAATTGCGTTGGCGTTGGGTTATTGCACAGCGGCGACAGGCTCCCCGACGGCATCGGTAATTGCGTTGGCGTTGGGTTGTTGCACAGCGGCGACAGGCTCATCGACGACATCGGCAACTGCGTTGACGTCGTGTTGCTGCACAGCGGCGAAAGGCTCCTCGACAGCATCGGCAACTGCGTTGGCGTCAGGTTGTTGCACAGCGGCGACGGGCTCCTCGACGGCATCGGCAACTGCGTCACAGTCTGATTCCTCATTTTGTTGGAGGAGAGCTAGTGCAGCTGCGGCAGTGAAGCGTCGTGGTCGAGACATTTGAAAATACGAAATAAAAATGCTGGCTAACGAGTTGTATTGTCACACACACATCAAATGCGTATTTAAGGCAGAGAGATTCAATTAACGAGAAACAACACTGCCTATTCATCACATTGTACAAAACGGCCGCAAGAAACTTCCCTAAACTTTCCCTTTTGTTTACACTGGCTGTTAGTGAAAAGCGTGTGAACGCTAGCTTCTAACGACACGAAAGCAAGATTTTCTGCGCGCGCGTTCTGCGTTCATCATTCGATGAGTTGCAAATAATCAAAAGTGTTGGAAGTCTTGGCGTTTACGGGAAACAAATAAAAACAGTGAATCCAAATTTGTCGTTTGCGGGAAACAAAAAACAAATGTAATTCAAAAATGGCTGCGTCCATCGCTACCAAAATTTTACAGCAGCTGTAAAACGAAATTATCTATCTCGTGGTGCTAAAACCTTCATTTTCAAAAAAATGTCGTTTACGGGAAACAAAAAAAAGGCGTCGATATGTAACAGTACCCTCTCTCAAGCCTACTGCACTCTCTAGGGATGCATCACTAAAAACGACTTTATATCCGAATGACAACAAACACAAGCTAGTATATCATATCAGAAGTTACTTTGCATCTAGAGTGATCGTTATCTATTGTCTCTTATTGAAAATTATCTTGAAAACCTTGATCCTCCCTCATGAGAACACATACCGATTTTTCTGCGTCTTTCTTCAGCCATCTTGCACAAAAACAATCAAAACGATGCAAATAAACTTGAGGTTATACGAAATTTTAAAGCTGCGTTTAAACAAAATATTGGTGTTGCATTTTAATAAGCAGAAGTATTAGAATATCTACATCAAATCTCTGAAAACTGACGAAATTAACTGCACTCTGAGAGGGTGCAGTAGGCACTAGTGGATTAAGAAAAGAAGGACGGAAAGTAAAGAAAATTCAAAGCGCACTAGCAGCAGGAAATATTTCCTTTCAAGAGATATGGGGTGCCATAGCATTTGCAGATCGTTCCTTCTTAGTACACAAACAATAAGCGATTCCAGAATTCGTGCAATATCAAGAAAACGCAGAGAAACTGAAACATGTATCATAAAAATCGATCAGCGTGGACGCTATCTCAGCGTTAGGTGTGTTCCTGATGTATGGAGACAGAAAATCAGTGATCACGTTGAAAGTTTTCTTTTATACCGAAGTCACTACACCAGATAAAGGACGGATGAGCTGCTTCTTTCACCTGAATTGAATATCAGTAAGATGTATTCTTTGTATAAGGAGGAAGCTTGTAGAATAGGTGAGCAACCTCAAATGGAGTGGTTGCATTATGAAGTGTTCAAAGAAAACTCCTATCTATCGTTGACGAAGCTGAAATCAGATACCTGCACTAAGTGTAACAAGTTTGAAGCAACCGGCGACCTCCGATCTGGGGAATATTTACTTCACGTAAACGAAGCTGAAGCTGTTTATGAGCAAAAAAGGAAGGACATACAGCTGTGCTCTAATGAAAGGTATTTTGGAATAATAAGTTATGACCTTCAAAAGTGCCTTCCTTCCCCGAACTTGAGCTGTTCTGAAAGCTTCGACAAACGACAACTGTGGGTATGCAACCTGACAATATATGACTACAAACATGGTCCACCTTGTTGCTATATGTGATCGGAAGATGTTGCCAAGAGGGGTGGAAATAAGATGGCATCCTGCTGATGATTTTGTTTGCACAAAGTTGAAGCATAATCGAGAATTCAAAGAAGTTTAATTGTGTTCTGATTCATTGGCTGGACAGGATATAAATCGATATGTTCTTACAATGCTCAAAGTTCTCGCCAACATCTTTGTGCACGGCAATTCAAGCATTTACTTGTACTTGTACTTGTATAGCACCTGGACACACACACACACACACACACATGGAATGTGATTCCGTTCATGTCATTATTGAGAAAGCGATAAAGAGAATGGATGTGATCGTACTAAATGATTGGTTCAATCTCGCTAGAATGGCCAAATCCTCTCTGCATTTCCTCGATGTAATTCCAATCAGTCAAAGTAGCTTCTACAAATGGGATAAAGTATCAGAGGAAATATTGAAATTGCCCAGAGTGGTGAATTTAAGTTTTCGTGCATCAGAAATTACTCTAGTGAAATTGAAGACCCGAATTTGATGCTTTACAACTACAATGTGCATGATGAACATGGAAGAGTAAGTCTCGATGATGAAACAAGTTTAAAACAAGTAGTTTCCAAATATTTTCATAAATATATGTACGTGATGGCTCAAATAGTAACTCTATTTTTAGTGCTACTCACCGCCTCTCGCCATTTCGGAGAAGAAGAAAGCAGATCTCCTCAGTTTGCGATCCTACATCCCTGTTACATGCCACCCATATTATGAAGGTTTGAGGTCGACCTCAGGAAAAGATGAGCACTAGGACTTCATTTAGTGACAGCTGCACATTATAGGCTTCATTGTGTCTTAGATACTGTGATTACCAACCTGTTATTCAGATTTTTGATAAATGTTGGTTTTACAAACAATGTATCATTTTGACCTAACCGCCATCATACGAAAGAAAATCGTGTCAAATCAACCCAAATCCATAACAGTACATGAGAAAGGTCATACTGTCAATACAGTTGGAATCTATTAAGAAGTACGAACACTAGAGTCAAATCTGTTCAATAAAATGAATGCCTTCATTCGATAATTGAATTTTAGAAAGTTTTTTTCATCTCCTGCGAAATTCAGATTTTGTCGCTTAGGTCACTTTGACACGAAGGTACAGAATTGTCCATAGCAATAGCACTGAGCTCCTGTACAGGTTCACCCTCACAATCCATAAAAATGATGATAGATGACAAAAAAGAAAATTACATATTTTTACTCATCTGATGAAGAGTCCTATAACATATTACAAAATGATGAAGTACATCGATGCTGTTCACGACAAAATACACAAATAACATGATGGCAGCGAAGAAGTAGAATGTGTCTGATAAGTCTACGTTTACGACACTCAAAGCACACAAGCGAAATGTCACAACGTAGATACAGGTAGGGACTAGTGATTCTCCTTCCTTGGCTTGCGTTTACCGGCAGCATTCTTCTCTGACTTGCGGTTCGGACCGCTCTCGTTGAAGATTTGATCAATAGTGTCATGAACGTCCGGCTGCTTTGGATGGATTGAGCATACATCGATATAGAGGCTTCATATAGTCACTTCATCTCCTTCCTTTTTATAGTATGAACACCAATGCGATGCTGGTAAAAAAAGCTTTGTACCATCCAATATCTTTCTATATGGAGTATCTTTGTCGTCTCTCGCCTTCCATTCCTTGCTAAGGGGAGTAGGGATGTCCATATTTAATGTTGCAAACTCTTCAATAATATCGAGTTGGCGACGAATGTATGGATTCACAGGAATGACTACGTAGTCCTCATACCTATTGCTCAATATCTTCACTTCAGTGAAAGAAATCATTCCCGTTTGCAATACTATACTATGATCGTAATAACGTATGGCTTGTCTAAATTTACGCTGTAGTGGGGTAGGATTATGTACCTTTGTTGTCTCTTCTAATGGCATCAACATAAGGCGATCTGATTGTAGAGAACCTTGTAACGCCTGAACATTATCTTGTCCTGTAAATGTAGTAGATGTAGTAGATGCCTGAAAATAAAGGAGATGCTACTAAGTCAACACTCAAAGAAGGAGAGGAAGGAAGGTTCCGACTTACCATAGTTGGGTAATATGATAGTTGAACTGAGAGAATGTGCGTCCGTCACTTGTGCGACTCAAAGATAGAATGATTTCAAATCTGTTAACCTCATTATTTATAGAGAGATCCTGGATTCTCATTGGACGACGACCCTCATTGACCAATGTCACCAAGCTGATTCCAATCTCCGTTTTCTCGTCTGATGCTTCGTTTGGTCGCTAGAGACCAAAAACCAAATTTCAATTTTCGAAAATATCCTAAGTGTCAGAAATCAGAAAAATCGACGAGTCTCAACTCTGGCCATAAACCATCTAGTCGGGTGTAAAATGTCATGAGGATTCCAAATCTGGTCTCAGTTTTCTCATACGCTGCTTCGTTCGCCCGCTAGAGCCCAAAAACGAAATTTCAATTCTGCGAAAAAATCCTAAGTCCACCTTTTCGCCAATTTCCAAAATCTTAAATGGCGTCTCAAATCTAAACGAATAAAGATGTAGACTTGAAACTCACCATACCGATGCAGAATTTCACGCTGAATCCGAATATAGACTCAGATTTACCATTCGAGTTGGCGGTCAGACCCTACCAGGACGGCCGACCCAGACCGCCGCACCAACCACACGCCTTCGCCGCCAAAATAATATGCCCGCACTGTGCGCATATGGGACGATACCTTACTACTATCATGGGATAATGACTTTTATAATTAATGATGCTAACAGCATGGCAATTAATGATATCTAGTTTCAAATTATCATGGGGTTAATGATATTAAAATATCATGAAAGTTGATGATACATTTCCGTAAGATTAACTTTATATTGAATCGAATGAAGACTGAACAAGAATATTCTAAGACTGATCGAATGCAGCAGTTAAACAGTTGGTTCTTTGTTTGATAGTAGAGGCCACAATTTGCGCCGAGCAAATCTTTGGTTGGCTGACCTTGAAAGTTTTTCTATAGGCTATGTAGATTCCATGTTGCATCATTTTGAATCATCAACCCCAGAATCTCAACATTTGTCTCATCTGCCGACATGTCTGCTTGCCTTTTCAAAACAAATACTTGATTTAGACAGATTGATTGTGAGGCCAGTTATCACACACCAATCAGTCACCCGTGAAATTTCATTGTTGATGGCTTGCGATATATCTTTAGAGTCATTAGTGTATATTGGAAAAATAAGATTCAAACCGTCTACGTATTTAGTTTGAATGGCCGATGGCAGAAGATGCAAGGAGTCCCCGAAAAATGCGGCGAAGATGTACGGTGCCAAAACTGTTCCTTGTGGAACCCCAGGAATTATAGAAAAGTGCCTTGAATAATTGTTTCTCAATTTCACACAGGTTTCACGATTGTATAAAAAATCTTTAGCAATCAATAGTAAACCGGTGGGGAAGCCAGAACTATACAATTTATTGATGATGACACTGTGATCTTACATGTCGAAGGCTTTATGAAGGTCGAATGTGAGTAGTACGGAGCCATTACATTTTACATCATCATGTACAGCTGGTTCATTATTGATATGAGAGCTGATGTTGTGGAGCATTTTTCACGAAATCCATGCTGGTTAGTATCAAAAAGGCGGGTGAAATGTGTCTTAGTTTTGGCAAGTAGGAACTTTTCATGGTAAAAGGGATTGTGAGATTGGTCTCAGATCAGCGACGTCTTCATTTTTGCTTTTGGGAATCGGTGTTATTGTAAGATTCTTCCATCGGATAAGTCTGATTATCAAAAACTGATTGAAAAATGTCAGTTTAGGGCAGAGCAATCACTTGAGCTAAATATTTTGTACAATATAAACGGCATCTTTGGGTCCCAAGAAAATTGGTTTGTCGGCGCTTTAGTCAACAATTGAATAACTTCGACAATTTCTACATTCATATACCAATCATCGTCAATAAATTCAGTCACGTCGGGTGATTGTGTGAAATTCCGAGTTCGAGAAAGGTGATGAGCAATGTGCGTTGTCACCAAATTATCAGCTGACGGATGCCTTTTTTCACTGACAATACCAGAGATTACAATAAATTGATCGATTGGAATCACTATGAGAATCACTATGAGAATGAAATATATTGAATCATTATGCAGAGGACACGATGAATGACTGCCAGTGACGAATATATTATGCCGAATATGATGTGAAGAGCAGAGACTGCACAGATATCGGAAATGCAGTAGCTATAAATAGACCTGCAACGGACACTGGGGAAATCAAGAAATGAAGCACCAAGAAATTCACGACAATGAGTGGCAATCATCAACCAAACACCATCAGATGAAAGAAAATCAAATTCCAAACGAACGCCATATAAACGACGTAAATCAGATGCACGCCGTTAATGACCACACCATTACGATCAAACTGATATAAAATTTATTGCTCAACCACTGAATGTAAGCAGTTAAATATCCGTGTAAGAATAGCTGCTGAACAGCAATATCAGCGCACAACCTTCGTCACAGAACTGCGCCTGTGATTGATGGTTGAGGGAAGCATACCTGAATAGGGAAAGCGTTTTTGTCTTTAGGTCTTCCTTTGGAATATTCTGTGATTAGTTAATCTTCACATGCATGCCTTGAAATCGACGGCCCAGGAAATCATCGCATGCTCATTGGAGACATTAAGTCATTTGAGAGAACAGCGGTCTTAGTAAGAGACATGAATGAAAATGACCCGATATCGCCTTACACAGTTCACATTATTCGACGCTCTCTAACTTGCAACACGACTGGAACCATAACTTAAACTTCATCAGCACGTCTGAAACAACACACGTTTACTGACTTCTGTCAACATGACATCACATTATTAACTATCAAATCAACGGGACAGTTAAAAACATTATTTATGAAGAACGTATTATTGTAAATAATTGAAATAGTGGCTTTATTACGTGCGGTATGTCTACTAGGTCCAATTGATCTTTGAATTCGAAACATTAATGATTAATTAATTAGTACTGGCATTCTTAGTTGCAATTCAAATCATAGATTAAAAAGCAGTCATTCCAAACAGCAACATTTAAAACAAGAACGAAAGCTCTGCATGATGCTGATTTACAAAGAGCAAGTGAAGCGAGCACACATGCTGAGATCACTTCTCACAAGTTGAGCGGGTCATTTTGCCGCAGACGTAGCATCGTCGAGCACTTCCATGTGAATGATGGACACTTGATGACATTAGGATGCTTTCATCTATGAATTTAGTCGAAAGGGAAGCATTTCGAACACTTTTCTTGACTTTCGGCTGTTGAAGACGACTTTTGACAAGGTTCTCATTGAGGGATAAAAAGATTCTTCAAAAATTGCTTTTTGTTCCGTCTATATCCGTTTTTCTTCATGATAATTTGTGCATTATTGCTTGTCACATCAATGAAATGGTAAAAAAGAAGAGCCCATCGATTTGCTTTTCTTTGAGATTTTCAGGGGGTCGCTTGCAGAATCCTGTAAATTCCATTAAAATACTTGGATCGCCACGATTCCTTCAGATTCGAAGAATTTAGATCATTCTGCACAATTTCTCTCCTTTATGTTGGACCGTCAGATTCTTAGTATAGAAGTTCGCATACGTACAGGAACATGGGTTCACTCAGTCTCTTCGGAGGACTCATCAATAAATGGTACTGTCAAAGCCATGTGTGATATTATAACACGCACTCCACTGGCTGATGTCCAGAGCTCTCTCTCCACATTCAATGACGACTATTGTTTGAGAGTATTGGTGTGTGTGTGCCATTTCATTATAGCATGCAAGATATGACTTTTCTCTTCTACACTGTCATTCATGTACATGTGGTCTCAAATGATTAGTAGGAAGAGTTACTGAGCCTGAGTATTGACTACCACTAATAAATGAGTACAAATTCTAGCACTCTTTGAGTGTAAAAATTAGGGTTGTGCGCGGTGCACCGATTTGTTTGTCTGAACCGGTTCTTTAAACGGTGCACCGAAGCGTACAAAAATGTGGTTGTACATTTTCCGATGCAGTAGAATGATATGGTACTGGGGTAATTAAGATGATGAATTAAGATATGTCAATGATGAAGCAATCCATCATCAGTGAGTTGAAAGCAATGTACTTCCTTTCATTAACAATGGATGTATGCACTTCGGATAATCAGTGTTCGTACATTTCTCCTACGGCTCATTCAATCGACAAAGAGTGGAAGCTGCAATCACGTCTTCTGGCGACATCTGAGTTTTCGGAGAGACATTCTGGAGTGATGATCGCAGAGAAGATAACTGACATGATATCACAATGGGAAATCCCTTGTGAGCGGGTAGTCGCTGTCGTAACAGACAATGCGCGAAACATGAGTGCTGGAATATCCGAAGCTAAACTCACTACACTCTCTTGCTTTGCCCCCTCATTGCAGTTAGCAATCGGCAAAGGACTTGATGTTCCTTCTCGTGTGTTAGAGAAGTGCGGAAAATCGGTCGACCATTTCAAACACAGCTGTCAAGTAACATCATCGTTGAAGTCTTGGAAACAACAGCTTGGGCTTCTCGAACATCGCCTTGTGCAGGATGTTACTACAACATGGAATTCGATGTTGGACATGATTGAGAGACTTCTTGAGCAGCGAATGGCAATTTCAGCCGCGCTGCAGTTATCGAAACTTTCATCCTTGGAGCTCACTCCAGTTGATTGGGAACTTCTATCAGGATAAGTGCCAATTTTGCAGCCATTCACGCTCTCGACAGAGGCGATGTCGGGTGATACGTATGTATCGTCTTCTCTGATCCTCCCATGTGTCACCCACTTGAAGACGGGGACAAATCAAAAGGATCACTGAGGAATATCTGTCGCGCTGTTCTGAGTGATCTGGAGTCACCATATCCTCGCGACACTATCGTAGAATCACCTATAGCAGTTGCTAGTCTCCTTGACACAATATTCAAAACTCTGCCCTTTCTTGGAGAAAAAGATGTTCACTGTTCACTCTCTGTTAACACTAGAAGGCCCGAATAATAAAATTACCTAAAAGGCCCAAACTGAGTTATATGACTCAATTTCGAATGTTATTAAAATTATCAAACTTACGGAGGAATTTATGAAATTTATTCTTTACTGCATATATGTTAGAACATATAAGAGCACAAATTTTAATATGTAACAAAAATATATTTGATAAAGATAAAGAAAACATTGCGGCATCGCAATTTTGACTCAGATAAACAAATCATACATATGGTCTCTATGAAAACTTATGGTCTATAACATTTCGCACATAGATCAGCGGTACATTTTCCACACATAGGTAACTTGCATTGAGCACAGATCACAGTTGTTCGATTTCGAATGCAAAATCGATTTATTTTACAGTTACCTCTCCCCTGTTGGGCATTCGATAAAGACAGAGCTGCTGGAGATTGGTGTTGAGAAGTAGCGTCGCTGTTTCGACGGCTGATAGATTCTTTTGTCAGCTCATTTGCAAGCTGAATTAGAAACGTACGCCGAGGTATGCTTGAATTACAGACTTTCCTGTAAATAATCCAAGCATTCAACGCAGCACAATCTAAAACATTACAAAATGCGGCGTATGGCCAGCGTCTGGAGCCAGATTTCGTGGTCATTTGGCGACACATGTAATCAACCATATCTACACCACATTTATTTTTATTGTAATATAAAATTGATTCTGGTTTTCTCTTACCACCGTCTTGACATGTCGGAGAGCTGTGCAGGGTAGACAATACCTAGACTTTCTTCAATACTTTTGCTTGGTAAATGGAAAGATTCATATTTTTTGACTGCAAAATGATCGAATCATGTAAGTCCATCTTCTGTACACTTGGCAGTTCTCGCCGGTTTGCTCTAACAGTTCCAACCAAAGATGTGTGTTTGGCTAGTAGCTCTTCTGCCAATGAACAGGAGGTGAAAAAGTTATCGACGGTCACGTTGTAACCCTTTCCATAATATGGAGTCAATAGTTTCATTACAACATGATGGCCAAGGCCTGTTATGCGAGTATGATCTCTTCCGACGTATGGATGTATCGATAAACAATACTTGTTTTCAACCTCCGCAAGCATCCAAAATTTTATCCCGAATTTGTCCGGTTTACGGGGCATAAACTGTGTAAAAGGACATCGTGCTTTTGTTGGCAGCAGTTGTTCATCAACAGTTAGAGACGACTCCGGAACATAGGCTTTTTGAGAATTTTCAACAAAGCGCGAAAGTACTTCTGAAAAGAGTCCAAATTTATCCGTCTTCAACCGTTCACTTCTTGTATTGCGATTGTCGAAACGAATATATTTCTTTATATCCATAAAACGATTCCGTGACATCGTCGCTTTGAACTTTGGACACCCAATATCAAAATTCCACATTTCCCTTGCTGGGAAGTTGTTCTGATTTAGAGCACCTCTAAGATATAGTAGTCCAATGAAAGCGTCAAGCTCGTATTCCTCTAGCTGAAAATCAGTATCACCGGTTTTTCTCGCATATTCCACAGAATACTTAGCTATCATTCTTAGCAAGCCAGGATCAATTATGCATCGAAAAGCATCCACAGGTAATTCAATATTTCGACAATAACTCGTAGGTCCTGGTCGTGCGCGGAAAACATTTTGACTCGGTAAACGACCAGCAGTTTGAACAGCATTCTTCCATTCGCGACCATCACGAGACCTGTAAGAGGCGGTGTGGGGAATCGAGGTCGAAGCAGAAGTCAACAAGTCATCTTCATCCGAGCTGCTATCATCACTAACATATTGAACGGTGCAACTATTATTGTCCGCCGAAGATTGATCACTCTCATCTGACAAGGAGCCATCGCTGTCGTCAGGTTCGATATTTCGCAGTCTATGGATTTCCCTTCTCAATTCTTCTGATATAATATCGTTGTATTCATCATCAGAGAGCTCAACCAAAGATACAGCTTTATCAACAGAAAAGCGTCGCTTCATTCTCACGTTAGTTCAGAAGACGATGGAAAGCACAGTGTTACCACTGTTTTATTCACACGCAACCAAGATTCTCAGCATTGATTGGATGTGGCTAATACAATTGCAACGTGGCTGACGTTGTGATACAATACAATGTGGCTGACTGACTATCTCTTTCAATCAATGCTTTCAATCTTCCCCAAAAGCTGTCATGCATTACGCGTCGAGCGGTGTAATAGGCTCATTAGACTTCTTATTCAGAAAACCAAAACGCGAACACACTCGTCAGGCAAGCATACGAAAAGTGAAAAGTAGTAAGAATTAAAGTACTATGAGTCCCTTGACTCAGTTTGGGCTTTCTAGGTATACAAATGTGAATTCACAAATTACTCCAATATGCTTGCAAAAAAAGAAAATATTTGTTTACAATACTTTCGTACACGATAAAAAAATAAAAGTCACGAGAGGGTTATTGAATTCTATTGATATATGAATCACACCACATAGATGAGTATGTATATGAGTCATATGACTCAGCTTGGGCTTTCTAGTGTTAAAGAGGATTACTACCAACAGAAGCAAGTTGCCACTGATTGTTCAGGAAAAAGACACCGAAGTTATTGAATGTCCACCCAAGCGACAAAAGACTAGTGCAATGTCACAATTACTTTCCAAGATAATATGTTCAGGTGCAAGTGTTGAGTCTGCATTAGATACTGAACAGCAAATTGCCTCATATCTATTAGAACCTGCGACGAATGTGGAGCCCTTGCGTTGGTGATATGAACACCTAGTTAATACAGGGTGGGCCACGGAAGACAAAGGGATTTAAGATTGAAATATTCTTAAGAAAAAACGACTCATTATTAAATCCAAGTAGATATTCGATAACTACAAGTACAGGAGTTTATTATGACTACGTATGGAAAATGATGTCCTTCAAATGGCCGCCATTTTCTTCCTCACAAAGAGACGCTCTCTTCAGCGCATTCATCATCACTGCGGACAGAATTTCTGGCTGTAGTCCACTGATCTCCGCACGAATGTTCTGCTTCAACTCCTGAATTGTTTGAGGATTACTCACATGCACCCGTTCCTTCAAATATCCCCATAGGAAGAAATCTGGTGCGGTCAGGTCTGGGGAACGCGGAGGCCAAGGAAATTCCGAATTCTTGGAGATCAATTTTTCTCCAAAAATATCGCGCAAGAGCGACATCGTTTGGCCGGCTGTGTGAGCAGTGGCGCCGTCTTGTTGGAACCAGATCTCAGGATGGTTCTCTACTTCTGGACGAACAAAGTTCTCCAACATGCTCCTGTAAACAGCACCAGTGACTCTTTCCGCATTCCCCTCGTCATCTTCAAAGAAGTATGGACCAATGATGCGTTCAGCCATTACTCCGCACCAAACCGTACACTTGAGAGAATGCAGTGGGTGTTGCTTGATCTCTCTTGGATTTGATGAACCCCAGAACCTCGAATTCTGTTTGTTCACATATCCGCTCAGATTATAGTGTGCCTCGTCACTCATTATGAGGTTGTCCAGCAAGTTGACGTTGTCCTGGGCTAACTGTTGAAAGCGGATGGCGTAATTCAAACGCACCTCATGGTCGTTCTGATGGAGCAGCTGTACCGCTTGAATCTTGTAGGGAAACATGCTCAAATCACTCTTCAAAATCCTCCGAAGTGTCGTTCTGCTGATTTCCAGCTCGGATGATCGACAGCGTGTAGACTTGCTTGGATCTTCTTCGACGCTTTGTCGTACAGACTCCACTGCAGCTTCCGTGCGAGCAGAAACCTTCGGTCCGGGACGGGGAAGATCGGCAACAGTTCCAGTTGTTTCAAAACGGGCAATTAAATTTCGAATTGTGGTGTCACTTGGTGCTTTTCTGACATTGAATAGTCGGCAAAAATCTCTTTGTGTTTGGGTTACTGATCTCCTATTCGAAATGAAAAATTCGACTATCTTTACTCTTTTGCTGGTGTCATAAGTAGCCATTTTCGTTAATTCGCAGAATCTTGTTAATCGTGTTAATTCGTCTAATCTTCAGTTCTCTAAACTGAGAAGCATTTAAATAGCGCTGTGACTTTATTCATCCATTGATGAAGTGCAGTAGCTGAACAGATGTTATCTGACAGAAGTGATTGTTGATCTCTAAGGAACATAGAGAACAATAACGTTGCTCGGAGCTCTAGGCTTCGTATCAGACAACTGGTAAAAGAATTAAGTAAAAGGAAAGTCAAGCAAACCAATGCATTGATTATTGAATACAAAATAAAATTGACTTTACATTTGCAAATAGGGATCATGAAGATGTCGCATACATGTAGAATGTTCATAAAAAAGAACGTTTTCCAAGATGACGTATATGTCATCATAGAAAAAATTGCAGTTGGGGTGTGAAACTTCTGTGCACATGCTTTCTGCAGAATCAAACATAACTTCGATAATATATGTATTTCAAAACCTAGTGAACTTTGAAATCCCTTTGTCTTCCGAGGCCCACCCTGTACAAACACATTGGCTAAGTTGCTAAATGTACAAATCTGATGGGTATGAACAACTTAAATGGAGTTAGGCAAATTAATTAGTGCCATTGCAAAACAAACTGCAGGCATTTGAAATTTGAAAATTACAGTTTTGTAGATTTGAGGTGTCATTGCATCAACCATGAAAATGCCATAAATAATACTCGCATAGGCTTAGGAGTGAGGACCGTAAGTATAAAAGGATACCGGTGCCCTAAATCAAGCAATTTTAATGATGCAAAAGCTTAGGCCTGCCAGAATATTTTACACTCTGCATCGACAGGCACAAACCTACAAATACAAGTTCAGCTTAACGGTATTTTCAGCAGTTGAGGTTGAGAACCACGTTATACGGTACTGTACTTGTAAGCCTACGTATTCAATTGCCGGTGCACCGGTTCTTTCCGGGGCGGTCAGCGCACAACTCTGGTAAAAATATTAGCACTAATTTTAGAACTCTTTGGGTTGGAAAGCAGTTCATTTCAGTGCTCATTAAATGAACTGCATAGGAGTAGCACCCTCTACTAATAAAGCGACAATTCTTAAGCAATACTTCCAGTCGTCTTGTATGCTACGGAGCGTCGAATAACGTAATACTGCATTTTTTTTGAAACTACGAATGATCTCGTGTTTGACTTGCTCCGTAACTAAAGATAGTGACATTTGTCCAATTTTGTGATGCACTAATTTCGGAAGGCTGACTACAATGTCTCTGTTGAGATTAGGTTGGTTGTTTATAAGACGAAAGGTTGTCTTCGTATCGATGGCGCTTGTCATTTGATGGAAGTCATAATACCATCCCAAATACTCTACACTGTTTTTCACAAAGTCCCAAATGAGTTCTGGAAAAGTACTGAGCTTCAGTACTAACTACGCGCAAGAAATTAGTCCAACATTCTAGTAGTCTTGGATTTCAAAAACATTAGTAGGCATCGAAGGCACAGCACTTAATTCGAACTCATTAAATGAGGTGCATAGGAGTAGGATGTCCACTGCATGCTGACAGCGGAAGTAAAGCACATCGACCAGGCCAACACGACGAGTGACAAAGAAACGGTCATGTTAAATGTAATAAGTGATGCCATATGGCAATGCAATGACGTACCCCGGATCAATGCTCCGTACTATTATCCTACACTTGTATACCCTTCTGATTCACTGCTATATTGGCATTGCATCATATTAGTACTTAGTAAGCATTTTAGTACTTCTGTGAATCTAAGTTCAGTAATTTCGGCACTCTTTCATTCAGAACTCAAATTGGTACTTAAATAGCACTTTATGAGTTTGTGATTAGACAGTGAAGAATAACCTAGGAGCAACGAGCCAGGTCTAATTCAGTATGCGAAAATGTAGGCGCAATTATCAAGGACAGAGCGAATGATTTACGCGTTTTAGGGTACTTTGCTTGTCTATGGTATTTGTAGACAAAACTAGCATCAGAACTTCTAACTTCCTATTTTAACCCTGATGAGGAGCCATAATTCTCTGTCTTCTGAAATCTGATTAATTCAATTTTTGATGTTCTCGGCGTTTTCTCTTTTTGAAAAACAGTACCTGTGCATCGTATATCCGCTGTGTCGACTGGAATCATTGGAGATCACATTTTTTTATGAAGCAGCTGATCGTAGTCATTCTCGACAATTTCTCTTCGAATTCTGAATTTCATTTATCCACCAGAGCACTTACTTCTTCTAAGCACTTGTACATTTTCCAACTTCTATGAATTCTTGCTAGGTTCTTGCTTCATGTACGCATGATAATATCAGGAAATAAACATGTTCTTTAATGATTCTGATTGTTGAGATAAAACGACTAACACTTACGTAGCAACGGATCAAATTCCAAAACTTCAATTTCGCAAATTGCATGTGCACGCTTGCTTCCAGGCAATGCAAGAACTACGTATATTCCCAAAACTGGTTCTCCTCGATACAGCTGGAATAAACAAACGGAATTAAAGGATTATTGGTGGACAGACGATTAACATCAGATATCGAAGGCTTTGTCTGCAGTGCGGACCAAAGCATCAGCATTCTGTTTAACCTGTTAAGCCCCAGTTTTGTATTTGCTACACCGCCTCAACTGCCAATGACGGGCGCTGCCCATCATAGCTTCCATTGCTACTCATGAGATGGAGATGGAAGCGAGCCCGGTCCTGGACTATCTAGCACCCGGGCCGATTTGTGTCATGTCTGATATTAGAAATATGATCAATTATATTCTCTGACTCACCTCATATGATTGCTTATCAACAGCATGGTTCGCAAAAGGATGAAATACACTGTAAACCAAACTGTGTCCAGTATGTGACCGATTATGTGCCCGACGAATTTTCGTCGCATCGGTCACATTTGGTCACATATGTGACTTCCATGTGACCGATGATGAATCATCATAAATCATGCACATACGGCGAGTACTTGATGAGAATAATTCAATTTGATTTTACGAATACTTTTCGGCATCTTTTGTTAAAGAATGTCATTGGCAAGAAGATAATATCATATTGAACTTGGTTTACTAAAAAGTGTTTTAGTGACGGTAATGATTGTGCAGCTTAAAAATGTGACACATATGTGAAGGAGGATGAATCACCATAAATCATGCATATGCGGCGAGTGCTCGATGAGAATAATTCAAATTGATTTCGGAATACTTTGCGGTGTGTTTTGTTCAAGGACATCACTAGCAAGAAGATGATATCATATTGAAAACTGCCTTAATCAGGATAATGATTGTGTGAGTGAAAAATGTGACACATGTCTTCGTTTAATCTGCTTGATCTCGCCATCGTGTTGTAAGTGAAGTTGTATTATCTTGCCTAGACGGCGTGAAAGAAATGAGCTTCATGCGAATGGTCTGCTTGTTTATTACATTGAGAATGACAAACTGGGAGAAATAACATAATGACGTCCTATTCCTAAATAGAATCTTCAATCGCAATGTCTTGAGAAGTGAGTCTATGCAAAATTGAATCAATGTATAGATGGTTCAATCAAGGAATTTTATCAGTAAAAACAGTAATCTATGCTGCCAGAGACATCGATTGTTTCATTGGCGTATAGACAAGGTGTTTACTACATCAGCTTATCTATTTGTTTTTGAACATCAGGTGGCGGTTGGCGTTGAGCAACACACTGATTAAGGCACTCTGAATTAAGCATTGATGGTTAATTCAAGAGTAAATGGAAAGTAGAATATGTATCTAATGATTTGCAAATATTTGTTGTTCTTTGCATTAGTTCCTCAATTCAAAGTATTGTCTTTTCTTCCCAACAGGAAGTGGAATCATTTAAACCATAATCTATAGCTCAAATAAATTTAGAGGCAGTACTTCTACTCTCCAAAACCTAAACAATAGTGGATTTTAGTTATCACAATAATTGGAAGAAGCGATGATCATGAGCGGTCCGGCACATATTAGTCACATTAAGTCACATATCTGCCGAGCCGAATGTGACTGATTTGGGCATATTTGGTCACATAAAGGCAGTGGCAAACGTCACATGTGTTTGGCACATAATCGGTCACATATTGGGCACAGTTTGGTTTACAGTGTGGATACCGGCATACCACCGAATGCTTCCTCGACCAGAAACAACAATCGATAGACGACTAGCAGGCAGCATTTCTCTGGAATTCTGGTTAAAAGATTCGGTTGAACATTGACTTCAACTGTTGTCCTATTGACCTCACTTTTCAAAATAGGCTATTTGTCTTCAGTGCCTTCGTTTTATCCACTTAAAATGAACCAAAATGTAACTTATAGCAATAGCAGCTATCGGTACATCAAATAGGATGCACTTTATTTGTGATAGACAAACTTGTTTATACAGTGTACATGTAGAGCATTCAAGATTTACAGAATGTACCACATTACTAGTCACCTCCTACTTTTTTCGTTTTTCAGCTCTTAAAACTATAATTTCAATCTGTTTTGGCTATGAATGCATTTAAATTTCTTATTTGACACTCGCTTCAATGGGGAGTTTTCCAAACACACTCCTCTGCTGATCTGCCAAACCACGCACCAATCGAATTGGCATTGAAAGGAGGTTCAGAAAAACAGCAGCAGTTTTATTTCTAAGGTCATCCCTGGGCTGAGGTGAAAGTCAAAGGTCAAAAACGGCCAATTTTTGACAAATTTCCGCTAGATCACTGTTTGAAAAAAATGGAAAATGGCAACAAAATCTAATAAACAATACACCAATCGAAAGATCTGGTGAAAGTGGTCAATAAAATGATGATTACTGACCCAATAAATGTGTTGGCATATAAACATGTGAAAACTTGTTTCTCGGATTGTTTCTTTTTGACAGAAGATAACTTAGAGAGCTGTTAAAGATTTGGTAATTGAAATCACCTCTTTGTCGTCGTACATTTGGCGGGAGACTACTCTATTTGTTCTTCAAGATGGCGCCAATAAACTCTTCATTTTGGTAAGATATTGAAAATATTCAATTATACAATCAATTCCTAAAATATTTTTATGAGCAATAGACCATCCAAATCGCTACTCAGAGTTTCATGCACCTAATAACACAATCATTTTCATAAATTATTTGTAATTTTTTTACTAATGTAATTGATAAATTATAGCGCAATAAGTTTTTGAATCATTTGGAAGTGCTTGCAATCTATGATTTGGTGAAATGAATATATTTTGTTATTTTGCAATTAAACACTTTTTGACACCATGTTGTCATGTAAATGTCATGCATGATAAGGTCGCTAAAGGACGTATCCCCGATTCTACAGAATCTACGACAATGACTTGATCAAAAAGTAAATAATGAGTTATTAAAAGAACACTGATAGCATATTATTCAATCGCTAAAATATTCACAATCCAACGCAATGCAAGCAGTGCGATCATTTGTACTGTAAACAGCACATTTTGAGTCACCGGGATCTTCTTCCTCTTTCATAGATAATGCAACGAAACTATCTGCTTCGTTTTTCAATAAAGATTGATTAGGTTGCCATTTTTGGAAAACTTATTTTAACCCTTACCATACCAAGCCTGGACATTTTTGTCCACCTATTTTTAAAAGTTGCGATAAATTTGTTCAAGTGCATTTCAGATATAGAACTGCTCCATGTTTAAATATTATACAGTGCCGTTTCCGGCAGTATAATATTCATACCTCAGTGATGTTTATTTTTTGTCAGGAGAGTATTGTTTTCTAAAGTGGACATTTTTGGCCAGGCTTGGTATTCCACGTAGCAAAAATTGTCTTGCAGTGAAAATTTTAATTGCAGTATATCACGTGATGAAAGGGTTGATATTGTTAGCAATACCTCGTATGACGAGCAGATGTTGTCATTGTGACAATTATGGATGCATAGCTTTCTGACAATAACTTTTTCTTTTCTTCCTGCGACCATAGAATACCTATCGTCCTGCGTCAAGCTACACTCAAATATCTATGCATTGTTCACCCCTGACAACCAGCATTGATTGCGCTTTAGCTGTATTCGGCAGTTGATCAACAGGCAGTTCATTCTGTTTACTTTCATAGAATGATGAGGAGGCGGCTCAGTGCACAGGAGGTAGCAGATCAGATTTTTCATGACGACGATTCTAGTGAAGATGAAGCGGACATTTTAGAGACCAATGAATCTGAGAATGGAGCAGTGGAAATCCACAAACTTCAATGGAATCCCCCAGGGGCTAAAGGACCTCCCAGTGAGTCATTATTTCATCAACATTGAGCCCGTGATTGCTGTTGCGAGTCGAAATATCCGGGGGAGATGTGGCTTCTGTCCCAGCCGCAGGAGAACGAACCAAACGTGCGATTCCTGCGGAGCACACGTTTGCAAGGACCATTGGTCAGTAAGGTGCCCAAATTGTGACTAAATTTTGGTTGTAAGCTTTTTCATTTATCGTGTTGATATTGTTGAAACGGTTAAATAATATGTGATAACTTGAATAAAAGTTGAGTGGAATAAACAGGCGCTTTTGCAGGGTGGACATTTTTGGCCAGGCTTGGTATTCCACGTAGCAAAAATAGGCTTGGTATGGTAAGGGTTAAATCAATAGATATCGATAATTGCATACTTTAATCACAGAGGCATAGCATGGCAATTATTGCAGATTAATATCACGAACACTTTTTTCATTAAATATTAATCAGGTTGCCATATTTGGAAACCCTTGAAATCAATAAATATTGATATATTCAAAAACATCTCCATGGTTTCTTCCATAAATTGCAGAGTTTTGATCACAGAGACATGCCCTAATATAAAATACAGGTAAATAACACGGACAAATTTTCAATAAGTACTGATCAGGTTCACATACATATGAAAATCTCTGTAATCAATAAATATCGATTTATTCAAAAACAGCTCAATGAATGATTTTTTAAATGTCATATTCGGAATCAGCATACAAAGCTACATCAGAATAAGCTTATCGTTTTCATGGACATTCATTGCTTCGGGCGCACCGTGTAAGAGGCTGTTGCGCCTTGGCTCAATGTCAAGGTCTTTCACGAAAGAAATGCTAGAAATGCAGTGTGGAATTCTGCGTCAAGTGCTTCAAGGCCCACCACAGTTGATGACTTACATGTATTTCATGATGACATAAGCCGCTATGCATACACAGAAAGACAAGATAGTCGTTTTACAGAGTAAAATTGGCCTAATAAAGAGCCTATTTATCACACTGATTTATTTTTTCTATCACACTGATAGAAGTGCATCTATACAATCCACATGTATTTGCATGAACGTTTAGAAACTGTTATTCACTGTTGTCAGACCTTCTCTTGTGCCATCTATCTATACCAAAAATTATGTTTTAAATTAAACCACAAATTAGAATTATAAAATATATTGTTCATATTTGATATTGGTTTGTATGTAGCCGACATGTAACTTAATAATCCAACACAGCAGTCAGTGGCGTCGCGTGCTCCCTGACCATAGGCCTTCACTCGGCATTGGAATACTATTTCTATACAAAGCACTTTTATGCTTCATTAAATTTCATAAAAGTTGAATTTTTAATAACAATTTCACGAACATATTTTAAGGCCAAGTGAATGTGCACATGAGAAGTGATTGCTCATGTCGCTTAACCGCCTTACTCAAGGTGCTGCGATTACTATATCCCCTCTCTGTCCAGACCACATTTTCTCGAGAAAAGAGGCAAGGCCAACAGTTTCCTGTGATTCTCACGGCTGGTCAGCCACTCACATGTTTGAAATTTTCATGCATTAAAATGTCTTGTGTATTTCTTATTTCTTTCTCTAGCTAGGAACAATTTGGTTGCGCTTCCCTTACTATATTTAGGCACCGCGCCCTGATCAAGAATTGCGTAGAATTTCGTTGCAAAAATCAGAGAAGGCAAAGCATTATGTCTATCGGGAAAGCCAATATTGGCGCTGGCGCGAGCGCTTACTGCCTCACACACACACACACACCACTCTCTTTCGCTGTCTGAACATCGTGCTCTGTCTGAACACACGACCAGCTTGTGTGTCTAATTGTTCGAAGAAAACAGCTGTGATTCAAGCACGTGGTGAAAAACTGTTCACTCTTGAGGTTGAGCGTCTGATTATGAGACGGAAAGCTGTGCACAGCTATCACGAGATGCCATCGAATTTAAATGAATGACGACATTCATTATTTTCATTTTTATAAATGTTGTTAAATAATTTTTGAGGATGCGCCGAAGGCCTCGCAGGTAAGGAGAAGACGCCACTGACAGCAGTTGACAGCAGTGATGCTGGAAGTTAGATGCTCGTACTAGACAAACTGTTCTCATTGCAGTTTTATGAACTTCAGTGCTTCAATTTTGCCATGTATCATCACAGTCAAAATTTACTGCTTTTTGAGAGTGGCAGGCCGCGATGGCATGCATATATATATATATATATATATATATATATATATATATATTCTTTGTTTTTATTGATTTCGGCTATGATCAGTTCTGTTCTGAAAGATTTTGTCATTTCTTCATCTTCTAGTTCTTTCTTGTATAACTTAATTTTGGTGTACTTCGGTAGAATATTGTTTTCTTTACATTTTTGGTTAAATGTTAGATCATGATCGATTTTAATGCATTTTTGGTATATTCTTTCTGTTTTTCTGTAATGTTCTTTTTGAGTTGCTGTTAAATTTTTGTGGACAACTGATGAATACCATTTAATAGTGTAGAATCGTATATTTTGCGACGTTTCGGACTCTTCTTGGTCCATTATCATGCTCATTAACTTTATTGAGGTACACAACAAATTTATTATCAGTAAGATGTAAACAGCACGAAAATAACGGATCAATAAAAACGCATTGGTTGGATAAACATAACAAGAAACCGAGAACATATTAAACAACATGAAAACCATCGCTCATTTCTGTGTAGGAAATGATCTACAAATTGCCGAAGCGATCTCAATAAAAGAGGAGAGTCCAATGTTGAATGAAAGGGACAAAGGGCTTACCCGCCCCTTGAATGTGATATGACAATTTCTATGATTGGTTACATTAGCCTTACATATCTAGGACTTCATCATTTTGCAAACATGCCATTTCATATGTTAAGATGTCTATAAGATTGAATTTCAAACTCCTGTTATATAGCATGTCATAATTTTGTTAATGATCTAGATAATGGACCAAGAAGAGTCCGAAACGTCGCAAAATATACGATTCTACACTATTAAATGGTATTCATCAGTTGTCCACAAAAATTTAACAGCAACTCAAAAAGAACATTACAGAAAAACAGAAAGACTATACCAAAAATGCATTAAAATCGATCATGATCTAACATTTATGATAATAATAGTAATAATAAGCATTTATTTGTAGATAAACAGTCACGGCTGATCATAATACATACAAAGGGATAAAAAAGCATATAAAAGGCATTAAGTCACAACTACGAAAAACGCGATGCACAAGATGGAAGGAAGGAGTTCCTATATCGATCTGTTTTACAAAATATAATGCTGGATGAATTTCTAAGTTTTGATATCGTCTCATTCGAGCGCTGTGGTATCCTTCCTCTCAGGATCGTCGGCAATCTTTGAAATTGTCTTTGATACATGATGAAACGTCTGGTGCTCAGTTTTTCTAGCCAATGTTTCATCAAAAGGCCTTCATAATTATAATCGTGGCACTCGACTGGAATGTGCTCTATCATGCGGATTACTCTTCTCTGAACAGATTCAAGAGCATTTGATTGTGCTTTTGTGATGTTGAAATGCCATACAGGAGCGCCATATTCCAGAATGCTGCGTATACAAGCACAATAAAATTTAAAAACATCTGCATCTCCGAAACCTGATCTCATCATTTCACTAACAAAATGTACTCTCATCTGTGCTTTCTTCATTATTTTCAATATGTGATCTGACCAAGATAATTCCTCATTGATGATGAAACCAAGAATCTTCGTTTGACGAATTGGATTAATTATTTCCCAATCTACTTCTATCTGATTCCAGTTTAGCTGTTTCTTTCTTTTAAAGCTTATTCTCATTTCATTTGTCTTTTTTAGATTTAATCTCATATTGTGTTCTTTTTCCCAATCAGCAACTTCATTTGCTCTCTGAGCAAGTGATGACTGGCTAATGCTATCGAAAGATTCGTGCAGTCGTCAACACACTTCATGTTTTCTGTTAGATCATTAATCATGAGTACAAATGCAAGTGGTCCAAATTTAGTTCCTTGAGGTATTCCAGCTGATATCGACATCCAATGAGAGTAATTATGGTGGTACTTCACGCGCTGCATACGTTGATGTAGAAAACCAGATACCCATTTACAAAGCCACACAGGAACATTCATGTCAAGTAGTTTGCGAACAAGAATGTTGTGGTCAATTCGATCGAACGCTTTAGAAAAATCTATTAGAAGAACTCTACTTATATACCGATGGTCTACATTCCTCAATAGATCATCCATCATGGTAAGTATGGCATTTGTAGTTGAGCCGCCCTTTACACCGCCAAACTGATTGGGATCTAATTTGTCACGCACGTAATGCAATATATTTTTCACCATTATTGTTTCTGCAACAACCTTACTGACGACACAAGTAAGACTTATTGGTCTGAAATCGGATTCTAATGTTTTTGGCTTTGCTGTTTTATTGAGCACAGTGATGTCGGAGATTCTCCACATTGCAGGCCATACACCTTCTCTGATTGAAGAGCAAACAATTGACGTAATAGGCCCGGCCAATGTCTGGCAACAGTCTTTCCAAATCGAATTAGAAATACCATCTGGTCCTAGCGATTTGTGCACTTTAATACTGCTCAACATGTCTTCAACAGACTTCACTGTTGGGAAAATGTGATCAGGAATAAAATGATCATCGTTCTCATTATCAAAAACAGTTTCGGTCAAAGGTTCAATATCTTCAGCAACCGATGCAAAGAAGTTGATTGATTCGATGAAAGATTGAACATTGCCGCTGAATTGATTTTGAATGAAGAAATTCACACTAGTATTGTCGTTCTTGGAATTTTTGCATAAATTGATTTCAAATTTGTCCACCATTTTTTTCGAGTCTTCAACTCTACTCAGATTTTTCATAACGTAGTTCGCCTTCAAACTTTTCCTAATGTTTTCTGTCTTTTTCTTGTAGTGTGTATAAAGAACCGTATTGCCATCACGCCCATGTTTATTACGCAATTTCAATGTATCGATGAAATATTCTGTCACCCATGGTTTCGAACCTGCAGGTATTTTAGTATACGTCCACGGAAGATACTCGTTCATAAGACTCGCTAAAATATAATAAAAAATCTGAAATTTCCAATTAATCTGACACAGTGCATTCACAAAGTTTACTTTGTTATTATGACTTTGACATCTTTTCACCTTAAAAGTTGGCTCCAGAGACGATTGAGTAAAAATGGGTAATGCCAAAATAACAGTGTGATCCGAAGTTGCAATCGGCGTAACACTTCAACTTTTGAATACATGTCCGGCATGTTGGTGAGAAATAAATCTAAAATAGCATTCTTTCGAGTCGGTGTTTTGACAAGTTGTTCTAAGTAAAAGGAACATTTTAAATCACGTACATCGACACGATTGAAGTCACCAGTTATTATAATTCCAAGCGATTCATGTTATTGTTTTAAGTAATCAAGACCAGTTATTAAATGATTCACTAACTTGCGAGTATTTCCATCAGGAGGATGATATACATTCACAATTGCTATTGGTGAAAATTTTCGCGGTAAATGTTTCGGACGTATTACAATCCACAGTGATTCTACATCTTCGTCATCGAATTTCTCAATATGTGAGACTGGAATATCAGATGCAACAAAAATAATCACACCACCACCAATACGATCACCTCTATCCTTTCTGAATATGTTATAGCCATTGATGGTAACTGACTCATTCATAATGTCACTATCTAACCAAGTCTCAGTGATGCAAATGATTTCAGGTTTATATGCTTGAACAAAGGCCTCTAATTCGCTCATTTTATTTATAATTGATCGAATGTTTGACACTAAACACGTTGGAAGTCGTGAGTGTGTCAACCGGAATTAAATGTCGTTTGCGTACTTTCGCAATTTCTTCTTTGGTACATATCATACGTCTCTGATTTGCTCTTCGCTTTTTAATGACTTGAATCTGGCGGATATTTTGACAAGAATGTTGCAAATTTTTTATCTTTAGAATAAAAATCAGTCTTTTAGTTGATCTATTTAGTCCAACGCATCCAAGATATCTCATTTTACGTAATGTTTCTAGTGCATATGATAAGTGCAACTTTGGTGAATCCATCGTAGATATTCAAGATGGTAGCTTACGAACTAACCGCACAGATAGCAGAGCCGCAGAGCTATCCAACCTTCTACCTTGAGGGCAGTCGATCGAATGATTTTTATATTATTAATATTTAACCAAATATGTAAAGAAAACAATATTCTACCAAAGTACGCCAAAATCAAGTTATACAAGAAAGAACTAGAAGATGAAGAAATGACAAAATCTTTCAGAACAGAACTAATAAAAACCGAAATCAATAAAGTCAAAGAAAATCTATCAGCAATGAGAAAGGAAATAGCCAAATGCCTAGCTATATATATATATATATATCACCAATTTTTAGAAAATTTCTTTATAGAAATAGATTGACTGTTCATAGACAGCACATGTTTCATTCTGAATATAGCATTCTGAGCGTTAGTAGACATATTGTGAGCTGTGCAAAAGATCTAGCATCTACATTTGAGGCTGCTCCTCTATTCGAGATGTCACTTGAAAGCACAAAGATTGACAGGGAATCTATGGAGCACCGAATCACAGCTCTGTTAAAGACTTCATTAAATGACAATTGATTTTGAATTTTCAGTTTGATATCTTTTTTGTGTATATAGATAATATTGAAAATAAAGTCTTGACAAGCTCCGAAGTTAGGGAGCGAAACCAGTTAGGAATGTAAGAATTCTGAGTTTTCATTGGGTCTAGTTTTGGCATCATTTAACCATTTTAATTCTTTTATTTACTTCTTATATATATTTAAGTAACAACAGTAAACGATCTAGATGAAATTTTGATTTAATTATATATATATATACGATAATAATTACGACACTTAGAAGTAAACCAGAAAACCAAATTGTTTGCCCCACCGGTTTCTGCCTACATGTGTATGTCTAGGCTTCTCAAGGGCTAAATGAAATTTATTTACATTATAAAATCATCAAATAGCTTCCAGAATTACATGCATGTCATGTATAGATGGACATAGACTTCAAATAATTAAAATAAAAAATTGGGTAGGTATGAGAAGGAGGATAGATATTTAATCAGATGTAGGCTGTCATTATCATAGATCTTGGTTTAGCAATGGTTGCAGGATTCTTATACAGACCTTTTCTTTTTCTTCTATGTAACTTTTCCCACAGTTGGCGGGTAACTTTAAAAGCGGCATCACATCGAATTTAGGCTCATAGTTTCTAGAACAGCTATAGATGTGGTGACTGACTTTCAGAATTCTATATTGTTGTCTGATTCTAATGTGTTGTCTGTTTGTTCGAGTTCTTGCACGTAGTGTATCTCCCGATTGTCCGACGCCTAATGCTTTGCAATTGCGGCACTGGAGTACATAAATTACATCTTTAGAAGCACAATTCATGTTCGCTTTTACATGGAATGTTTTGGCAGTGTTATAAGTTTCATATGAGAAAAGTTTTCCTGTTATGATGGACGGACAACATTGGCATCTAGGATCTTCACATTTTGTGACACCATCTAACGGAGTTCGATTTCTTTTTGAAATAAGTTGTAAAAGTGAAGGTGGTTGTTTAAAAGAAGACCGTATTTTATAATTCTTAAATGTGGTTGTTAGTTTCAGATTCGAAAAAACTGGATTGAAGATGTCTTTAAATACACTGAGATTATTGGGATTATATGTGCGAGTATATGGAATGATATTCTTAGTGTCATTTTCATTCTCAAGTTTTACATCACTTCTTGACTTCTTGATAGCATCATCTTGTATCAATTGCTGTGGATATCCCAAATTTCTAAGTCGTGTTTGCATTTCTTTAAGTCTTGTTTCCCGCATGCTTTCTTTTGAGATGATTCGTTGAATACGATTGGTTATATGGGATATTTCGCAATATATGCCGAGGATGGCACGAAGAAAATGAAACATTATTGTGACTATCTGTCGGTTTAGTATAAATATCTCTTTCAATTTTTCCATTTTCTTTATAAACTAAAACGTCTAAGAAATTTATTTTATCCGACCTCCTTTCAGACGTAAATTTAATTTTATCATCAATAATTCAAAAATGTTAAAAACTCATCAATATCACCAAAGGCATCGTTACACAATATTCAATCGCATTAATTCCTAACGAGTGGTTGATATTATTAGTATATGAAGATGTCACGTCGAAAGATACCAACATGGAAATTTCAGAGGTAGTATTTGGTAATTTTGAAACGAAATCGAACGAATCTCTACAATAGCTTTTCAAGGAAGAGACCAGAGGCTTTAGGAGCTCATCCAGTAAATAGTTCAGGTGACTGGTTGGAGCGTGTCTGCTAGAAATTATGGGTGGAAATTTTATGTCAGGTGGAGATTCTAACTTAATGTAGCCGAGTTTATCAACTTTTATATTCGACCAAACAGAAGTAAGCTTATGGACTTTCGGTCAGACATTATCAATCCAGCTTTTTCGAATCTGAAACTAACAACCACATTTAAGAATTATAAAATACGGTCTTCTTTTAAACAACCACCTTCACTTTTACAACTTATTTCAAAAAGAAATCGAACTCCGTTAGATGGTGTCACAAAATGTGAAGATCCTAGATGCCAATGTTGTCCGTCCATCATAACAGGAACACTTTTCTCATATGAAACTAACAACACTGCCAAAACATTCCATGTAAAAGCGAACATAAATTGTGCTTCTAAAGATGTAATTAAGTACTCCAGTGCCGCAATTGCAAAGCATTAGGCGTCGGACAATCGGGAAATACACTACGTGCAAGAACTCGAACAAACAGACAACAAATTAGAATCAGACAACAATATAGAATTCTGAAAGTCAGTCACCATATCTATAGCTGTTCTAGAAACTATGAGCCTAAATTCGATGTGATGCCGCTTTTAACCCATTACCGCCCAATGTTCCACTTATGGAACAATTTTTTGTATCACAATTATAAGCATGAGAAATATTTATAAGTGTCATTTAAGCATGCAGATATTAGAAGCATGATGTAAATAAATTCAACAATGCCTGGTAAAGCATTTTGTTTTGATTGGGTTCTGTCCAAAGAAATTTGAAATTTCGGAAATTTTCAAAATTTATCACTGAAACTTGTTTTCCCACTCCTGTCCATAAAAAAATAAGGTAAGTCAAACTTTTCTCGGATTACAATTTCTGCATTAGTCTGGTGACGTACAATACAATTATTTCATTTATCGTTGCTTTTCTGCGTTCATATTGAGTTTTAGAAATGTTGTTCCATTTCTGGAACATTGGACACTGCATGTATTTTCAATGTTCCAGTAATGGAACATTGGACACTTAGGGTGTTACATTTTACATAATGCGCTAAACAGTCAATGTCAAATCTGGATGCTTATCATAGTAAGTTATGCAACACATTCGTGTGGTAATTGTATCACTTGTTATTTTAACTTACAAGCAGGAACTTTGTTAGTGGGATCGCCTCAGATGGTATTTACACAAAAAGGGCTACGCTAAGTAGACTTTCTAAACTGATACTAATCAATTGTTTAATATTGCATTTTCATTGAATCTTATTGCACTATCATCTTCATTTGGGGTTACTACAGCAAATTTGACTTTGCTTACTATAGCAAAAAAAGTTCACCACTGCATCCTGGCCCTTAGGTAGAGATGTTTACACCTCTGACTACTGCGCTAAGGTACTTTACTAACACGAGCACAGTAAGTAGTAAGCAAAACTCCACTTCTGGACCGCGCAAGATGGCCGCCATCGCTGAGCCCCCCCCCCTCTGGCACGGCAGACTGTCGTGGTCGGCCGCCGTGGTGCTTCGTGTCTGAGCCCCCCCCCCTCTGGAACGACAGAGGTTGTGGTCTGTCGTGGTGTGCGGGCCAGGTGGGTTCACGTTCACAACATGTTCGCTGACTCCCCCCCCCTCTGGAACGACAGAGTGTGAGACTCGAGTGAGTTGGTCCGACCGCCTGGTTGACGTGGGCGACCGCCAGGATTAGTCTTGAGGCTATAGTGTGTGATGTTTTTGGTGCAATCTGCTGAATGTTGGGTTGTAAAATGGGTTGTTTCGAGTGGAAGGAGTGGTCGGATGAGAAAACGGAGGTCGGATTCGTGTTCAGCGTGAAATTCTGCATCGGTAGGGTGAGTTTCAAGGCAATCGGTGAGAAAAAATTTTTCTTCAAAATTTTAACAGAGTTAGAATTTGGGACGTTTTGGTGTGTAGCGTCCAAACGAAGCATCGGATGAGAAAACGGAGGTCAGATTCGGATTCAGCGTGAAATTCTGCATCGGAAGGGTGAGTTTCAAGTCAATAGGAGAGAAAAAATTTTCGGCTGACGTCCCCCCCCTGGACAGCTTGCTTCCAGTGGACGGATTTTGTCGTGCGATAGCTCGTTTGAAAGCTAAGAGTGAGACAAATTCAGTGAAAGAATCGGCTTGTTCCTATCTGTCTTCGTTCAAAAGTTAGAGCGGTTACAAGATTTTAGGTCGGAGCTCGCTCACCTGAAAAAATCCTAAGTGTCAGAGTGGCTTTGTATGGGTAAAATTTTGAAAATTTGCCAAAGTGTGGAATTTCGACCTGGGACCGTCACCAAAACATTTTTCATCAAATTTCACTGACCCCCCCCCCCGACAGCAATCTTCTAACTTTGGTTCTAGTGGACGGATTTTGTCTTACAGCTACTCGTTTGAAAGAGGAGAAAAAACTGCTCGACAACATTTTTTGTTGCGAGTCAATCGGACCAGCCGTTCACAAGTTAGAGCGGTTACAAGATTTTAGGTCGGAGCTCGCTCACCTGAAAAAATCCTAAGTGTCAGAGTGGCTTTGTATGGGTAAAATTTTGAAATTTTTCAAAAGTGTGGAATTTCGACCTGGGACCGTCACCAAAACATTTTTCATCAAATTTCACTGACCTCCCCCCCCCTCTGGACAGCTAGCTTCTATCTTGGCTTCTAGTGGACGGATTTTGTCGTGCAATAGCTCGTTTGAAAGCTAAGAGTGAGACAAATTCAGTGAAAGAATCGGCTTGTTCCTATCTGTCTTCGTTCAAAAGTTAGAGCGGTTACAAGATTTTAGGTCGGAGCTCGCTCACCTGAAAAAATCCTAAGTGTCAGAGTGGCTTTGTATGGGTAAAATTTTGAAATTTTTCAGAAGTGTGGAATTTCGACCTGGGACCGTCACCAAAACATTTTTCATCAAATTTCTCTGAACGAGGGGGGGGAGGTCAGTGAAATTTGATGAAAAATGTTTTGGTGACGGTCCCAGGTCGAAATTCCACACTTTGGAAAATTTTCAAAATTTTACCCATACAAAGCCACTCTGACACTTAGGAATTTTTTCACTTGTGGCATGTTACATGGACATGTGCTGGCGGACCAACTTCCCGTGGTCATATGAGAATGGTTCAGGTGTCATATTGTAAAAAATGATGAGACGAATCGTTTGCAACAAACCGCATGTCGCTACGATAAATGTCGTTTGCGTACTTTCGCAATTTCTTCTTTGGTACATATCATACGTCTCTGATTTGCTCTTCGCTTTTTAATGACTTGAATCTGGCGGATATTTTGACAAGAATGTTGCAAATTTTTTATCTTTAGAATAAAAATCAGTCTTTTAGTTGATCTATTTAGTCCAACGCATCCAAGATATCTCATTTTACGTAATGTTTCTAGTGCATATGATAAGTGCAACTTTGGTGAATCCATCGTAGATATTCAAGATGGTAGCTTACGAACTAACCGCACAGATAGCAGAGCCGCAGAGCTATCCAACCTTCTACCTTGAGGGCAGTCGATCGAATGATTTTTATATTATTAATATTTAACCAAATATGTAAAGAAAACAATATTCTACCAAAGTACGCCAAAATCAAGTTATACAAGAAAGAACTAGAAGATGAAGAAATGACAAAATCTTTCAGAACAGAACTAATAAAAACCGAAATCAATAAAGTCAAAGAAAATCTATCAGCAATGAGAAAGGAAATAGCCAAATGCCTAGCTATATATATATATATATATCACCAATTTTTAGAAAATTTCTTTATAGAAATAGATTGACTGTTCATAGACAGCACATGTTTCATTCTGAATATAGCATTCTGAGCGTTAGTAGACATATTGTGAGCTGTGCAAAAGATCTAGCATCTACATTTGAGGCTGCTCCTCTATTCGAGATGTCACTTGAAAGCACAAAGATTGACAGGGAATCTATGGAGCACCGAATCACAGCTCTGTTAAAGACTTCATTAAATGACAATTGATTTTGAATTTTCAGTTTGATATCTTTTTTGTGTATATAGATAATATTGAAAATAAAGTCTTGACAAGCTCCGAAGTTAGGGAGCGAAACCAGTTAGGAATGTAAGAATTCTGAGTTTTCATTGGGTCTAGTTTTGGCATCATTTAACCATTTTAATTCTTTTATTTACTTCTTATATATATTTAAGTAACAACAGTAAACGATCTAGATGAAATTTTGATTTAATTATATATATATATACGATAATAATTACGACACTTAGAAGTAAACCAGAAAACCAAATTGTTTGCCCCACCGGTTTCTGCCTACATGTGTATGTCTAGGCTTCTCAAGGGCTAAATGAAATTTATTTACATTATAAAATCATCAAATAGCTTCCAGAATTACATGCATGTCATGTATAGATAGACATAGACTTCAAATAATTAAAATAAAAAATTGGGTAGGTATGAGAAGGAGGATAGATATTTAATCAGATGTAGGCTGTCATTATCATAGATCTTGGTTTAGCAATGGTTGCAGGATTCTTATACAGACCTTTTCTTTTTCTTCTCTGTAACTTTTCCACACAGTTGGCGGGTAACTTTAAAAGCAGCATCACATCGAATTTAGGCTCATAGTTTCTAGAACAGCTATAGATGTGGTGACTGACTTTCAGAATTCTATATTGTTGTCTGATTCTAATGTGTTGTCTGTTTGTTCGAGTTCTTGCACGTAGTGTATCTCCCGATTGTCCGACGCCTAATGCTTTGCAATTGCGGCACTGGAGTACATAAATTACATCTTTAGAAGCACAATTCATGTTCGCTTTTACATGGAATGTTTTGGCAGTGTTATAAGTTTCATATGAGAAAAGTTTTCCTGTTATGATGGACGGACAACATTGGCATCTAGGATCTTCACATTTTGTGACACCATCTAACGGAGTTCGATTTCTTTTTGAAATAAGTTGTAAAAGTGAAGGTGGTTGTTTAAAAGAAGACCGTATTTTATAATTCTTAAATGTGGTTGTTAGTTTCAGATTCGAAAAAACTGGATTGAAGATGTCTTTAAATACACTGAGATTATTGGGATTATATGTGCGAGTATATGGAATGATATTCTTAGTGTCATTTTCATTCTCAAGTTTTACATCACTTCTTGACTTCTTGATAGCATCATCTTGTATCAATTGCTGTGGATATCCCAAATTTCTAAGTCGTGTTTGCATTTCTTTAAGTCTTGTTTCCCGCATGCTTTCTTTTGAGATGATTCGTTGAATACGATTGGTTATATGGGATATTTCGCAATATATGCCGAGGATGGCACGAAGAAAATGAAACATTATTGTGACTATCTGTCGGTTTAGTATAAATATCTCTTTCAATTTTTCCATTTTCTTTATAAACTAAAACGTCTAAGAAATTTATTTTATCCGACCTCCTTTCAGACGTAAATTTAATTTTATCATCAATAATTCAAAAATGTTAAAAACTCATCAATATCACCAAAGGCATCGTTACACAATATTCAATCGCATTAATTCCTAACGAGTGGTTGATATTATTAGTATATGAAGATGTCACGTCGAAAGATACCAACATGGAAATTTCAGAGGTAGTATTTGGTAATTTTGAAACGAAATCGAACGAATCTCTACAATAGCTTTTCAAGGAAGAGACCAGAGGCTTTAGGAGCTCATCCAGTAAATAGTTCAGGTGACTGGTTGGAGCGTGTCTGCTAGAAATTATGGGTGGAAATTTTATGTCAGGTGGAGATTCTAACTTAATGTAGCCGAGTTTATCAACTTTTATATTCGACCAAACAGAAGTAAGCTTATGGACTTTCGGTCAGACATTATCAATCCAGCTTTTTCGAATCTGAAACTAACAACCACATTTAAGAATTATAAAATACGGTCTTCTTTTAAACAACCACCTTCACTTTTACAACTTATTTCAAAAAGAAATCGAACTCCGTTAGATGGTGTCACAAAATGTGAAGATCCTAGATGCCAATGTTGTCCGTCCATCATAACAGGAACACTTTTCTCATATGAAACTAACAACACTGCCAAAACATTCCATGTAAAAGCGAACATAAATTGTGCTTCTAAAGATGTAATTAAGTACTCCAGTGCCGCAATTGCAAAGCATTAGGCGTCGGACAATCGGGAAATACACTACGTGCAAGAACTCGAACAAACAGACAACAAATTAGAATCAGACAACAATATAGAATTCTGAAAGTCAGTCACCATATCTATAGCTGTTCTAGAAACTATGAGCCTAAATTCGATGTGATGCCGCTTTTAACCCATTACCGCCCAATGTTCCACTTATGGAACAATTTTTTGTATCACAATTATAAGCATGAGAAATATTTATAAGTGTCATTTAAGCATGCAGATATTAGAAGCATGATGTAAATAAATTCAACAATGCCTGGTAAAGCATTTTGTTTTGATTGGGTTCTGTCCAAAGAAATTTGAAATTTCGGAAATTTTCAAAATTTATCACTGAAACTTGTTTTCCCACTCCTGTCCATAAAAAAATAAGGTAAGTCAAACTTTTCTCGGATTACAATTTCTGCATTAGTCTGGTGACGTACAATACAATTATTTCATTTATCGTTGCTTTTCTGCGTTCATATTGAGTTTTAGAAATGTTGTTCCATTTCTGGAACATTGGACACTGCATGTATTTTCAATGTTCCAGTAATGGAACATTGGACACTTAGGGTGTTACATTTTACATAATGCGCTAAACAGTCAATGTCAAATCTGGATGCTTATCATAGTAAGTTATGCAACACATTCGTGTGGTAATTGTATCACTTGTTATTTTAACTTACAAGCAGGAACTTTGTTAGTGGGATCGCCTCAGATGGTATTTACACAAAAAGGGCTACGCTAAGTAGACTTTCTAAACTGATACTAATCAATTGTTTAATATTGCATTTTCATTGAATCTTATTGCACTATCATCTTCATTTGGGGTTACTACAGCAAATTTGACTTTGCTTACTATAGCAAAAAAAGTTCACCACTGCATCCTGGCCCTTAGGTAGAGATGTTTACACCTCTGACTACTGCGCTAAGGTACTTTACTAACACGAGCACAGTAAGTAGTAAGCAAAACTCCACTTCTGGACCGCGCAAGATGGCCGCCATCGCTGAGTCCCCCCCCCCTCTGGCACGGCAGACTGTCGTGGTCGGCCGCCGTGGTGCTTCGTGTCTGAGCCCCCCCCCCCTCTGGAACGACAGAGGTTGTGGTCTGTCGTGGTGTGCGGGCCAGGTGGGTTCACGTTCACAACATGTTCGCTGACTCCCCCCCCCTCTGGAACGACAGAGTGTGAGACTCGAGTGAGTTGGTCCGACCGCCTGGTTGACGTGGGCGACCGCCAGGATTAGTCTTGAGGCTATAGTGTGTGATGTTTTTGGTGCAATCTGCTGAATGTTGGGTTGTAAAATGGGTTGTTTCGAGTGGAAGGAGTGGTCGGATGAGAAAACGGAGGTCGGATTCGTGTTCAGCGTGAAATTCTGCATCGGTAGGGTGAGTTTCAAGGCAATCGGTGAGAAAAAATTTTTCTTCAAAATTTTAACAGAGTTAGAATTTGGGACGTTTTGGTGTGTAGCGTCCAAACGAAGCATCGGATGAGAAAACGGAGGTCAGATTCGGATTCAGCGTGAAATTCTGCATCGGAAGGGTGAGTTTCAAGTCAATAGGAGAGAAAAAATTTTCGGCTGACGTCCCCCCCCTGGACAGCTTGCTTCCAGTGGACGGATTTTGTCGTGCGATAGCTCGTTTGAAAGCTAAGAGTGAGACAAATTCAGTGAAAGAATCGGCTTGTTCCTATCTGTCTTCGTTCAAAAGTTAGAGCGGTTACAAGATTTTAGGTCGGAGCTCGCTCACCTGAAAAAATCCTAAGTGTCAGAGTGGCTTTGTATGGGTAAAATTTTGAAAATTTTCCAAAGTGTGGAATTTCGACCTGGGACCGTCACCAAAACATTTTTCATCAAATTTCACTGACCCCCCCCCGACAGCAATCTTCTAACTTTGGTTCTAGTGGACGGATTTTGTCTTACAGCTACTCGTTTGAAAGAGGAGAAAAAACTGCTCGACAACATTTTTTGTTGCGAGTCAATCGGACCAGCCGTTCACAAGTTAGAGCGGTTACAAGATTTTAGGTCGGAGCTCGCTCACCTGAAAAAATCCTAAGTGTCAGAGTGGCTTTGTATGGGTAAAATTTTGAAATTTTTCAAAAGTGTGGAATTTCGACCTGGGACCGTCACCAAAACATTTTTCATCAAATTTCACTGACCTCCCCCCCCCTCTGGACAGCTAGCTTCTATCTTGGCTTCTAGTGGACGGATTTTGTCGTGCAATAGCTCGTTTGAAAGCTAAGAGTGAGACAAATTCAGTGAAAGAATCGGCTTGTTCCTATCTGTCTTCGTTCAAAAGTTAGAGCGGTTACAAGATTTTAGGTCGGAGCTCGCTCACCTGAAAAAATCCTAAGTGTCAGAGTGGCTTTGTATGGGTAAAATTTTGAAATTTTTCAGAAGTGTGGAATTTCGACCTGGGACCGTCACCAAAACATTTTTCATCAAATTTCTCTGAACGAGGGGGGGGAGGTCAGTGAAATTTGATGAAAAATGTTTTGGTGACGGTCCCAGGTCGAAATTCCACACTTTGGAAAATTTTCAAAATTTTACCCATACAAAGCCACTCTGACACTTAGGAATTTTTTCACTTGTGGCATGTTACATGGACATGTGCTGGCGGACCAACTTCCCGTGGTCATATGAGAATGGTTCAGGTGTCATATTGTAAAAAATGATGAGACGAATCGTTTGCAACAAACCGCATGTCGCTACGATGAATACTTTCGGAGATAGAGCCATTTTAAGTTTTCTTCCGAGCATATACGTGTATAAACCCCCGACAACGTAAGTCTGATCACTTCATCGAAAGACGAGGTAAGCGACGGTCGTCGCTCTGAGCTCCCGATATCGGGTGCAAAGGACTCTATCTTTTGAAGTAGGCAAGCTATCTTGCTACTTCAAAGTTTGTATGATAGAGTTTGATAGTGTCTTTACTACTGATAAAATTTTTTAAAAGTAGTATGAGTAGTAAAATGCGGAATTTTTTAAAAATTCTTAATTTTCAGTTTTTTCAAAGTTTTAACATATAGACTAAGGTTTTCAAGTATCCTGAGTTCAAATCTGCTATCAGATTTGAAATTTAACTAAGTCTAAGGCAGCTTTGAGGGGTTAGATCCCAGCTACTGATCACTACCTTTGACTCGGCGTTCCTGTTACCACTTCGGGGCAGTGACAATGATGTCTTCAGCTGTAAAGAGCGGGTATCGGGGAAGATCTCTCACTTCCCTAGTGATCAGTACAAGGCCTTCGGGCTGTCGACGGGATCGAGTGCCACTCACTACACTCACATCTATCATTCCTCACTAAGTGTTGATATTATGTTAAATGTTGACTAAGTTGAATGTTGAATGATGATATTATGTTCTAGGCTGTATACTACATTCAAATCTGCTATCAGATTTGAAATTTAACTAAGTCTAAGGCAGCTTTGAGGGGTTAGATCCCAGCTACTGATCACTACCTTTGACTCGGCGTTCCTGTTACCACTTCGGGGCAGTGACAATGATGTCTTCAGCTGTAAAGAGCGGGTATCGGGGAAGATCTCTCACTTCCCTAGTGATCGGTACAAGGCCTTCGGGCTGTCGACGGGATCGAGTGCCACTCACTACACTCACATCTATCATTCCTGACTAAGTGTAATGCTTTAGGAATATGACTGTACTACATGATTCAAAACTTATACTAATTTCATTATCTTACAGTTAACGAGAAATCTGAGTACTGACAGCAAAAATGGTGAACAACGATAGAAATAAGAAGTTTCACATTAAAATGTGCGTATGCGGTCGAATCAACCGCCGAGACGGTCTCAGGGACCACATAAGGAAGGCAGGGGCCGACCACATGGTTATCCTGAATAGGGTTGCCTGTGTGAAGTGCAGGGTGCTGTTGGTTGTTGGGCAGGAGGCCGAGTTTTATCGGAGGCATGGTGAGTGTGTAGGAGGGTTGGTGACCGATTTGAGATTTGTGGAGTTGATGAATGCTGAGAAGGAGCGAATGTTGGAGAAAGAGGCCAAGAATGTTGTTGAGAATGCTAGTGGGAATGTTGTTGAGAATGCTAGTGGGAATGCTGTGGAGAATGCTAGTGGGAATGCTGTGGAGAATGATGAGCTGGCGAGAGCGGTTGCGTCGTTGGAGGGTGAGATTGGGCGAAAGAGAGTGCTTGAGAGTGATGATGAGGATGATGTGGATTTAGATAGGGAGCGTGTGAGGAAGCGTGTGAGGAAGTTGAGCTCTTCGTCGTCGGAGGTGTCAAACATCGTCATCACCGACCCCCCGAAGAGCTCATCTTCCCCAAAAGTGAAGAGTGGTGGGATTCGTGTGCAGTCGGCGAGGTGGTTGAAGGATGAGGAGAAGAGGCATGTTTCGCAGCAGATGGCGCATGATTTGTTGGTGAATAAGTATGAGAGTTTGAAGAAAGTGAAGGATGAAGTTGTGAAGGAGTTGGATGAGTTAAAAAAGAAGGAACTGAAGTCGAAGGAGGTGGCGGATGAAAACATTAGAATGAGGCGTAGTGTGACTGATTTGAAGAAAAAGACGCGAGAGTTGGAAGAGAAGAATGATGAGTGTGAGAAGAGGGCGAGTGCTGCGGAGAGAAGAATGAGAGATGCGGAGGCGAAGTTTGAGGAGATGATGAAGGAGATGAGTGTGTTGAGAGCGAAGAATGTTGAGTTGGAGAGGACTGTGGCTCGGCGGGGTGATGAGAGGCAGGCGTGTGAGAAGTTGGAGCGCATGAGGGATGAGTGGGAACGTGTGAATGAGGATCGTTTGTTTGAGTTTCACATCCCTATTCGGGATAATCATTTGGCCGGCCAAGTACTCGTCAACCAAAGTCTCGACGAAAGCATAGTATGTTACAATGGTCATCCGAGCAAGAAGTGTCTCCATGCCAGCTTACGAATGCGCGGCCATCTCCACAAATTTTCAATCAGGAAGCCCGCGAGACTGCCTAAGGATGACTAACTTGGTAAGTGAAAAAGTAAATAAGATAGTATATCCTATTCTAATACATATCATTTTCATTGCAGATCTTTGCCTGCCTTCACCACCCCATCAATTTACTCCCGAGAACGAACCATCGGCTCTCTTAAGGGCCACCTAGGGGCAAGACATGATAGAACCTCCACGCGGTTTGCCCTGGGCAGTCTTCGGACTGGCGAATACTATCATTAAGTTGAATCTGCTATCAGTCAACTTGAACGTTGTGTCGCGTTAGAGGGGTATATAAACCACTGCCTCTCATTTCATTTCATTTCAATCATGCAGACGCCGAACAGTCAAGTCAGCTCTCCTCGCGGACCGCAGTTAAGGCCGCGAAATTTATTTGAGGAGTTTGTCAGGCTAGAGGAGCAAGACAGAGTTTTTAATAATCTTGCTCGGATTGGCAATCCGATGACAGCAACTGCTGTCAATCCAACGGAATGGCGCTACATTCCAATTTTTAGCCATGTGCCAGCTAGTGTGGAAGTCGACAGTGCTACCAAAGAGAGAGTCAAAGACTCTCTCAGCAGAATTGGTAGGGTGTAAGATGACGTTACTCCCGAGAACGAACCATCGGCTCTCTTAAGGGCCACCATGGGGCAAGACATGATAGAACCTCCTCGCGGTTTGCCCTGGGCAGTCTTCGGACTGGCGAATACTATCATTAAGTTGAATCTGCTATCAGTCAACTTGAACATTATGCAGTCGATTGCTATCCCTGAAGCATTCTGATTCGCTGTTGAGCAATTCATTGTTGAAAACCCTATATAAGCCAGAAGATTGTAGCGCTTCTCATTCAATTTGAAGTCACGATGGAAGCGACATCTGCCGACAACATTCCCGTCTTCACCGATGAAGACAACGGCATTCCCAACTTCATCATCCTCGACGAGTGGGATGAAGAGGATGAGAAGAAGGGGAAGATCAAGAAGATCATTTGGACGGATGAGGTGTGGACTCCTAAAACCACCCGCATCCGAAAGGTGCCAGATGCACCAGTACGACCTCGGCGGTATAGGGTCTATGACAACCTAGCTGTCATACCTATTGACTATTAAAGCCAATAGTCAACTTAATTGACACCATTGACACCGAGAACGAACCATCGGCTCTCTTAAGGGCCACCATGGGGCAAGACATGATAGAACCTCCTCGCGGTTTGCCCTGGGCAGTCTTCGGACTGGCGAATACTATCATTAAGTTGAATCTGCTATCAGTCAACTTGAACGTTGCAAATGCAGTTCGGTGTAATACTTCCTTTCGACGGGCGTTCCTGTAAAGGGCGGCGGTGAAACCCGTAGCTATGTATACCGCAAGGGACATTCGGCAATGGTCAATCTTGTTAAACCTCTCTGCGTCATGTTTGCAAGTGATTGCCTCTGTCTCAACGTAGTATGCATTCGCGTAAGGGCGACATTTAGCCAACTGTCGAAGGGTGCCTAAAACTTTCCATTGCATACGTTATGAGAACCATGAGTTCTACCTGTCTCTATCAATGAGACGAATTGATGAATGGAATGAAATGGGAGGACACTCACGCGCCACACGCAACATAACACACTTCTCTCTTCCGTAGTCTAACAAGCTCTTTACACATGGATCGCAGTCGATTGCTATCCCTGTATCAGAAGTGTAAGCTATCTTAATTTATTTGACACTATTTTATCTACCATCATCGTCCATATGAAATGTTTTAAGATTTACAAGTTAGACTAAGCGTGCTACTATTTCCAAATGAAAAAGTATACATGGTTAAATCATCCACTTAAGCCCATCCGTAGTCTAACAAGCTCTTTACACATGGATCGCAGTCGATTGCTATCCCTGTATCAGAAGTGTAAGCTATCTTAATTTATTTGACACTATTTCATCTACCATTATCACCCATATGAAATGTTATAAGATTTACAAGTTAAACTAAGCGTGCTACTATTTCCAAATGAAAAAGTATACATGGTTAAATTATTCACTAAAACCCCATTCAAGTAAGTCAGTATGAAAGCAAAGATAATACGAAATAAACATTTATTATGGCATGTATTTCAAAAGGTCTTCATCGTCAATATCGTCCCAGAGTCTGGCTTCACATAGATCACAAAAACAGTTGAGCTGCTTTAAACGTTCTTCTGCAGCGTCCCTCACTTTCTCAATGTACGCCCACTCCGCCACGGTTCGCGGTTGGGAGTTAGGGGTGTACCACTCCCATATTTGATGTAAGTGCGACTTGCTGGTCATCTCCATCACCCCTTCGGCATCATATTGTAAATATTTCCACCGTATGCCTGCTAGGTCGGGCAACTCCTCTTCATCGTCCTCCAATAATGATAACTTTCGTATATTGTCGAGATTGTATGTCTTCTCCACCTTCGCCTTTCTTGGTGCATTTGGTGTAACGAGCACCTTTGCTGATGTACATGGAGAGGAGAACTCCAATGCGGTATTTGGTGTTGTTGGAGGACTTGTCATGTTGTCTTTGAAATGCTGACTTTGAATAATGATAACTTTAACATTTTTCTAATTCTTAAGTATACACAAGCAGCCAATCAGAATGAACATCCAATGAATGAAGAGGATGAAAGTATATAAGCAAAGTGACATTCAGGTCATTTCATTTAATCTGTGAATCATACAAGTGACGAACGCACGATCTCTCTCTTTGACTATTATTCTGTCTGATCATATTTCATTAAAATGGTAAGTTAAAGATTTCCTCTCTCATCTCCCTCAAACGTGTGACTAATAGCATCTTCCTCAATTTCAGGCATCAACTTCATCACCAACGCCCTCTCTTCTCGAGGAAAGTTTAGAGTTATTGAGTCAAGGTAGGTTGTAACACTACACTGAGGCTTGAACAGAGATGAAAGAATGATTTCTCTTTCAGGTGATGTGAGTTCCAGCTCAGGACTCTCGCGGCAAGGCAACGAGTGGGAATGTGCCGACTGCGGACATATGTTTACAAGGAAGCACAGTCTCCTTCGACACATCAAACAACGTGTGTGTCAACGCAAAGCGGCGTCAATCTCCGGAGGTGAAGTTGATTCTGACGATGACATCTCCTTTCCTTGCGATTTGTGCCCTCTTTCTTTTGATAGTCACTTTCAGCGATCTTCGCACAGACTTCAACACACGCATGCAAATGATCACTACACCAACGGTACCTCTACCATCTCCCTCATTAATGTTTCACATAATAATTTAGTACGCGACTACTGCATGGAGTCCAATACTCAAATTGTAGATTTTCCTGAGTGGCTCCTTCAAAATTCTAACATTATCGAAGCGCTCTTCAATAATTTAGACAATTTTAGAATGAAGGCGCTCATCTACCTTAAACTAAAATATATTAAAATAGATTTTCAAACGGGTCAAGTGACGGAGAGAATACAGTTTCATGTTCCTTCCTCTTCCGCAACCGAAGTTGTAGACTGCGAGTCTTGGCTAAATTTTCACATTCAATGTTTAAAATCAAATGTAGATAAATTCAATCAACGCGACAGCGCTCTCATTTTTGATGGTGTGGACTCAGCCATATTCAAAATTTCCCTATTAGAAAGTCATGCAGCTCGAGGCACATTTAAACTACCAAAAACGTTGTATAATAAGAAAGCTGTCATCAATGTTGATTGTAAATCACAGTGTTTCAAATATGCAGTCCTATCCATCCTTCACTATAATGATATCAACGCGCATCGAGATCGCACCTATAGCTATAGACAGTGGGAGGATGAACTAGACTTTGAAGGTTGTGATAGTAACAACATGAAAATCAAAGATGTAGAAACGTTCGAAAAACATAATAAGATTAAAATTGTCGTTCACGTGTGGGAGAAGGGGTTGAAGGGTGCCCGCTATAATTCACGTTCAACTTGTTATGAACGTGTAGTCAACCTCTTATTAGTAAAACAAGATGATAGCGAGGAATGGCACTACTGTGGTATTCCCAAAATCTCTCGCTTGTACACTCACTTGGGGCACTCTAAAAGAGGTGAACATTTTGTATGCGACCGCTGCATCCGCTCATTTTGGAGTAAAGATAAATTTGAAACTCACTATGAATGGTGCAAGCGAGGTAAGTTACAAATGGAACGCATGCCCAAAGATAAAATATTTTCACATAGGGATAATGGTGACGAATTAAGTCCCCTGCGTGTCATTTACGCAGAAATAGAATGCTACATTGATGATATCATCCACAAGCCAGCAGCCATATCCTGCTATGAAGTATGGCATGACCACTTTAGGAATAGACAAAACAAAATGCATACTTGGCAAGGTGAAGATTGCATTTCAAAATTTCTAGAATTTCTCGATAAAGCTGCTAAATTTCAACAATCATATGATTCCCAATTGCAGCGTAAGTCACTACATATGTCAGATGAAGACAAACAAAAATTTGAAAGTTGCACATCCTGTCCTAAATGTCATAAAACGTTTGATGACGATAAAATTAAGAAAGTGCGTGATCATGATCACATCACTGGTAAATTTAGAAACGCACTCTGCTCCAAATGTAACTTTTCACTTAGGTTGAGACGTCGTGTACTACCCGTCATTTTTCATAACTTTAAGGGCTATGACAGTCATATGCTCATAAAAGGAGGGTTGAGCCAGATGAAATCGTGGCAGTTTAATGTAATAGCACAAACGAGAGAAAAATTCATGGCAATGACAGCAGAAGTACCAGTAGATAAAACTAAAGAAAATAAGACAGTCTTCTTCGAAATAAAATTTTTAGATTCATTTCAATTCATGTCAGCGTCACTAGCTTCTCTCGTTCGTAATCTCAAGTTTCTTCCCCATAGTCAAACTTTGAAGAAACACTATCCAAACTTAACGGATGAAATAATCACTCGCAAAGGAGTCTTTCCTTATGCGTATTTTAGCTCAATGTCTAAACTAAATGAAACAACCCTTCCTTCCATTGACAAATTCAAAAACGATTTGACGGGTGAAGATTGTCCAGTAGAGGACTATGAACATGCTCAAGAGGCATGGTTAAAATTTAATTGTAAAACGTTTGGCGATTATATGATCGCTTACTTAGAATTAGATGTCATTTTGCTGGCTGATGTCTTTCAGGAGTTTCGACGAGTGGCATTAGAAGAAGACAAATTAGATCCTGTCCACTTTGTCAGTCTACCAGCCATGTCCTTTAAATCAGCATTTAAAATGACTGGTGAGACCATTCATCTCTTACAAGACCCGGAGATGTATAATATATTTGAGCGCGGAATACGCGGTGGTCTCACATTTGTAAATAAACATCATATAAAATCTGAAACAGTAGGTGATGATCATATCCACCTAAAGTACTATGACCAAAATAATTTATATGGCAGTTCACTGTCTAAACCACTACCTCATTCCGAGTTTAGTTGGTTAAATCAAAATGAGCTTGAGTATTACTCCAACCCTTCAAACATACTGAATATTCCAGATGAAGGTGATTGGGGATATTATTTTGAAGTGGATTTGATTTATCCAAATAGTATTAAAAATAAAACTGCTGATTTCCCACTCGCACCTGAATCTGGCGAAGTGACTGAAGATATGTTTTCACCATTCATGTCACAATTTCATAATAACTTAACAGAGTGTGGACAGCCAAGGTACAAACCATGCCGCAAACTTTTACTCACCCAATATGATAAGAAAAATTATCTCGTACACTTCTGCATATTAAAATTCTATTTAGAAATGGGCATGCTTCTAAAGTCAGTTCACCGCATTATCAAATTTAGACAGAAAGCCTTCCTCAAACCCTACATAGATAGTAACAGTCAAAAACGTGCACTCGCCCAAAATAATTTTGAAAAGGATTTTTATAAATATAAGAATAACAGTCTATTCGGAAAGACCATGGAGGATGTTAGAAAACGTATGAATTACAAACTAGTCGTTGATGAACAAAAATATCACAAATTGACCTCATCACCTCTTTTCATTGATAGAGACATCATCGATGAGGATCTTGTAGGTGTTAAAATGATTAAATCAGAAGTTGAGTTGTGCAAACCCATCTATATTGGGCAAGCCGTTTTAGATTATTCCAAGCTTGAAATGTATCAACTCTTCTACAAAATATTAAAACCATGCCCTCTCGTAAAAGAGGTTCGCTTGCTGGGTGGTGATACAGATAGTTTCTTTTTAGGAATTACCACTCAAAAAGATTTAAATTTTAATGAAGTAGGTAAGTCATTAGAAAAATATTTCGACACATCTAACTACAATCCCACTCATCCACTCTATTCCATACAGAATAAAGCCAAACTTGGTTGTTTTAAGGATGAAACAGCAGGAAAGGAAATAGATGAAATGATTCTCCTCCGTCCTAAAATGTATTCCATGAAACTAAAAGAATGTGCAGATAGTATTAAGCGTGCTAAAGGTATATCAAAATCCATTGTTCATAAAATGAAACATCGGTCCTATAAGAAGGCCTATATGACAATCTTAAAATCTCAAGTTCATACTGTGAAAACGTACACGTTCAAGAAACGAGCACTTTCAGCATGGGAGGATAAGAGGTGTTGGAAAGGACATAACACATCTCTTCCACATGGACATCCTGACACAAACATACCTCCACTCAAAAGAATAAAACTCACGCTACCACATTCAGGAGATGTATTGACATAATCAACTTTAACTCAGTATTTTGATGTTGCTTTTTGTAGATATACATGGTTGTTTTATGTATCGCATGAGATCGTTTCTTCCTTGTGAATATATGCCTACAGTCAGCCCATTCCCCCTATATCTGTGAAAAGACTTTTTCATATACATATTTTTATTTCAATAAACATATCACAATGACTTCACTTTGTTTTCCGAAACACTAAAGTTACGAGGGATTTAGTATCTTTCACATGGATACACTCTTGTAAACCATTGGTAATTTTGATAGCAATAGAGGGTATAGTTTGTTTGACGACGGGATGATAGAAAATAGATTCAAACATCTTCTCGACTATTCCATATGAAGCGTCTTTATCATGAATGAAATCACGTAAAATGTATTCTTTTTTCTCGCCAACAGAAATAGGTAAAATCAAATCACTTTGAATGTAAAGGTGCTGTTCATGTTTATCAAGTGTCATTGGTGTTTCTATACCAATCGTATGCGCAGCAGCAAACACAGTTTGTAGCATTGAAAAGCCAAAGAGTTTTTTCAAATTTTTACTCAATTGACATTGAATGTCATCACCCAGTTTCAGAACAACGCGTTGAATTTCAATTGAAAACGAAATGTGGTGTGTCTTTGCATCATATTTACTTTTCATCACATGCTTCAACTTCTGTTGTATATAAGGATTTACTACATGAATGAAGCTTTCAACTGTATGATATAGACGTGGCATTATATTGATAGCAACTTTAGATTCTTCATAAGACTGGTAAATTTTCTTGATGCGATCACCATAGATGTCCACCCACCATTCATCATTAACTGAATCAGCTTTAGTGTGATATTCATGAGAACCATACACCACACCGCTTCCAATAATAGGCGTATAATGTCTTACAAAATGACGCAAGGTTGGAGAGAAATATACTGTAAGTTTGTCATTATATTTCTGAATAACCAACTTATTTTTGTCCGCCATAATTTTCTCTCCATACTTCTTACCCACAGTCTCATTCCATCGTTTTACTAACTCAATAAGTGATAAAGGTTGAACACCACGCTTTTTCAAAATGATGCGTTCTTCGCATTCTACAACATCTTCATCAAATATTTTAAATCTATAATGAAATTTGTTGATTCGATTTGAATAAACTTTTTTAACATTTGCAGTAGCAATTGACGTTAGATGTAGTCCATGACCAAAACCAAGATGTGGATAGAATTCATTATCCAACCTCAGTGTAAGACCTTTAGTAAAAGAATGAAAGCGGAGGAACTGTCTCCCACTCCAATGATAGATAGTAAACTCATAAGCTTTCTGATTTTTATTCTTCATGATGGAAGTATTACCACTGTTGAATGCCTTAATAATTTTCTCATTCCCAAATGGCTCATAAGAATCTGATTTTATCTGAATCCATTCATAGTTCCACTTTCCATCTGACGTTAAATTGTATGGGAACTGAAATGCATTATTCATCGTTATTCCATCATGGGTGCGAGGAGTCAATATCATTTCTTCCAAATCATTCACATTCTGAATATTGCTATCATAGCAAATACTAGAAACGCCAACCTCCCATTCACCTTCTAAATGCAGTGGCCGATTTAATTCTACTCGATAGTCTGATGGTTTATTTTTGGGAAATTTATTCATAGAAGCATTACTGGGCAAGTAGATTAGAAACGAGTCCTTATTTTCACTTTCCATATTATTCACATTGGAAAAATATAATAGCATACTTTTGCATTAACTCTTCATTCGGAAATGGAGTGTAATACTTGTCACAGCATCTTTATGAAAAGGAATCAACGCACCAGCATCGTCATAAATGGCAATATCAATTTGTGGGATGTAGTTTGATTTCAGCTTTGTATAATGCACTTTCTTGAAAGTATGCTCAGATAAAATACTGCAGCTTTTTGGCTGGTATGGTATCATTGCTAGCAATGGAGCTTCAACATCTCCCACACGTACATCTTCACCAATATTGGAATATATCTGAAAATAGTTAATACAACGCGATAGCGACATGTCTGCGCTAGCTTTGGTTACAGTACCACTTTTAAAGATATTTTGGTCAAAACCCAAAATGTCCATTAGAGTTTTATCCATAATTAGTTCAATACCTTTTCCACTTATAGTGAGAGACAAAGTACCTTCTTTTTCAGAAAATGAAATATGTTGGTCATTAATCACTTCATTTAAATAATCTACAACCAATTTAACTGAAGTAATAATGCGAGGCATCAACACTCTTGTTTCATGTAAGATACCACCTAAAGGCTCTACACACTTTCTGTATAAAGATACGCTCCATTCTGTATCAAATTGATTTGACCTTTCATATGGTAAATGTTGCATATTAAATTTTCCATGAACAGCTGCAGAACGATGTCGTAAGAACTGATGAAAATCTTTTGAACAAACTAATACTAGATCATCATCATTTAATTTGCTTATTGCAATATGATTAGATGATTTGATATAAGTCAATGTTGCCACTTGTTTACCATCAAACTCGAAGGAGATAATTAAATTTCTTCAATAATGTTTCAGGAGTCATGTTTGTCTTTCTTGGCTTAATCACAATCTTCTTCACCAACGTCTTCTCATTTTTTGGAATAAGATCTACATAATAAGCTTCCTCTCGATATATTAACTGTTTATGACCACTTATGTGGTAATTAACGTTAAAATTATCATTGCTTGTCAAGGCGCTAGCGAGGTAGCCTAAATCATTTCTTAAACTTGGACTTAAACCAACAATCCAATCTTTCTCAACTACATGATGTATATAAGTATAATCATCATTGTGCGGAGTAAATTGGGCAATATGTTTACACGCTTTATTCAGGAAATCATATATAAACTTTTTACATAATAAGAGATCTTTCTTTGGCCACTGTGGAATGTATACTCGGCAGCCCTTTTCACATTGGTAAGCAGCTGTACGCCTCATATTAATAGTCATCACCTCATGATCAAAAGTATAGACACAGTTGCTATAAACAAGTTGAGTGACACCCACTTCCCAATTCCCATTTAGCTGTTGTGCATGATCAATGGGAGTAGAAAAGAGTGCGGCTCGATTACTAGTAAATCTCTTTGTAGCCGCATTGCTAAGCAAAATATGATAAAACGACATTTTTATATTGCTAATCTGCAACTTTGCATAACATCATGAAGACTTGGATTTTGGACTCTCTACAATATATCAGAGTTGATCGTGATGGAAACGTACATTTCAAAAATTCTCATGGTCATACATCAAGAGGAATTACATTAACATGGCGACAATTTGTCAACCTCAATGATATCATGAGGGATTTGGAATATTTTGAAACATTAAGATTCATCTCCTTGGGTGATCAAGTTTGGCTTAAACATTACAGAAATGAAATTCAAATCTACCATTCTCATTCCGCAAACTGTTTCCCATTTCGCAAATACAATTGGGAGAAGTATAGAAGATATATACATCGCTTCATCATGACATTTATTCGTCGTGAGTTCATCGCCCTACTATGCAAATCTTAATCAGACATGACTACCACACATCATGAGTTGGAAATTAGATTCCCTACAACGTATTGAAACGGATCATGATCGAAACGTCTATTTCAAAGATTCAACTGGAAATGTGAGAAGAGAGTTTGCTTTATCTTATCGTCATTTTCAATCTCTACATCATATCATGAAGGACTTGAAATACTTCTATATGAAAAGACATTCACGTATTGGAAATCGCATCTGGCTGCGCGTCAACAATCGGCGAATCCAACTCTATCATTCCCAACTTCATACTAACTTCACATTTCATCAAGGTAGTTGGGAAAAGTATAAAAGGAAGGTACATCGCTCAATTTACTCATTCTTTCATCATGAAGCGCCATCGCTACACCATCGTCAACATTCTCCGTCGCTTCAGACTCTACACCAAAATCGATCTCACAACATTACACCAACAGCTTCCAAACAGCAAGTATTACCCGGGCCGTCCTCAAATGTTAGTGGTGAAGATGAACAATTCACGGAATCTTCAACTCTTCCCAAATGGGACTGTACAGATTCTCGGCGCCCTTTCTCATTCATCGGCGCAGTCAATGCGCTTAGAGCTACAAAGACTACTACGTCGGATATGGAAGAGGGAGAGGTGTGTGATGTCGAATCTGACTGTGGACAATATGGTGATCTCTACTCAATTGAGTGACAGTCTATCATTTTTGAAGATTCGTACCAGCAGTTACAGTTTGTGTTATGAACCCGAACTTTTTCCTGCAGCTCTCATTAGTTGTTGGTTACCTGTGCATGTGGCAATCTTTCATAATAGTAAAGTGATCATTACTGGACTAAAATCTCATGTACAAGCAAATGTGATCCTAGACTATCTCATTGAGTATGTACGTACCCAGCGGATTGTAAAATAAAAAACAATTTTTCCAACATGATGTTTTTATTTCAAATCATGATAGAACTTACAAATCATTTTTTCATTAGAGGATGGATTACATGAAAAGTTTTGAATAACAGATGCAAATCGAGATACATGTAAACGTCTTAAGATGAAGTACAGTACAAAAGCACCACACGTTGATGAAAGTGGATGTTGTAGTATGCGTTCATTTCGCTGATATTGACGCGTATGTTTTCTCAACCACTGCTGTGTTGGTATATTTGGAGGTTGAGCAAGAGAGTCAAATAGTTCACCACGTCGGTCTTCTCCAATAAAGATCGCTTTCCAATGCTCACCGCCTAAATTCTGCGAATGAGTGTTTAGCACAATAAAGATGGGATAGTGATTTACTGCAGGTGGTAAGGTATCGAGTGAATAGACATTATCGAAAGCTTTCAACGTCGCTTCGTCTGCATTACGCTGCACTTTAGTCTTAATATCGTCAGCAGTCAACCAACTCATTAACGATTATACTGAAGAATCACGTCACGATACTTTGTAATTTCAATATTTGAATCGAAGACTGCATAAATTAATACATTGATCGTCTCAGGTAGTGTTCTTTTGAACGTCAAATCCAAACGAATATTATGAGGCACGTTCGCTTGACGATAGGGTGCACTAATATCGCTGTCAGCAGTCAAATCAAATGCATAAATAGTATATCCACTCTTAAACTCTTTCATAGTCAGTCCGTTGGTGTCATCCGTATTGTAAAAGCCAAAGACATCCATAAAATCAACATAACTGCGCATAAATTGATCCGAAGCAAAATCTGGTTTGTAGGGTGGACCAGGATGACTCACACCATTAACACGTAAAGCAATTTCACTTAACTGATTGTGTTTAAAATTGAAAGGATTCTTCTTTATATTACCATTAAATGCATCATTTTCAACCATTGCCACCATGAGGAGCTTCGGTGCTTCCGATGGAAAGAGGCCATCTTTCATGAAACTCTTTTGATCTTTCGGAATTGTAAAGGTGAGAAGCTTTGTATGCTGAACGGGGTAAATGGCATTTTGGCGGTTAAGACCTTCAGCATGCCCTCTAATGACACTTGGATTCGGTACTACTCGACGAATGTAAAGTGCAATATCTTCCACATGAATTCTAAAATTGTCAACTTTAGCAAATGCATTCAGCGCAAATTCAGGCTTATTCAATGTCAGCTTGAGTCGCATGCTGGTATTACAGAGTAAAAACTTTGACTGTCTAAAGAAGTCTAAATTCAGCGGACCATATAGCTGACATACTCTACTATCTTTAATCATAGCAGATCGCTTTACAAAGCCACTGTTTGTTTCAACATCAAATTTTCCTGCTTCATCTCTGTACCATCCCATGGCTTCCATATGACTTTTTTGTGCTGCTGGATGAAACTGTGATACATGATTGAAATATGATTTATAGGGATAATCGCTTTGACCACCTTCCACCTGCTGCTCTCCAATCGTTAGAGAAACATCGCGAAGTAATGTAGTCAATGGTAAATTGTTCAGTCCAACTTTATGTGCATCGTCAATAGCAGTTCCATCTGCTTGCTGAATTCTAAACCTCAAATCAAGCATCGCATAACTCAAATCTATGTAGTCATCACTACCACCAGGAATAACAAATTCAATGGGGCCAGCATTCTCAGCTGTTCGAGGATGATAATCTACAATACTTGAACTAAGAATATCTGTCTGTATGGCTTGTTGATCAAACAAACAAAAACCGGAAGTTTTACACTCCATGATTAGAAGTTATAGCAGCGTCGTCGTTTAGCGCCTGATGAATGATTAGAGCCTCTGCGACGTTTGCGTGAATGCCTTTTGACTGAAGATCGCACCTTACCAGCTCCGCGATGTTTCCTCCTTCCTTTTTTCATTCGTTTAGGTGATTTCTTTCCTTGAGTAACACCAGCAATGGTCTGCTTCAATGTTTTTAAACCGCGTTCCTTCCCACGATTCAACAAACTGCTCTTAAAACTTCTACCTCTGGAAAGATCACTAGCAACATCACCAGCAAAGCCAACGGCATTACTTAAAACATTTCGTTTTAAAGATCTACCGACATTGGATATGAGAGGTGCTACAACAGATTTCAGTGCACCAAGTATGCTACCTCCACGTTGGCGGCGAGCACCGATGTAAATTTGTCCTCCACCACTTACGTAGGAGGGTCGTGAATAAAATGAGGCAGTTGGATTCATAGCTCAAACCCTAAACATTGTTAGTTACAACTTTGCATGAATCACTGTCGATCACTTAGATGAAAGATGTCGGCACGACGCATCCAAGAGTTCATACTTGAAGGATAACCAGTCCATTTAACAAGACACCATTCTTCACCTTGCCGTTTTTTACATCGAATGATTTTCTCTACCAAATATGTTTCACTTTCAGTGACTACCTCAATCTCATCGCGGTAAAAGCTACCCTCAATTTCTTCATTATCGTAATCTTTCAACTTGTAGGTGGTCGGAGAGTCTTTTTGATTAATCCTTGATACTGTAAATACCTCCTCTGTCCAATTCGGGAGGTACCCTTTAGCAAAAACACTTTTCACTTTTGAGATACGAACTTTATCGCCAATTTTCACATCACTTTTCACATGAGTGCGTTTACGTTGGAATGATTCGCGCACTTTATCTACATTGTCAGCATTTACATCTACTGGTCTGAGTCCAATAGAACGATGGATAGAGTGATTGTAGGCATGGAGTGTATCTTGTAGAACCTTTGTCCAATTTTGTGTCAAGTTGGCAGTAAAATGTCGCCACAAGCGATTTTTTAATGTGCGATTAAAACGTTCAACGAGTGCAGCTTTATAAGCGCTCTTTACACTAAACAACTCAATGTCATGCCTCTCAAATAATCTTGTCACATGCTGATTTTCAAACTCTTTTCCTTGATCACTCTGAATTCTTTTTGGAATGCGACCTTCTCGAAAAATTGTTTGGAATGCTTTTGCTACTCCTTTCCCTTCTTTAGTTTTTAAAGGTTGAGCCCACGCATAACGCGAGAAAATATCAATGACGGTTAAAATAAAATTATTGCCCGAGTTATGTTTTGAAATGGAGGCAACATCACACAAATCTGCTTGCCACTGTTCATCGATGTCATGAACAATATAATGGCGGGTGCGGTACTTCTTTTTCGCTTGTTTGTGGAGTGTATAGGTAGCCTGACCCTTTAACCATCGTTTCACTTGTGATTGTGGAAGACCACTCGCTTTTGATAATTTCTTGATAGATGCAAATCCTGCCGGATGTTTTACATCATAATAGATTGACTTCAAACGTTCAGTCGATGACGGCTGACTCTTTTTCCTCCTTCTCATCTTTTTGTTTTCTTGCCTTTCTACATTTACAACAACTGCAGCATTTAGCTTTAGCGGTTTTGCGATCGTGTTCACATTGCTTAGGGGTTTCATTATGAGAGCTGGCGCAGCAAGTGCAAGTGACAACGACATTCACCTCTGGCGGCTCATTACATGGCAAGCAACACATCTGCTTCATATTAATAGTCTGAGAACATGTATTTCCTAGGAGGAGCTGTTTTACGTTTTCCTTTTACCAGTTTTAGTGGCGATGTAGATCTACGTCGAGTTCTTCCTCTTGTTTGCTTAGTGAGTGTGGGAGGGGATGTAGCAGGTGACGTCTTAAACCAATTTGTTGGCATTTTCATCGTCTGAGGCATTGGAGTAGTAGCCACTGTTGAATCAAGTTCTTTCAATGTCTCATTATTTAAAGCAAATTTTGGCACATTATGCTTTTTCAATAGTTTAAGAAAGTATGACCAACCAGGTGGAACATAGCCCTGACGGCGCTTTCTACGTGTCGCATACTGAATCAAGTCTTCATAACGTGAAGCATCAATCACTTTATTTTCATCTGTAATGATTTCTCCTCTATCATTTACATTGAGATGGGGTTCAATACTGTTGAAAAGAGATATGGCATGTGCGCGAGATGCTAAAGGTGTAGCAGTCGATACAGAGTCACGCATCTTATTCTTCAAGTTTTTCAATTGCTCAACAGTTTCCGATTGTAATAATACAGCACGATGTGGATCTTTGATGTGAACATTTTGCTGATAATCTATTTCTTTCCTATACATTTGATTTGCAAGAGGTTGCTTTACTTGCTGCATGGCAGTCAATTGTACATATTCATCCTGAGGAATAACAATCATGCGAGAATAAGAACTCATAGTTTGTAGATAATCATGGGAGTTTTAAAAATATCACTTCGAAATCTAAATTCTTCCGGACACTCTTGCGTAAAGTCAATGAATAAGTAACCGTATGGTTTTTCAGTAGCTGCTTGAAAAATTTCAATTAAGGCTTTTGATCCTCTGGGTGCAACTTGTCGCGCTAAAATTTCAAATTGACTTTTATCTCGCGGATTCTTGAAAATAGCATAATAGTGTGTATTCAGGTTTCGTGTACGAGCTTCTTTTCCATCAGGAAACAAATTTTGTGTGATATAGATGATAAAACACCTTTTATGGTGTGCTGCGCGAGTGAACATATCTGTAACATCTTTTGAATTCTTACTTTCTTTTAATAAATCATCCAATACAACAACATCATTAGACTGAAGTTTATCCACTGGAATAATTCCTTCATGTCGAATAAAGTTGCGACTTTGCAATTCCTGAAACAGCGACGGTTGATAAATACCATAACACCAAATCACTCGATTGATAGGTTCCTTAAACAACTCCCTTCTTTTATCCAATAAATTCAGCGTGAAAACAGTTTTACCTGCATGAGATGGACCTGATACAGTCAGAACTTTATCACATTGAAGTCTGAAATCCATTTTATTACTTTGAGACTCAACATTTGCATAATTAACGCTTAGAGCCAAAGATATTTCCCAATAGGTTGCCCACGGCAGGAGCTATCATTGGAAGTATTGCTGAAAGGAAACCGCCCTTTTGTGTTAGAGTTTTCCTCTTTCTTTGAAGGGCGACTTTAGGATTGGAGATGAAACGCAATTTCGTAGCATATCGCTTAAGTAACTTTCGTTGTTTTGGCGCTAATTTCTTCGTCCTCAACTTCCTCACATGAGAAATAATTTCACAAATGAATTTATCGTTAGCATGTCGTATAGCATTGTATCGCTGATTTGCTTTCATTCGTCGGAGAGCTTGAATGGCTGAAGAAAACTTTTGACTTTTACGTTTCGTCATTTTACGTTTCGCCATTTTCCGTGTTAGTCTTTGCTAAAACCTATCTTTACCACATTTGCATAGGTACTAACTATTGCGACATAAGTGACACTCGAAATGAGCAATATCACAGTGGTTACATTGGCAAAGTTGAATGCAATTACGTATGAAACAGCGTTGACAAAAAGCATGCTTACATCTCTTGAAGATGCGCTTTTCATTTCCATCCTTTCGCTTACATACATCGCAACACATAGTTTCACCGTTACTGATGTCTATAGCAAGTCTTTTTGAAGATATGAATTTGCTAGCCTTTTCTAAATAATAGACGCATGTACAGAAGGAATATACTTCGAGAGTGAGCAGACATAGCTCGAAAACCAGTTGTGCTACAATCAAGTACCACTGCATTTTCAATTTTTCTTTATGGAAAGTTGAATGTGAATATCTGAAATCGCTTCAATCACTAGACTGCTACCATGATGGTTAAATGCGTTAAGACGTTCAGCAATTTTTATCATATGTCTTTAAAAAATTCTTGGGGGTGATCTACCACTTCCATTGAATAAGAAGCAAAATGGAAAGAGCGACTTTCCACCTCTTCCTTTCCAAAATGACTAAACTTAATTTTCGCAACTAATCGCGCCATGATAATGCTATCAGAGAATGTATTCATTAACTCTAGAAATAGAGTGCTAGCATCATCAACCACTGCTTCGATGTCGGTCTCATCTTTATGAAATTTATCACATAATCTTGAACAGCTCCTTTTAAACTTTGCCTATGAAAACGTAATGTTCCGCAGTCGTTTGAGAAAGACATGATCGCCCTTTATCTAACCCATCCATTGCATGAAAACAACAACTCTTCTCATAGTAACATTTATTGAATAACGGTAACAAGCATGCATTATAAATCAATGGTTTGAAAGAGATAAAATAGATACAGCTGATAACTATCATACAGCGAGCAATGATAACCATACAGGACTTTGGCAGTGTTGAGGTAAGGAGGAAAGAAGCATTGGTTATGAACGTAGCTACTACAACGAACAGACAAAATAGGAACACACAAATCCTTAAAACGTTTCGTGACTTCATGATAATGTTGATTCACTCTACTATCCCAAGGCGGGAGCAAAATATCATCAATGATTAGATTGGGAAATACTTTCCTCTCCTTACCAGGATTATTACAAAAGATGCGTATAACATTGAAAGCAGCTAAACCATCGTTTAAAGTCATAAGAAGAGCACTTTCACAAGAAAAGCCATAGTCTTGCAAATATTTCAGATTAAGTCCATGAATGTGTTTTCTCGCCCATTGATCAACATTGGGATCGCAGTTGGCATGTTGATGATAGACACTAACAATCTGATATGTCCAATTGTTCATAGCAATAGCACTGAGCTCCTGTACAGGTTCACCCTCACAATCCATAAAAATGATGATAGAAGCCTAAAACGGAAATTTACACATCTAAGGAAGCGTTCTATAACATATTACAAAATGAAGAATTACATCGATGCTTTTCACGACAAAATACACAAATGATATGATGGCAACGAAGAAGTAAAATGTATCTAATAAGACCACGTCTACGACACTCAAAGCACATAAGCGAATTGTCATAGGGTAGAGTTAGGAAAGGACTAGTAATTCTCCTTCTTTGATTTGCGTTTTGATGTAGCATTCTTCTCCGACTTGCGCTTCGTACCACTGCTGTTAAGGATTTGATCAATTATGTCGTCCACGTTGGGTGGTTTCGGAATATATAGGATGGATTCCATATGCATGGAGAGAGAGGCTATTTTATTATCCTTGTGTCGACCATAATATAGCCCATTCACTTTGAAAAGGATATCCCAAGTACCTTCTCCGAGCTCATCACATCTGATGGGTATTGAATGATCTCCCTCCTTCTTATAGTAAGTACACCAATGTGATACCGGTAGGCAAATGTGATTACCATCCCAAATCTTTCTATAGGGAGTATCCTTGTCATCTCTCGCCTTCCACTCTTGAGCAAGAGGAGTAGGAATGTCCATATTTAATGTCACGTACTCCTCAATAATATCAAGTTGGTGGCGAATGTACGGACTCACGGGGATCAGTATGTAGTCCCCATACTGATTGTGCATTATCTTGACATCCGTGGAAGGGAGCATTCCCGTTTGGAGTACTACGCTATGATCATCATAACGCAAGGCTTGTTTAAATTTACGCTGTAGCGGTGTAGGATTATGTACCTTGGATGTTTCTTCCACTGGCCTCAGTTGTAGATGATCTGACCGTAGCGAACCTTGTAACGTTTGACCGCCATTTTGTCCTACTAGTGCAGCAGATGGAGTAGATGCCTGAAAATGAAAAAAGATTGTATTAAGTTTACGTTCAAGGGAGGAGAGGGAGGGAAGTAGCGACTTACCATTTTAGTTGGATAATAGAACAGGGAACTAGAGAGAGAGAAAATGTGCGTCCGTCACTCGTGTGATTCAACGATGGAATGATTCTCACTGTGGAAGGCTCGCTATTTATAAAGAAATGCTTGATTCTCATTGGATGATGATCCTCATTGGACAATAACATCAAGCTGATTCCAAATCTGAAATCCGTTTTCCAATCCGATGCTTCGTTTTGAAGCTACAGCCCAAAACGTCCCAAATTCTAACTCTGTCGTTTTTCGCCAATGTCCCAAAATCTTAAATGGCGTCTCACATCTAAACGAAGGCAGATAGGAACAAGCCGATTCTTTCACTGAATTTGTCTCACTCTTAGCTTTCAAACGAGCTATTGCACGACAAAATCCGTCCACTAGAAGCCAAGATCGAAGCTAGCTGTCCAGAGGGGGGGGAGGTCAGTGAAATTTGATGAAAAATGTTTTGGTGGAGGTCCCAGGTCGAAATTCCACACTTTGGAAAATTTTCAAAATATGGTGTCCAGTCTATGACTCGCGGATCTACGGTGGTTTTTTTTGTGGGTTTGGGTTTGTAGGGAGGATTTTGGGTTGGGTGGAGGTTGTTTTTTTTTTGTTGGGGTTGTGGTGGGTTTTTGCTGGGTGGCTGTGGGTGGTGTGGTGGTGTTTTTTGGGTGTTTTGGTTGGGTGGTGTGGTGTTGGGTGGTGTTTGGGTGGGGTGTGCTTGGGGTTTGGGGGTTGGGGGTTGGTGGGGTTTTGGAGTGGTTTGGTGTTCTGGGGTTGGTGGTGGGTGGGGGGGGGGGTGGGGGGGTTGTTTGGGGTTGTGTTGTTTGTTGTGTTGGTTGGTTGTTGGTTGGGGGTTTGGTCGGAGTGGGGATTTTGGGGGTTCTTGGGGTTGTTTTAGTCTTGTGGTTTTGGTTGGGGTTTTTTTTTGGAGTTTGGGGGTTTTTTGTTTTGGTTTTGTGGGGTTGTTTGGGGGTGGTTGTTTTGGGTATTATGGGTTAGTTTATTAATTTTATATTTTTTAATTTATAATAAATTTTAATTTTAAACTTTTAAAATTTTTTCGGTTGAGCGAGCTCCGACCAAAAATCTTGTAACCGCATAATTGTGAACGGCCTGGTCGATTGACTCGCAACAAAAAATGTTGTCGAGCAGTTTTTTCTCCTCTTTCAAACGAGTAGCTGTAAGACAAAATCCGTCCACTAGAACCAAAGTTAGAAGATTGCTGTCGTGGGGGGGGTCAGTGAAATTTGATGAAAAATGTTTTGGTGACGGTCCCAGGTCGAAATTCCACACTTTGGAAAATTTTCAAAATTTACCTAC
>CAJQUW010003271.1:0-28031 GCA_907163375.1 Prostheceraeus crozeri
TGTTGAGTTATCAATCCTTGTTCAGGTTATTTTATTTCAAGTTCATGTATTTGACAACTACATTTTATTTTTCATTATCATCATGTTACTATAATTTCATCCCAAGTAGAGTCCTTTCATAGATATTCATGTACATTCATTGTTCATCTAGTTATTGTAGATTCCAAGATATCAAACACTGTCGTGTAACAGATTTTTCTGGTCACGGTCTAATACGTTGTTGAGATGTACTCTCCCATATAAATGCTTGCTGCATGCATGACATGTGCTATCCTGGTGAAATACAGTACAACTGCGCACGCACGAGACGCCTTCTCTATGAAAACCTCAATAGGTTATGGGCCCAGCGGCAACGACGCGAATTGGAGGCAAATTATTTTCAATGGTTTGGCAGAGGCGTACACTATATGGGAAACAAGATTCCTGAACTACTTATACACAATCGAGCCGGCGTTACAGAAAGCAATCTTACCTTGCGAGCCTGGAGTGGCAGACGACAAAGACTTTGACGTGAAGAACAAGCGCGCATTCGCTGAATTGGTTCAGCGCCTTGACGAGCGGTCTCTTCATTTGGTTGTGGTGGATGCTAACAACGACGGTCGTGGTGCGCTTGCAATTCTTCGAAACTATTACCAAAGTACGGAGAAGCCTAGAATACTCACCTTGTACGAGGAGCTTACAACACTACGCATGTCACCAGAAGAAGATGTCACAGATTACATGATCAGAGCGGAAAGGGCGGCAACTGGTCTCAATGCAGCAGGAGAAACAATCACGGACAATCTTGTTATTGCAATGATCCTGAAAGGCCTACCTCAAGAATACAAGCCTTTTGTCGTGATTCAAGCCCATTTGGACAAGAAGAAGACGATCGCAGAATTCAAAGCATCTTTAAGAAATTTTGCTAGCAGTGAAGCAATGCGACCAGTCTCCAATACAGTTATGCAAGTACAAGCAAAAGGGAATCAATACTCAAAGAAGACGAAATGCTTTTCATGTGGTGGTCAAGGTCATTCAGCAAGGAACTGCAAGAAGAAAGATTCTCTGACATGTGGGTATTGTCACAAGAAAGGTCATGTCGAGAAAGTATGTTTTGGGAAGCAGAAGGGAGAACCGAAAGCAAGCTCAAATCACACTGTATCAACAACATTCAGCTTCATGGTGTCACAAGAAGCCTGTTTTCAATTCCCTGCTAATTGACTGTGGCGCTACTACTCATATCGTTAACTCAGCTGACTGCTTTATTCGATACGATTCGAATTTCGATGCTGCAAGTCACTACTTTCATCGAAATGGCCGATGGTAGACGAAGCAATGAACTCGCAGTTGCGCGTGGAGATGCAGAATTCAAAACCAATGATTCGAATGGTGAAGAATGCAGAATCGTTCTGCGAAACGCGTTATTCGCTCCGAAGTTCAAGACAAGTCTATTTTCTGTCCGAGTAGCCGTTGATGCAGGAGCCATGGTGCTGTTCAACAAGGAATCTTCTGAGCTGAGAGCGGGAGAATCCATCATGAAATTCGTGGAGAAAGGACCACTGTATTATCTCCCTGTCGACTCCTACTCAAAGTGTGCAGTTACAAGATCTCTATCTCAATGGCATCAAGCTCTTGGTCACATGAATTACGAAGACCTGTTGAAACTCCAAGAAGTGACAAATGGCATGAAGATATCCGACAAAGAAAGACCTCCTCACTGCAAGACGTGTACACTGGGCAAGCAAACAAGAACTCCAAAATGCAACGATACAAGAATTCCTCATGCAACAGAACCATTACAAAGAGTGCATTCAGACTTATGCGGTCCAATCGATCCCATTGCTCGCGGTGGCTACAAGTACGTAATGAACTTTGTTGACGAATATTCGAGTATGGTGTTCCTCTACTTCTTGCGGTCCAAGGATGAGACAACACAAGCGCTCAAGAATTTCCTATCCGATGTTGCTCCAATCGTCGACCCAAAGAAATCCACAGCGATAATGGTCAAGAATATGTCAATCAAGAATTTCAAAATGTCCTACAAGACAATAGAATCAAGCAGACGACTACGGCCCCCTACTCGTCCTACCAAAATGGAAAATCTGAACGCATGTGGCGAACACTGATGGAGACTGCACGGTGCCTCATTGCTGAAGCCAGCATTCCAAAGTTCCTCTGGTGCTATGCAGCAAGACACGCTCAATATCTTCGAAATAGAAGCTACCAAAGAAGGACGAAGAAGACGGCCTATGAACTCTTCACTGGTATAAAACCCGACATACAAGGAGTTCATGCGTTTGGTTCTTCTTGCCAGATCTACAAAGAAGGCCAGAAAGGCAAGCTCGATGCTAGAGGAGAAGATGGAATTTATCTTGGCATCGATCCCAGGAGTCAAGCCTTTCACATCCTGAAGCGATCGACTAACCAGATTGTGTCCTCAAGAAATGTGCACGTATTTGATCAAGTTCCTGAGCCGATGGTTTCCGAAGAAATATCCAGGATTCAAGATCAAACAATTACAAACGAGTTGGATGAAACGGGCGAAATTCAAGAAGCTGATTCCACCGAGAGAAGGTATCCGCAAGAGAACGAAGACCTCCTGAGTACCTAAACTATGATTGCTTCACGACAATAAATTACGCTTATTCGGCAGTTGCAAGCCTTCCTACTACATACGAAGATGCAATTAACAATGAGAACTCAGATAAATGGAAAGCGGCAATGGATTCAGAAATGCAGAATCACGAAAGAAATGAAACCTGGGAGCTCGTGAAGATGACAGCGTACAAGAATTTTATACAATTAAAATTGTTATATACAATCAAGCAAGGAAATGACAAAGATAAGGCTGTGTACAAGGCTCGATACGTGGCGAAAGGGTACAGTCAAACTTACGGTACAGAGTTTGACGAAACCTACAGTCCTACAACCCGATTTACAACTATCCGCGTTCTTCTTCAAAAAGCTGCAAACGAGAAGTCACTTCTGCACCAGATGGATGTCAAAGCAGCCTATCTCAATGCACCTATTGACAAAGAACTCTACATGGCCCAACCTAGCGGATATGGTCAAACGGGTGCGAATGGTGAGAAACTCATCTGTCGTCCTCAAGAAGTCGATATATGGACTCAAGCAAAGTGGTCGGAATTGGTTTTGCACTCTCACGGAATTCCTCGAATCGGTGGGCTTCGTCCAGAACAACGTGGATCCATGTGTATATTCCAAGGAAGACGAAAATGGCAAATGCACAATACTCTTCTGGGTGGACGACATCATTATTGCATGTCCGGACCTGTCTCAAATCATCGAAGTAAAAGCCTTACTCAATACGCGGTTCAAAATGGACGATCGAGGAGAGCTACGATGGTTCCTCGGTATAGACTTCAAGCGACTTGATGATGGCAGCTATCAAATGGATCAAGATCGTTACGTGAACGTTATCCTTCAACGGTTCGGGATGGAGAATTCGAAACCTGTGAAGACGCCTGCTGATCCTGCTATCAAATTACAAAAAGCAACCACAGAAGATATGCAAGAATTCGGCAAACATCAATTCAATTACAGACAAGCAGTTGGCAGTCTGATCTATCTCACGAGTGGTACGCGACCGGACATATGCTGGATAGTAATCTCGATTATCCCAATTCCTGGACCAACCTGGCTACTCACACATGGTTGCCTGCAAGCGCGTACTACGCTATCTCAAAGGCACGATGGGTCAAAGTCAGCTGATATTCTCAACCTCGAACGGATGTTTGAGTGGCTACTCAGACTCGGACTGGGGCAACGATCCTGACGACCGAAGTCAACAACAGGATTTATCTTCTGCCTGGGATCTTCACCAGTGAGCTGGAAGACCGAAGAAGCAGCAGTCTGTTGCGCTTTCATCCTGCGAGGCGGAGTACGTGGCTATGGCGGAGGCTGCGAAAGAGGCAGTGTATCTACGACAACTCATTCAATCCCTTGGATTTGTGTGCGATCAACCTACTAACATTTTCTGTGATAACCAAGGAGCATTGAAATTACAAGCTAACAATGGTAAGCAGCATAGCCGATCCAAGCACATTGACATTAAATATCATTTTGTACGTGATTTAACTGGCATTACTTTTTCATATGTAGAGTCTGAAAACAACATTTCTGATTTCTTAACCAAACCCCTTGGTATTTCTAAATTTTCTGATGTAATACGTAAACTTCGGATTGAAGGGGGGTGTTGAGTTATCAATCCTTGTTCAGGTTATTTTATTTCAAGTTCATGTATTTGACAACTACATTTTATTTTTCATTATCATCATGTTACTATAATTTCATCCCAAGTAGAGTCCTTTCATAGATATTCATGTACATTCATTGTTCATCTAGTTATTGTTGTTTCCAAGATATCAAACACTGTCGTGTACTGATTTTTCTGGTCACGGTCTAATACGTTGTTGAGATGTACTCTCCCATATAAATGCTTGCTGCATGCATGACATGTGCTATCCTGGTGAAATACAGTACAACTGCGCACGCACGAGACGCCTTCTCTATGAAAACCTCAATAGTCGGGCTGGCACAGCGCAGAGGAGGCAAGCTGATCTCGGAAGAGCGAGTGATCAAGGCGACTCCAAGGGCGGACAGTTGCAGTTCTGTACACTGGTGTGGGAGAACGGAGTGGATTATAACCCATCGAAGCAGCTTGTGATCTGACAGATCGGCGTCGATGATGACAATCGAGGGAGTGGGGAAATCGGAGCGGGTGATCACCAGGTCAAGGGTGCCTCCACAGGTGTGACGTGTGAGTAGGGCTATTCATAGCGCAGTTGAGACCGTAGGCTTCAAATGTGTGCAGCAGCTGTCGGGCATGTGGGTCGTCTGCTCGCTCGACGTGGATGTTAAAGTCTCCGGCTATGATGATGGGATCGGAGTAGGTGAGGAGCTCGTCGAAGAGATCAGACAGTTCGGAGAAGAACTGAGACAGTTGGGAGAGACAAGAAGTTACAGTTGGGAGGAGTGTCCATAATAATCTTATCATACACCCATGCTTTCTCTAATCGATTGATGGTGAAAGCGTCTTGAAAGAGCTTGAGAACATCTTCAATTGCGCCGTCTATACATGTACGAAGTTGAAGTCTGCTATTCTTGAAAGTTGGGGAACTTGCTGCATATTGCAAATCCAGTGGCCCAATGTTATCATATCAGTTTGTCTCGCGCTCCTTCATAGACTGAATGTTTCATTTCCCTTTAAATGACTTCTAGCCATAGGTGACCTCCAATACACGACCCCTCAGAATCTTTACATAATAAGTAAAAAGTAAGTAATTACTAATTTTCAAAATCACGCATGTGTACTAAAATAATTGCAGCAGTCATTTATAACGTTGAATTCAAATGCTGAGCAGTCATGGAAAAATTGAAGGACTTTTTCAACATTTTGTAAGACTGTTTTAAAAAATCTTGTCTTCTTTTGAACTTTTGAAATATGCATAGTTAATTGAATGCTTATAGGCCTATATCTTCGAATCAACTATCGTCACATGAGAATTATAGGAACCAAATCGAAATCTTTGACTTTTTCTGTGTTTATTATTTCTTGCAATCGATGGGCCTATCATATAAGACTTTACTCAAATGTCAAATAAATGTCAGGTATGCCCGACCGGCTTCACTTGGTCATCCAAGCTTCTCGAGGGCTAATGTGTATAATACAACAATCTACAGATAATATGCAATAATAACAATATATATATATATATATATATATGAAAAACAAAAGGATCTTGATTCCCGACCGGTTTCACCTCATTTCATGAGGCTAGTCATGGGAATGAAATGTATCGAAATTAGGCATAGATACATAAAATCTATTTTTGTATATATATTATAAATTTGTATATATATATGTATATATATATTTATATAATATATATATATATATATATATATATATATATATATAGTAAAATAAGATGAGAACTCAAAGAAAAACTCCAGAATTGCAAGCACAAGCGCTTTCTTATCTTCAGGTGCTTCGCTGAACAAGGAACAAGGAACAATATTGTTCCTTGTTCAGCGAAGCACCTGAAGATAAGAAAGCGCTTGTGCTTGCAATTCTGGAGTTTTTCTTTGAGTTCTCATCTTATTTTACTATATTTTACCGATTACTGCGTTCACTTTTTTCTAATTATATATATATATATATATATATATACATATATTATAATATAATTATATATATATACATATATATATATGTATAAATTTTATACTAAAATTTTATGTATCTATGCCTAATTTCGATAATTTTGACATACATTTCATTCCTATGACTAGCCTCATGAAATGAGGTGAAACCGGTCGGGAATCAAGATCCTTTTTTTTTCCTGAGTTCTCTCGAGTTCTTGATTCTTCGCAGTTATTTTCACTCCATTCTATCATTTGTTTTCAATATGACGAAGGCAGGTGACGTCATATTCTGACACAGATCGAGAACAGAGCTGATCACCGGAGAGACAATAACACTATTAAAACCGCAGCGTTATCGCCTGAGGACTCTCGATTATCTCTCTCCGCTACGACGCAAGCGCGGCAAGGCTATTGTTACGGGTGACAGCGAACAAGTCAAGCCTTCGAAGATCGGCAGGACAGACGACGGCGAGACGGTGATCCTGACCCCTAACGACACAGCGAGGAGCAAACAGTAGCGGCAGTGTTCGAGACTGGTGGACCTACAGACTTACATGTGAACGCCTCCAAAAGGTCCTCTTCAGGGCCACCCTGCTCTCTCGTTTGTCTGAATACACATTTCATTTATATCGTTTGTCTTCTTATAGTATCATTTTGTTTGGGAAATATATATATATATATTATATATATATATATATATATATATATATATATATATTATATAATTATAGATAATATTATAATATCTATATATTATAACAATCTTACAACAATCCAGATAAAAGGTACAACACGAGATACATTAACCATAATAGCGATGAATAAAATCACCGTAAGAACAATATTTATGATGAGCATGGAACAAGTGAGCCTGTATTACATGAGCAAGATTATAATGAAAATCATTTTGATCATTGAAGGTAAATACATCAAATGTTAGTTTTAAAATAATTATTTGGGAATGAATAGGATTTGAATGGTAGAAAAGTACTTTCCCATTGTCACCCCACCAATTTGGGACAATATGGGGTGACTTTGGACAGTGTGTCTGTGGTTTGATGATGAAATGCAGTCATTTTTCAGTGAAAACAAAGCACAAACTGCAGTGTGTATGTGGGAATGAATTGCTGATCCAACTGATGCATTCGGATACTAGTCATTATGACCGATGCTAATAGACAGTCTCAGTGCAAAACTCTTAATAGAAGATTCGTGTGTTGACTTACTTCATGACAAAAAATATTTAAGTTGATGCTTGATATAGGATGTTTGATGATATAAATGTTAAATCAAAACCTGATCACTATTATTGTTTCAAGTTAAAACGATAGCAAATCAAATGTCGTATGCACGTTAAATAGGCCTATCAAATGCAATTCTGAACTATAGGCCTATGCAGCCAAACAAACCATCACGATAATGCTGCATATCACTTTCATATTCATAATCTGCGGAATAATTACAGCATAAATTCTAGGCCTACTTTGCGAGTAAGAAAATAGGCCTACATTAGGCCTATGTTAGGCATTGGAATGATTGTATTTTCGATGTAGGCCCAATATAGAGTATCTAAAATGTTTGTTGAGAAATTAGTGTTCACAATATACATTTTCATGGCTGCATCGAATCAAAGATGTGATAAATTAGAGTAGGGAAATTTGTATGGGTGAGGTAATTTGGACATGCTGCAAAATTATAGCCTACAGCATAAGTTTTTAGCGCAACCTTTACAAAGTATAATTAGGCTTATTTTAGGCCTTCACATTAGAAAGTCTGAATACACTTAATCCTAGTGTGTTTGCTCGCGACTTTCTAACAAAAAGACACTCACCTGAATATTTAGCCACGAAGATATTGTACCCAAAAGGCAAATCAGCAAAAGAATCCTTCTCGGACATTGAAGTGATCGTTATGACTGGTGCTCTGAAGAAATGGTTCGGAGACAAATATTCATGGAGGGTGGTTGTTTCCTCCGTCAATCAATTTTTAAGAGATATTCAAAATAAGAAACTGTGTTAGATCACAAACGATGTCTGTCTGACGTCTTCAATTTTGACAGTTTGATGCTCGTATGTTTTAAGCAACTTTTTAAATTTCATTGTTTATCGCTTTTAAAATGCGCGTTTAAATTTTAAAGTTCTTCTCTACTTGTTAATACGCATGACTTCATTCGTAAATATACCAAGTGTTTCAACGACAAATGTTCTACAAATGTTTGTTAAAGTGGCATGTACAAAATATCATTCATAAACTAGGCCAACTTATTTCCTAATAACTTAATATGAACATTTAAATATTCTGTGTTTTTCAGATTGCTATCTCCGACAATGTCGTCGAAATCATTCAAGAGATCACCAACGAAGCTGATGATATTTTGAGAACGTGAGTCTATCAAAAATTTGTTATCTTAGGTTTCATAAAGCAATCTATTCGTATTAATATATTGCTTCAAGTAGTGATTTATGAACTTGTCCGCTCATAATGCAGACGTATAGACCTGCCTCTATTGAGTAATTCATTTTACAATTGCGACTAAAATATTTGACTTTCTACTTTCGCAGGTCACTCATGGAATTGGCAAATTGCAGTACATCTGAAGTGGACATGCAAGACAATTAATCTGAATCTGAAAGTGATGATACCGAAACTGACAGCCCGGATAGCGAACAGTTTGAGGAAAATCAGGAGAAAGTGGTCATCATGTCCTTGCGCCCGCTACATTCACGATCCCTACTTTGACAAGACCAATTATGGTAGCCGCTGCTTAGGTTCTTCTGATCATCGAAAAGAATATGTCGGCCGTGGCCTTCTATTCATTAATGACAGTTTTACTGGTAAGGTATGTCAGGCTGTCAAGGGCGTCATTTTTTTCAATTTTGCAATCATCTTTTAATTTTGCAGCCTATAATTTGAGCAATTCTATGGGTAATAACGCTACATCGCACGTACATATCTGCTAAACTTCATCGATTTTTTGTAGTAGATAGGCTATAGGTCGGATAGCATTGATCTACCGCATCACATGGTTCCATGATGACAAGAACATAAAGTTAGCAAGTTTCATTCGGATTGATTTTCTTAATTAGTTAATTAAAGCCAAACGTAATGACGTTGCATGAATTGACATGAAAATCAAGTAGTGGTCACTTCCAATGAAATGTCTGTGAATTGAGTGGTTTACTTGAATTCTATATACCACTATATCACTAATGAAGTTCTTCGGAAACTCTGTGGAGTTGTTAGAATTTATACCAACCATCACTCTAGTTGTAAGCCTAGAAAAGGAAACGCAATAACGCTACCCTCGAGGCGTAGTAAAGTTTCACGTGCGAATTCAGGATTTAGGTTCGGCTTATTTGATACTAGTAGTATAGGGTATGGCATCCGGCGCATCGCTTCGCTCGCACCGGATGTCACACCTTGCGAGATATCAAAAATTTAGGTTGACTCCAAATTTCACGTGGCCGAAAATTTAGGTAGTGACAAATTTTCAAAAAATCAAATTTTCAAAAATTTAGGTAGTCTCCAAATATCGAAAATTTAGCTGGTTCAAAAAATATCACGTGGCCGAAAAATATCAAAAATTTCACGTAGTCGAAAATTTAAGTTGTCTCAAAATATCACGTTATCTAAAAAATATCACGTGGTCGAAAATGTCACGTAGTCGAAAATTTAGGTAGTCTAAGAATTTCAGAAGATTGTATTCAAAATATGTTATTAAAAAATGGATGAAACAAAAGTGGAAGAAACCTCAAAAATGGAAGGAACCTCGAGAATATATCCTTCGTTATCACAATTAAAAATACAGATATGGCCAAACGTTTGCGGACACCTACGATTATAGCATGAAAAGCGAAGTAATCATGATATCTCGATGTTAAGGTATTCAAATCAAAAAGCAAACTTCTATTCAAACGAAAGGCATCCTATTCAAGTAAACAGCATACAGAGAGCTACATCTAGTTTAATATTTTGCTGAAAATCCCTTTGAATTGACCACAGTTTGGATTCTCCTGGGTATGGATTTATATAGATTTTGCGTGGCTTCTGGCGTGATTTGATGGTGCCACACTTGAATGATAGCATTTATCAATTCACAACGATTGGTCGGTTTCTTCTCTTGAAACGAATGCGCTAACACGCGACCACATATTTTCGATAATATTCAGATCAGGTGACTGTCCTGGCCACCAAGGCAATGAACGAATTCCGAGGTCGGTCTTTATGCGGTAACTGCTTTTAAACCGATAGCATGGAGCTCCATCATCCTGGAAAAGATAGTCGCCATCTGGATACCATTCAGCAACAGATGGTAGGAGACGCTCCTCCAAGATTTTCTTGTACAAATTCGAATTAAATCGGTCCCCTTTTTCCAAAATAAACAATCGTCCAACACCATTATATGAGATGCATGACCAAACCATCACAGAGAATGGAAATTTCAGACAGCTTCAGGCATTCAGGTTTGTAACGCTCAACAACTCGTCGACGCAGTTGGCCTCTGACATTTAAAGCCTGAAAGTTGGACTCATCTGAAAAAATCACCTTCCTCCACTACCCTCCATTGCTCTTCAGTGAAATTCTTGAACTCATTACACCATTTGAAGCGACGCTGTCGCTGTATGTAATTCACAAAAGGGTTTTTTGCTGGTCTATATGACTTAAGTTCTGCGGACAGAAGTCATCGATGGACAGTTCGTTCACATTACAACACATCCAGTTGTTTCAATTCACTAGCCAGTTGTTTGGATGAAGAATATCTGCTATTGACACATTTACGAACCAAGATGCGGTCTTCCCTGGGTGACGTAATGCGCTGACGACCAGACCGCTTTTTGACTTCCAAAGTCGATTCCAATTTAATCGTCTTCTTTATGTTGGCAACTGCAGATTTGCCGCCATAGCCCCTTTGAGATATTTCGCGAGTCGAAAGTCCTTCATTGTGCAACGCAATGACAACGGTACGATTAGACGCCGATATTTATTTCACTTTGCCCTGGTTAGTTCGACGAAGTGAAGCGTTTCCACAATATGAAGTGAATACTATGACTGAGTTCGAATTTGAATTTCTGAAATTATTGACATCTGACAGCTAAGCGATTGACTTTGTTGTGATTGTTAAGAGAGCAAATCAGTTACCTACCACAATAACGCCTTGCCAGCGGTCCTAGAGGATGATATTACCAGAAGCGAACAAATCATTGATAATCAGTAGGTGTCCGTAAACTTATGGCCATATCTGTAACTGAATTGAATAAAGAAAAACACAAAGATAGAGTCAGGTATATGAAAGATGAGGAATCTCAATTATTATTAAGATTAGAGCATTATGATAAATTAAGAAAGAGATGGTCTAAAGTTAAGAATGTAACACAAGGTATTGGAATATTTTTAACAATAAGTTTAGGTGCTTTAACAATTGTTAGGTGTTATTGTCAGGTGTTTTAGTAATTCCAGTAGTTGCTACTGCTTTAACAGGTACGGGTGTTTTTACAACTTCGGTTGTTACAATGTTAGATAAATCTTTAATTACAAAGAAGCGAAAATCATTAAAAACTAAACTTTTACATATTGAAGAAGTCTATGACAAATTACATTACTACTTTCAAAGAGTGTGTGATGATGATGTTATTAAGTTAGATGAGATTGAAACATTTGATCAAATAGCTAATGAAGTAAATCAAATATCATTTCAATTACAATCAGAAAAAGTTGATGACAAGAATAAACAGGATGGCAAAATTTCTAGTGATGGCAAAATTTCTATTGAGGAATATGATAAAGCTTTTTTAGAAGAACTAAAAGCTTTAAGCGAAACTTTCAGCAAAACTTTATTAAACAAAAATTTAGACGCCAAAAGTAGTTTATAGTGTGACATCCGGCGCGACGCTTCGCTTTGCTTTGCTTCGCTTCGCTTGCGCCGGATGTCACACTTTTGCGGGTTTTTTCAAAAAATCAAAATTTCAAAATTTCAAAAATTTAGGTAGACTTCAAATTTCACGTGGCCGAAGGCCGAAGGGCGAAAATTTAAGCGTTTTTAAAAATACCCAATTTTCAAATTTTTCAAAATCTCAAATTTGAGAATTACAATCGGGCGAAGCGCGAAGCCCTAGAACCTTCGGTTCGATTTTCATTGCTTAAATCATGACCGTTCCAGGTCATGTAAAACCGGACACCGAAAATCATAAAAGTTGAGAATTTCAAATTCATGAATTTTATCCATCTTTCAGGTTTTTTAAAATATATCATGTGACTAGCGGGACATCGGAGATGTCTTCCAGGGCTTCGCCCGTTAAAAATATTTCTTTAAAAATGGAGGAAACAAAAGTGGATGAAACCGCAAGAATATATCCTTCATTATCATATGAAATGGATATTGCAAAACACAAAGATAGAGTACGTTATATGAAAGATAAGGAATCCCAATTATTACTTAGATTAGAACATTATAATAAATTAAGAAAGAGATGGTCTAAAGTTAAGAATGTAACACAAGGAATTGGCATATTCTTAACAATAAGTTTAGGTGCTTTAACAATTGTTATATCTTCAGGTGTTTTAGTAATTCCAGTAGTTGCTACAGCTTTGTGATACAATTAGATTTTAGTTGTACGTTAGGGAAGTTGTTTTAATTCAAGCACGTCAGCACAATCACATGACGCCAAAGCATCTGGCAGCTGTTTTCAATTCTCTCTCTCTCCTGTCATTGTTCCGTGTGCGCTAGAAAGCAAAGTTCTCATTTGAAATGTCTTCCGTCAGCAAACTAGAGAGAGAATTTTGTTGCTTCGTGGATCAAGTTGTGCCTCTTATTTCACCAGACCATATGGATTTCTTCAAAACGATAACAGCAAATTTTATCAATGAATCACTAAGAAAAAAACAGAAGACGAGTGTAAACGAAGAAGATAAAAAGAGAGAAGTGTTTGAAATAATCCGAGATTCATTCAAGGATGTTGACAGCAGCAATTTACCTGTATTTCTCGAGAAAAAGGATATTATAAGTACATCATCGTGCATATCTTCATTGAATAAACTCATTGGTTTTGAGAAAATTACACATCGGAATCTTCTACGCTGCTATGTTTTACAAGGAGAAGTGCTTCAGCGACTGAAGTTATTGTCTAAAATGAATTATACAAAATTCGTGAAAGAGTTAAATGAGACCCACAAAATAAAGTTTTCACGCTCATATGTGACATTACTGATCAAATTATTCAAATTATCAAAGAACTATCCAAACTTAGCCAATTCTTCTCTATCAATTTACTTTGTGATGAAGAATTTTGCTCATCTTGAAGATTATATTGATCGTGAAAAAGAGGAGGAACAGCAAAGAATAGCAGAATCCATATTTGATTCACCCAATGTGCAACAAACTGAACAACAACATGCGCAACATACTGGACTCACGCAGGAATTAGAAGACTTGCAAACGTGAAATTCTACTTCATAAGTAACAAGTAGTAACATTTATTGCAACTTATTTGACTGGAGACTGAAAAATGACAATGGCATTTTCAAATTGGATTTCTGTTTTCATCTTAATGTTGGACTCTACTTCATAAGTAACAAGTAGTAACATTTATTGCAACTTATTTGACTGGAGACTGAAAAATGACAATGGCATTTTCAAATTGGATTTCTGTTTTCATCTTAATGTTGGACTCTACTTCATAAGTAACAAGTAGTAACATTTATTGCAACTTATTTGACTGGAGACTGAAAAATGACAATGGCATTTTCAAATTGGATTTCTGTTTTCATCTTAATGTTGGACTCTACTTCATAAGTAACAAGTAGTAACATTTATTGCAACTTATTTGACTGGAGACTGAAAAATGACAATGGCATTTTCAAATTGGATTTCTGTTTTCATCTTAATGTTGGACTCTACTTCATAAGTAACAAGTAGTAACATTTATTGCAACTTATTTGACTGGAGACTGAAAAATGACATTTTCAAATTGGATTTTTGTTTCATTTAAAATGACTGACCTGATCGAGTTTTTTTAAATTATATGGAACAGACACAACAACGAATTTCGACCTAAAGAAAATCGCACATCAATTGGGAATAAAGAATTTTTATGTCCTAATGAGAGACGAATTACAATTGATCAAAAATAAGCCAACTGTAAATTTCATAACGAATCTTCACACTTCAGACCAAAACGGCGTACATTGGTCAGCAGGCGTTAAAAATCATCAGCAGAACTATTATTTTGACTCATACGGTTTGCCCCCTACAAATGAAGTAAAAGAATTACTTGGAACGGGAACATACAATACATTTCAAATTCAAAAACCGGGAACTACTTACTGTGGTCAATTATGTCTTTATGTTTTATTTAAATTACAAAAAGGAGTACCATTTCTTGATATTATGTTAGAGTTAAACAATCTATAACTCAAGCGAAGCTAGCTAAAGCGCCACCTAGAGGTTAAAGCTCTGTTTTCTGTAATTCATTTTGATAAAAACGGCCTCTGATATCCTCATTATCTAAATCTTTAATTTCATAAGTAAACGGATAACTTTGATTTATTTTACAAATTTCAAATATCTCTTTCGTCCAGTATCCGACGAAGCCCTTTTCAAATTTGTTCTTATATTTAAATATTCTAACTCTATCTCCAATTTTAAATTTCGGCTTAAGTTTCTGCAAATTCGGATTACTCTCATTCGAATAATTATTTTCGAATATTTTCTTTCGTATTAAATCAGGGTCGACAGAAGCATTCTTTGGAGTTTCTTCAATACCAGAATGAACTTTATTATTGTACTCTTCTACATTTCCTGGTAATATCTTCAACCATTTCTGATTTCTTTGCTCAGTAAATTTCTTGAATAATTTATTTTTTAACGTCCGATTGAATCTTTCTATCACTACGGCCTTCCCTGCATTTTCAGTTGAATAAACAGTTTCAAATAGTGGCTGAACGTTTCGGTTATAAAATTCCGACCCTTTATCAACAAACAATTTTTTTGGCTTTCTCTTACTTTCTTTAAAGATTATTTCAAACGCATATTTAACTGAAAGACCACTTTTATTTTTTAAAGGCTTTACCCAAGCATATCGTGTATATAAATCTATAACGGTCAATGCGTACTTAAACCCTCTTTCATTAGGCATATTAATTAGATCTGCACTCCAAATATCATCTTTATTAAATACTTTTTACCTTCAATAGATATTTCGGCTTTCTGTATTCCTTGTGAATTTCGGACGCGTAGGTTCGAGCGTTGCTCTCAGACAGCTTTGCTGCCGTTTCATCTATCCCCTGCCCAAAAAGCATTTTTGCTTGTAAAGCTTTCTTAACAAACATTCTTTCAATTCTTTCTCTAAAGGAAGGATTCTGAATACTATCTAATTCTTGTATCATTTTCTTATCTGCTTCATGTCGAGAACTTAGGTCATGATTTCGATAAGCTAAATCATGTTTATAAGCGGCGGCGTCTACTCTATTTATTGGTTCTTCACCTGGTTTCGGATTATTATTCTCATCTAGTCTTATATCTAATCGAGTTCCTGGACCGGTATATGAATGACCAGGAAGATGTTTTTCTTTCGAATATTTACTCCAAATAAATCCAGGAAAGTTTTCTAATGTTTTTTGTATATCACCACCGAAGTGGTATGGAACTTTGTTCTTGTCACCTCCAATATGCTGACAGTTTGAGTTTTTATTTTTGTTTAATAGATAATTCAATAAATCTAAATTAGAAATTTTTAATTTAGTTAAATTTTCGGAATTTGTAGAATTCATTTTAAAAGATAAAATAAATGTTTTACCTAATCAGACCAAAGGTCCTGAGGTTTTAACCGATCGGACCAAAGGTCCTCAGGTTACTAACCAATCGGAGCGAAGCTCCTCGAGGCTTTAGCCGATCGGACCAAAGGTCCTCAGGTTACTAACCAATCGGAGCGAAGCTCCTCGAGGCTTTAGCCGATCGTAAATATTTTTTCCCAAACGTCAAATTTAATCCTAAAAAATGCCTATAATTTATAAACATAATTTTAAACATTTTGCTTCAAATCAAAGAATTGCTCATGAACCACGTATGAATCCTGTTTATCATTATGATAATAGAGAAACAATCGGAACAGAAAAGTTCCTAGAAAAGACGTTTCAAAAAGAAGGAGCTGGGATCTTCTCTGGTATTGGTAGTATCGTTAACTTAATTAAAAATAATAAAGATTTGATTACATCTGCTGCAAAAGGAGCAGCTGCTATAGGTAGTACAGCTAGTGCAATATCAAATGCTGTCAAGTCTCAAAACGAATTAAAACAACTAGAAGCTATTCGTAAACTTAGGAATGATTCCGAAGAACTAAAAAATTTAAAAAAACTTTCAGAGGAAATAAAAAACAAAATTGCTAACATAGCTGTTGGGGAAACCTTGAGGAGCGGAGCTCCGTCTAATAGTAAACATAATGAAAATAAAAATAATAAAAAAACAGGCGTAGCCATAGAACCTACGGTTCGTTCAATTGAAGAAATAAGAGGTAATGGCGTGAGCAGCAACCTTCGGTCTAACCAGCAAAGCTGTAGCGGAGCTGGTCTAGCAAAATTCTAAAATTATATTTAGTAAAATTCTAAAATTATATTTAGTAAAATTTTAAAATTATATTTAATAAAAATTTTTTTCTATCTGTGAGAAAAACAAAAAGTCAAATTATTTCTTATAAAAATGCCTTCGCTTATCGAAAATAAATTTAGATTAGATGATCCTCCGTTCACCAGTTACAATCAAAAAAAGAATGACTATATAAGAATTGCTATGAATCCCGGATCTTCCAGTAGAGTAAATACTGGAGGAGATTTAATCTTTGAAGTTGATAATCAGCAGAGTTATTTATATTTACCTGATTCATTTTTACACTGTGAATATTCTTTATATAGTGATGCTAATTTTACAACACCATTACCAGATAGCGATAATATTACACTAGAGAATAATTTTTTTCCAAGATTATTTACACAAATGCGTTTAGATGTTGCAACTCAAAATATAGAAACAATAAGTGATTCCCCAGGTGTAATTGATACAATGCTTAGATTTATAACAATTGGTGAAAATAATAAAAAGCATGAAATCGAAGGTTGGTTTCCTGATACTAATGATGGTATAATTGTTGATGATTTAACTCACGCTGGAACAGATGCCGCAGGAATTGCGAAAGATGTAGAAAATATTGCAAAACATTTAAATAAAACAAATAATGAAGCATATAAAGAAAGACGTGAATTTAACAAAAAAAGTAAACAGACAGTTAATTGGTCATTGTCTCCATTATTCGGATATTTAGATTATGATAAAATATCATATCAATTAAAATTTAAATTAATAATTCATCGTACAGCAAATAATGAATTAATCTTTTTTGGTAAGACTGGAAAAAAAGCATATTTAAAAATTGATAGACTTGAATGGTGGATTAAGCATATTACTCCTAGTTTAGAGATTGAAACAGCTATTGCAAAAAGATTAAATACTAACAAACCAATTCCAGTTAATTTTCTAAAGAGAACTGCTAGTTCAGTAACTTTTTCCGAACAAAGATTTAACTGGCATTTTACTAGAACTGCGAATACACCAAGATATTTATTACTAACATTTCAAAGAAATAATTCTCCAAGTTTTGATAAGAACAATAATATTTTTCATATTAATACAATTCGAAGTTTACAAGTTTCATTAAATCAACCTCGATATCCAATTGATCCATTAAGATTCGATGATACCAATAATCAATTTATGGAAGGATATGATTCTTATAGAAATCTTTGTATAGAATTTGGAGTTGAACCACAATTAACTCCTGGAGATTGGAGACATTTATATCCAATTTTCTGTTTCGATTTAAGTGCACAATCTGAAGATATTATTAAAAATGGTTGTGATGTAACAATTAATATTGAAAAGAAAGATTCCACAACTTCATTGATGGCTTATGGTTTATTGCTAGAAGATACAAAATATTCTATTGAAATTCTTAATGGAAAGATGGTTAGGATCGGCTAAAGCCTCTGAACAAAGTTCTATTGGTTAATAACCTGAGGACCCTTGGTCCGATCGGCTGAAGCCAGAGGAGCTTCGCTCCGATAGGTTAATTAAAATTTTTTTCATAACTAGGATAGATTAAAATTTTTTGGTAACTTAAAATTTTTTAGTAACTTGAAATTTTTTAATAACTAGAATAGATTAAAATTTTTTGGTAACTTAAAATTTTTTTATTAAAAATGTCGCAAGCGAAAGGTAATAATAATAAAACTGTTGAATTAAAATTACGTAATATTGTTGACAAAAATACCCCTAAAACTATTACGATTAACAAAAAAAAGTATTACATAAGTAAACCAATGATAGAGAATATTCAATTACAAGAAGAAAAGAATGGTGGAATTCTCCCATTAATTCCACTAATAATAGGAGCATAGCAGCTGCAGGAAGTGTTGCAGGTGGGACAGCTGGTATTGTCCAAGCAGTAAATAAAAATAAATCAGAGAAGGCAGCATTAGAAGAACAAAAACGACATAATAGAGAGTTAGAGAAAGTTGCTAGGGGCGAAGGAGTAGTAGATAATTTTATTAGTAAATTAAAATTAGTTGATGAAGGAAAACGAGTTCTTAAAAATATTCTCCACAATGTTGATGATTTAATTGAAATTAAAGAAACTAAGGATGGTTCTGGAATATATCTAAGTCCTAGTATGATTCGGTAATAACCTCAGGACCTTTGGTCCGATCGGCTAAAGCCTCGAGGAGCTTCGCTCCGATAGGTTAGAAACCCAAGACTTCGTCGATTAAGATTTACGTTTGTGAATGGACAACAACTTCGAGATAACTTTATTAATTGACTGTTGCACTTTATCTATTGCGTCAAGCAGCGTGTGATGTACTTTAATTTCTCTTCTATTAACTTGCATTTTCTGCTGATTAATCTTCAACGCCGTTTAAAGAGCATTTAACTTAATTTTAAGAACATCTAATTGTCTTTTAACAGCATCTAACTGTTCTTTATTTTCTTTAGAGTTTTCTTGTAAATTTTTCTTTAATTCATTTTCTAAATTGATTTTAAGAGTTTTCATTTTATCAACTTTTTGATTAAGTGAGTTTACTTCATTTATTATTCTATTCATCTTTTTCATTTGTTGAGTAATTTTAGAACTCAATTCATCAACACTTTTTTGGAATGTAGTTTGCAACTGCTTTAAATTTTTTTTAATTCTTTCAGGTAGATTTTCTATTTCATCTTCTAATTGTTCTTTTAACATTTTTATCTGATGTTTATTTTTAATTACAGCAGATTTTAAATTTAAAGAAAGTAATATTAAAATTTTTGATTGTTCAGAAATCTTTTTAAAAAGTTTTGCTATATCTGCTTCTAGCTCTCTATCCTTTTTATCAAGTTTTAATAATTTTTCGTTTAATGATTTGTCATTAAGTTTAAGCAACTTCAATTCATTCATCAGTGGAACCAAAACATCGTTTATATATTTTTCTTTTAAATCATTGATTTGTGTATCAACATATTGTTTATTTGTTAACTCTGTATTTTGTTGCGGAAGAATAGAAAGATGCAATGGACCAGATAAAACGTCTCCAGTTTTCATGATATAATTTTCTATCTCTATTTCTAATTCACGATTATTCGGGATATATGCACCTCCACCAACATTTGGTAACATCATTTTTTAACAATAAAAAAATAAACTTTTTTCTAATAAAAATAAAAAAATAGAATTTTTTCTAATAAAAATAAACTTTTTTCTAATAAAAATAAAAAAATAAAATTTTTTCTAATAAAAATAAAAAAATAAAATTTTTTCTAATAAAAATAAAAAAATAAAATTTTTTCTAATAAAAATAAAAAAATGGAAACCCCAAATTTAAAAAAATTATATTCGTCCGCATCATCCTGTTCTTCTTATTCGACGAGATCAACGGGATTTGAAAATAAATGTTTTGTTAATAATAATAATAATACTATTACAAATCCATGTATAGATGTTAATCTTTTGTTTGAATTACAAGCCGAAATATTTAGAGAACAGACTAAAGTTTTACCTTCTATAGAAACTAATTATTGTTTATTTCCAGGTGATCCATTTATTAAATTTATGGAGATTGTAAGTAAATATAATGATGTAGCTTATGTTGAATTAAATAAAGAAAATATGGTTATAATAGGTCATAATAATGTATATGGGTTTATCAGAGCAGTTTTGCCGATTAGTAATACTGATTGGATAGAAACTAAAATTATTAATTATATCAATATTAAAGAATTAGTTAAAAAATTAAAATCTTTTTCGAAAGAAAAAATTAGATTATTTGTTGACGATCAAAATCAATATAACATTCACATAGAGAGTAAAAAACATAATGAAGAATTATTATGTCAAGTTTATTATAGAGACACAATTTATAAACAAGAAACATTAGAAATGCCGCAAAGATATGATGATGATACGTATATAGGATTATATTCAAACTTAAATATTAATTTATTAAAATCTTATATAAATGGTTTAGCTCAACAAGAGAAAATTTATATGTGGACTACACCTTATACTATTAACAATGACCATAATCATAATCATAATCATAATAAACGAACCGAAGGTTCTAGGGCTTTGCCCGATCTTAAAGAATCTTATGATAATAATGATGATAATAATATAGATGATGATAATATAGATGATGATAATATAGATGATGATAATATAGATGATAATAATATAGATGATAATAATATAGATCATGATTCAGAAACATCTGAAAATGGTGTAAATGGTAAAAAAGATTATAAAAATATTAGTAATTATAAAAATTTATCTAAATTTCATTTTCTTACAATTGAAAATAATAATGATGGTATAGTTGAAGATACTGTTAGACAACTATGCGTCGGGTCTACAAAATTTAAATTAGGATTTACATCTAATCAATTTAAAATTTTATCATCTTTAATAAAAACTAAAAGTGATTCAGATTATAGTGGTGTTATTAAATTTTCCAAAAGAGATCAAAGACCAATATTTTTCTCTATTATATTATTATCAGATAAAAGATGTAATTTAGAATTAGATATTCCAATAAGAGAATGGTATCCTATCAGGGAATGGCATTCTTTACCAAAAAGTGTAATTTATGATGTTGAAGAAACAATTTATGATGATGATGAAGAATCAATAGTTAGTGAAAATAAATTTAAATTATGTTTTGATAAAACATTATATGATGAAACTTAATATGATAAAACTTAATAGAAAATACCAAAATATTCGATAAATATATTTTCATATGTAATAAAATTTTTAGATGTAATAAGTTTATAGATGTAATAAAATTTTTAGATGTAATAAGTTTATAGATGTAATAAATTTTTTAGATGTAATAAGTTTATAGATGTAATAAGTTTATAGATGTAATAAGTTTTTAGATGGAATAAGTTTTTAGATGGAATAAGTTTTTAGATGGAATAAGTTTTTAGATGTTATAAAATTTTTAGATGTTATAAAATTTTTAGATGTAATAAAAAAATTATTATTCCCACGTGTCATCATCATCACTTAAATTACTCTCACAGATGATTGTTTGAAATATTTCAGCTTGAATATCTTCTCCGTTATAAGGTAACATAATTTCATTTTCATCTGGTGCTTGACGTTTAAGAATATTTATTTGACCAGAAAATTTTTTTTCTTCAGTATTATTATTTTTATCAGGAATACTAATTCCAGTTTCTAAAGATCTTTTCCATGGTTTATTAACTGTAGTCGATAATGTTTTCCCCGAATATAATTTTAGAAAATCTTCTACTTTTACTTTATTTTGTGAATAACCTTTGAATGTTTTCTTTTCACTAAGTCTCCCTTGTTCATCTACAGTAATACAGTATTTTACTTTAGGTGCAATAAACATTGCAAAAATAATTCCACCATTTCCATAATCATTTTTCCCTTGACACAATTCTCCTCCAACATATCCAGCAGCGTCTAATTTATTAAAGAGCTCATTGGAAATATATATTGAATCAGTATCTGTATAATGAATGTATTTTTCTTTGAAACCATTAATTTCTAAAATAAAGTTATTCATGATTCTTCTAGAGTGAGAAAGAATGAAAGAACCTAAGTGTGATGGCATGAATGACGTCTTCCCATCTTTTACAATATTAGTTTTGAGAAATTCATCATCTTCCATTTCTACTTTCGCTAAATATTGTTCATCATTTAATTTTTCATAATCTTTTACTTCTTGAGTGAAATTTTTTCTCAATGTATTCTCATTCCATAAATGATATTTAGTGGTTATATCTTTTTGCACAGTTTTGCCATATAGCGAATTCATCAATAATTTAATTAACTCATCACCTACAGTATTTCCTTCTGTTTTATATCTTTTTCTCAAATTAAAAAGTTTTTCAATATAATTTCGAAATGGTGAAACTTGATAATTTTTTTTCATAAATTATACCATCAGTAATATGTAAGATTTTCCCCCCACATCTAACAATTTCTTGTATGTCAACAGAAGTTAATACATCATAACATATACCATTTCTAAACCTGATTACTTTTACATGAGAATTATTATTTTGATTTTTAACTTTATCTTTAATAGGAACTGGTTGGAAAAACATATCATTCGGATATTGAAACACAACAGAGAATATTCCAGTTTTAGGTCTAAATGTTTGTGTATTAAATTTATATACTATTTCCCGCTCTTCTTCTTGACGAAATTTTCTAGCTGATTCAGCTTTAGGGTATTCTGAATTTTCATCATACATAGCTGATGGATATAAAGATGTTGCATCAAAAGCCATTAGAAATTCATTTTTTTGTTCAGTAGTTGATTTGAAATTTTCTTACAAATTTCAGTTTTATCTCCTAAATCTCGATACTGTTTCATTAAATCTATTAAATTATTTCCAGGGGACAAAGCCCCACCAGCGTAGCGACCAAGGGACAAAGTCCCCCCAGCGCAGCGACCAGGTAAATACTGTTTTAATATTGGTAACAAGATGCTACAAAATGGCGATATGTATTTTCTTATATTTGCTGAAACTCTTCCACCTTTAACAGATTTTCTAATATAATTTCTAGCCCATAAATCTATATGTGAATGAATATTTATATTGTCATTTTGTACGCTTTTCATCCAACCGTTAAATGTTAAAAGCAGAGGATGTCAAATTAGTAGTTATATCTTCACCAACTAAAATCCTGCATAACATTATTATATTTGTAGATACAAAAAGCTAAAGAAAGAATATCGTTAACTAAATATGGTCTCCATTCATTTTCTTTTTCTTTATAATTTTCATGTGTTATGTCTCCAATTTCATAATTTAATTTACACACATTCGTAGGAATTTTAAAATTCTCACACCATTTAGAAAGACTTGTTTTTACATGTTGAAAACTACATTTCATTAAAATAGTTTGAAGTGCTAATATACCTGAAGGTGAATCTTTTTTCATATTGTTTTTAAATCTAAAAGATTTTAGAATGTATCTATAACACATTCAGTTGTATAAGGATTTTGTAATGAAGCAGTCAATATTCCTCTTGAAGTTTTAAGAGGCGGTTTAGATAATTTAAAATTAGCTTTTATCGGAAAATAGGAATCAAAACCTGATGAATTGTGAGCTATTAAAGTTACTCTAGAATAATTAAATTTTCCAAGAGTTTTAAAAAATTGATGGATCGGACATACGTCCTCTGGGTTTCCCCCGATCGAACATTCATCATCCTCAGTTCTCGTAAATATTTTCACACAATTTTGAAGTTTATTAAATTCTAATTCAGTTAAATTATTATACTCATTAATCTGTTTTTTAAGTTTTTTAATTTCATCTTCATCTTTTGATCGTTTATTTTTAATCATATCACTAAACAAACGTGTTTCTAATTCTTTCAATCTTTGTTTCGGTAAACAACATATAAATTTATTAAAATTAATAGCTCCTACAGCGTAAGGAATAGGATGAGCTGTTGAACAGTTAGGATCGGGAAAAGTTTCGAGATCCCAAATATATGTTGAACCATAGTCAATTTTTTTCTTTGTTATGATTTTATATGGACGCGTTGTTAGGTTTTCATCAGTAACTGTTTTATATATGGGTTTGAAATTATTTTCAATTTCTCTAATAGCTTTTAATTTATGAGATTTATTAATTAAACAATAGTGACCAATTGTTGAACCTGCGTGAAAATAATTGTAATAAACATAATTATGAAACGTTTCAATTCCTCTAGGATTTAAATGACGATTGGCAGGACTATAATATTGAACACATTCTCCAAAATATTTATTGAACTGAGAAAATTTCCAGTTTGACATTACTCCTGTTCTAGATGTGGCTTTCTCTTTATATAAAAAATTATTAAACATTTCTTTCATCATTTCTCCTTGTTCTTCATTAAAACCTCGTAAAACATTATAACATTTAATAAAACAAAAATCTTCAGAAGGAATATAACAATATTCACCGAAATATTCTTTGATTCTATATTTCATATTAATCCCTGCCCCTCTATGCGATCTTTGTACTAACTTCATTCCAAAATCTTCATATTTAATATTACCTGTAAAAATCCATTCGTTAGCATCGGATTTCTCATCCAGATTCGAAAACCATGTTTCAAATGATTTTTTATTATAGAAGGTTACGTAAAAATTTTGAATTATATTTTCCTGATCTTTAACAACTTTTCCAAGTAAATTAATAATTTTACCATTTGCTAAAAAGTTTCCGCATATCATTTACTACATTAATAAAAGATACATTTTCATATTTAATTTCATTTGGATTAAATAAATTACATAAATCATCACCAAGTTCATCCTTAATTCTATCATCAAAAAAGATATCAGTAATAGGGGTTTCTAATATTTCTTTTGTTCCACTTTTCTGTTTTTTAGTATTACGTCTAATACTACGCCTAGTACGTTTCTGTTTTTTAATACGTTTACTACGTTTACTATGTTTAATTTGCGCATCAAACTCAGCAATTTGTTTCTTGATTAATTCATCAATCCTAGACGTTTGTCCGAGAGACATTTCACGATTCATATTTTTTAAAAGAAAAAATGAATTTTTACATAGAACCTCGGTTCCGTTTTTGCATATACACAGGAATATGTAATTGATGTAATGTTTCTAATTCATGTGCTGTTAAATGTTCTTTCTTAACCAACCACCATAAATTATTATACGCCAAAAATACTCGGAAACTTCTTAAACAAAGTGGAAAGTCTTTTGTTTTAACACACGGTTTAATACCATGTTTTGTTTTATAATCTGTAACGAGCGCTACGTATTTATGATGATAATAAAATCTAACTTCTTTCTTCGAATTTACAGGATTTGTAGGATGACGATAATCTTTTAAAACTGGTACATGCTCTATCTTATAATCATTCAACATATGATTGATGATTTTCGTCTAAAGTAAGAGAAAATTTATTAACTGCCGGTTCAACTGCAAAATGTAATTGTTTCTTATCTTTAAATGGTATACCTAAATGTCTCTTAATTTCATTTGATATTGTTTCAACTTCGTAAGAACCAGGAAGAAAAGTTAGTATTTTCCATGTTTTGCCTTTATCAGTAGAATATCTAAATTGATCATTCACATCTTTGATAACGTTTTGAATAGTGTTAAATGTAGAGAAACTAGTCAATGCAATTTGATAATTTTTATTTTGTTCCAAATGTAGAATGGGTTCTAAATTACAAGTGTGTGATGAAGTAGTTGTTATAATTTTTAACGTCGTACTAAATTTTGATGAACCCAAAATCTCTGTCAAATTTTCTAAATGATTATTTAGTTTGTCTAAATCTGCTGAACACATTTTTAAACTAAAAAAATTAAATAAATATTATAGATAAAAATCGTAGATAAAAATCATAGATAAAAATCATAGATAAAAATCATAGATAAAAATCATAGATAAAAATTAGAAACAACATATTTCAGCTACACTTTTATAATCCTCTTCATTTAGAATCTTCTTTTCTAACAGTCTTTTCAATATAGCATGAATTTCATTGAAACTAGAATTATGTCCTTCTTTTATTGCAGATATTAAAATATTTAATCTATTTAGTAATTCTTGTGGATCATCTGGTAAAAATATGGTTGTTTCTGTTTTCTGTTTTTTTGTTTTCTGTTTTTCAGATAAACCTTTTCCTACTTTAACTCCCGTTGATAATAAATTTTCTAATTGTTTATAACGTCTAAGAGTTTTTACTGCACCAACTCTATCTAACATAGCTTTATATTTTATAAGATCATCTACAGCATAATTATTTAAATCTGCTCCTCTTAAAAGATTAACAAAATTTCTATCTAAATTAAAAGGAGATTTATCTGGTGAAAAAATTAAACCTCGAAAAGGTTGTGGAAATATTTATTTTTGTCCGAGATAAAATCTAGGTATTGTTTTTCCATCTATAAATGAAATAGAATGTTCAAATTGCATAGATTTTGGTAATTTCTTATTAATGTTTGATTCTAGTAATCCATAGTCATCTAATATAGTTTTGTGCTCTGGATCTGTTATATCAATTTGTTTATCATTATTTGTACTTTCTTTTTCAAGAGTTTTAAATGGTATCATAGTTTTCTCAAAATCAGTTTTTACTTGCTCGGTTTGCTGCATTTTTTCAAACATATCAGATTGAATACCAGCTTTTATCATTCTATGTTGAAGATGATTTTCTTTCATAATTTTTCTTTGTTTTATTAACTCTTCTAATTGTTTTATTCTTTTAAAATTATCAGCTCTAATTTTATCCATTTTTAAAATATAATATTTGAATTTTGTGGTAACATTGGAATACAGCAAAAAAACATTTTACTGAACAAATTATTTTTTTATTGCTTTGTTGTTTGACATCTTTTCGTTTAAAGTTTTCTCGTTTTAAGTTTTTTTTAATAAAGTTTTGCTTAAATTTTCGCTTAAAGTTTTTAGCTCTTCTAAAAAAATTTTGTCATTTTCTTCATTATAAATTTTACCATCACTCGAAATTTTGCCATCCTTTTTATTTTTATCATTAACTTTTTCTGTCTGTGATTGAAATGATATTTGATTTACTTCATTAGCTATTTGATCAAATTTTTCAATCTCATCTAACGTAATAACATTATCATCACATACTCTTTGAAAGTAGTAATGTAGTTTATCATAGACTTCTTTAATATGTAAATGCTTAGTTTTTAATGATTTTCGTTTCTTAGTTATTAAAGATTTATCTAACATTGTAACAAGTGAAGTTGCAAAAAAACCCGTACCTGTTAAAGCTGTATCAACTACTGGAATTACTAAAACACCTGAAGATATAACAATTGTTAAAGCAGCTAAACTTATTGTTAAGAATATGCCAATTCCTTGTGTTACATTCTTAACTTTAGACCATCTCTTTCTTAATTTATTATAATGTTCTAATCTAAGTAATAATTGGGATTCCTTATCTTTCATATAACGTACTCTATCTTTGTTGTTTTGCAAGATCCCTTTCATATGATAATGAAGGATATATTCGTGCGGTTTCATCCACTTTTGTTTCTTCCATTTTTAAAGAAATATTTTTAACGGGCGAAGCCCTGGAAGACATCTCCGATGTCCCGCTAGTCACATGATATATTTTAAAAAACCTGAAAGATGGATAAAATTCATGAATTTGAAATTCTCAACTTTTATGATTTTCGGTTGTTCCGGTTTTACATGACCTGGAACGGTCATGATTTAAGCAATGAAAATCGAACCGAAGGTTCTAGGGCTTCGCGCTTCGCCCGATTGTAATTCTCAAATTTGAGAATTTTTGAAAAAATTTGAAAATTGGGTATTTTTAAAAAACGCT
>CAJQUW010003273.1:0-15207 GCA_907163375.1 Prostheceraeus crozeri
CACTATTGAAACTTTCTTCTAAAATTTAAATGGTGAAACTTTATTATCATTTTGACATACAAGAGATAAAACTGTATTTAACTTGTAAATGGTGAACCTTATTCTTATTTCTAAATATAAACCGATAGAACTTTATTTTACGTTACACATGTTGAAAACTTTTATTTATTTTTAACTTGTAACGGCTGAAAACTTTATTTCTAACGCCACAAAGAGCTTAAACTTTATTTCCATATATAAACTATTGAAACTTTATTTTCATCAGAAACTTTTTTTTAATTGTTAACGCGTTGAAACTTTGTTTTATTCTAACATCAAAAGATAAAACTTTATTCTTAGCTTGTTAAATGTATGAACTTTATTTTATATAACATAAAACAGATAAAAATTTATTCTTAACTTACACTTATTGAAACTTTATTTCTAAATCGTACACACTATGAAACTTTATTTTTTAACTTGTAAATGATTGAAACTTTGTTTAATTTAACAAGCAGACTAAAAACTAAAATATTAGAATTGTAAACTGGTGAATTCATTTATTTCAACATTACAAAGATAAAACTTTATTCTCTAACATAGTACTATTGGAAATTAAGTTTTAACTTGCATATTGCAACTTATTTTTTTAACTGTCGCTAACTGGTGAAATTTTAATTCATTTTCTAAATACAGCAGATAAAAACTTTATCTTAAATGTAAATGGTGGAACTTCATTTTATTTCTAACATACAACACGATAAAACTAATTCTTAAACATACGCACTATTGAAACATTAGTTTTAATTGCAGAACTATAGAAGAACTTTATTTTTAAACTTGTAAACTGGTGAAACTTTATTTATTTATAACATAACAAGCAGATAAAACTTTATTCTTAATTGTAACTGGCGAAATTCATTTTATTTCTAAGAATATAAAAAGAAGAACTTTATTCTTACATACACGCTATAGAAAATATATGTCTTAACTTTTTTAACTGTGTGAAAACTTTAATTCATTTGACATACATGCAGATAAAAATTTATTTTTAACTTGTAAATATGTAAATCATAAATTCATTTACAAGATAAATTTATTTTAAGTACAACTGCTGCCACTTATATTTTTTAATCAAAAACTGTTTGAAACTATATTATTTCTAAACACAACAGTTAATTTATTTTAAATCTTAAACCTATTGAAACTTTATTTTGTCATCTGTAGATATTGACACTATCTTTTCATAATTACAAATAGTAGAACGCTTAGTCTAAATTGCAAATAGTAAATCTACAATCTCTTTTACAACAGAATAATCATTATTTCTAACGTACACATGTAGAAACTCAAATTCTTTCATTTCAAGTTATAATTGAACGTTAGTAGCAATTGCCACTACTCAATTTTATTCGTAAGAATCTAACTGTTTAAATCTTCATCATGCGAAATCAATGTTCCACAGGTTTGAGAAAGACATGATCGCCTTTATTACATTATTGCATGGAAAACAACAACTCTTTCATAGAACATTTATTGAATCAGTTAAAAGCATGAATATTAATCAATAGGTTGAAAGGAATAAATAGTACAGCTGGTAATATCATACACGCGAGCAATGTTACTAACGGATTTGGACGTGTTGGGTAGGAGGAAAGAAGCTGGTTATGAACGTAGCTATACAACGGAACAGCCAAATAGGAACACATAAATCCTTAAAAGTTTTGACTTCATGATAATGTGATTCCTTACAATCCAAGGGGGGAGCAAAATATACATCAAAATTGATTAGATTGGGGGAGTTCTTTCGCTGTGTGTTCTCTTAACAGGATTATAAAAAGATGCGTATCACATAGAAAGCAGCTAACCATCGTTTAAGTCAATAAGAAGAGCCTCTCGCAAAGAAAAAGTCATTAGTCTTGCAAAATATTTCAGATTAAGTCCATGGAATGTTGTTTTCTCGCGCTCGGCATTGATCAACATTGGGATCACAGTTGGCATGTTGATGATAGACACTAACAATCTGATATGTCCAATTGTTCATAGCAATAGCACTGAGCTCCTGCACAGGGTCACCCTCACAATCCATAAAAATGATGATAGAAGCCTAAAACGGAAATTTACACAGCTAAGGAAACGTTCTATAACAGATTACAAATTGAAGAATTACATCGATGCTTTTCACGACAAAATAGCAAATGATATGATGGCAAACGAAGAAGTAAAAATGTATCTAATTAAGACACACGTCTACGACACTCAAAGCACATTAAGGAATTGTCATAGGGTAGAGTTAGGAAAGGATTAGCGAATTCTCTTTCCTTGACTTGCGTTTGGATATTGGTTAGCATTTTTCCGACTTGGCGCTTCGTTACACCCGTTATGGAAGTCAAATAATGTCTCTACGTCAGGGTGGGCTTTGGAATATATAGGATGGATTCAGTGTATATCGAGAGAGAAGGCTATTTTGTTATCCTTTGTGTTGACATATTTATAGCCCATTCACTTTGAAAATGATATCCCCAAAGAGAGAATGTGCGCGGTCCAATCACTTGTATGATTCAACGATGGAATGCATTTCACTGTGGAAGGCTTGATTCTCATTAGACAACAATCTCATTGGAGAATAGAATTACATTTAGTAAAGCTGGCACGCTAACGATGTGTGACTGCAGAAACATTTCTTCACGTTCGCTACGTTTCACAACAAACTGTCCAAAGATTTCTTACAAACTTATTTCAACACTTTGCATTTAACGCGAACATCTGTTCACATATTTTACACGAACGGTTAACGCATGTTAATATAAAACCTAAATCCAACCGTAAGGAAAGGAGCTCTAGCCTTGGAATATGAACATTTACAATCCATGCACGATTCAATGTCACTGGAACTAGCTCTCATACACTTCAACGTGTGTGACAACATCTGGTTTTATAAAACATTCAACGCTGACTCTATAAGACCTTGTGTGAAACAATCTAACCAAGCGCAGGTAAAATTTCTAGCGCTGTGAGAAGTGAACACTGTTTTCCATATATACATTCTAAACTCGCAGTCTTACTGCAGTAGAAAACTGCTTTTACTAAACTGATGAAGCTAATCTAACAGTCATGAAGTTTGAATTTCTAATAGGGAAACATTTGGCAACTGTCTCCAATAAAACTTTCTAACACTGTGAAAGTAAGTTACAAGACAATCTACACTGTGCAGTAAATAAAACCTTCTAAAACTTTCTAGTGCTGTGATGAGCTGTGTTCGCGTCATAGTCATATAACGTACAATGATCCAAACTTTATTTTCACAAACGTGCGTCGCGGTAAATTATTTGAACTACACTAACGCTTACATTTCAAGACATGTGTGTTTCATAAAACGTCATGATCAAACTTTTCTAACTATACATCAACCCTGTTGTTGCAGTAAAACTTTTACAAACAATGATACACTTTCTAACGACACTCAACGAGATATCAACTTCGGTTGATCAGACTTTACTTTTCAAACGGGTGTTACAGTAAAATTATTTGACTACACCAACTTTGCACAAACCATGATGCACTTTCTGACTAGACTTTACAAATAAAGAACGTTGATGATCAAACTTTCTAACTATACCATCACTGGTGTTGCAATAAAACTTTTTGTACAACATGATAATGGTTTCTGACTAGACTTACGAATACAACGTTGATGATCAAACTTTTCTACTACTATACATCAAACCTGTGTTGCAGTAAAACTTTTACAAACCATCGATACACTTTCTAACGACACTCACGAATAGTGATGGAGATCGCCAGCATCCAAATTCCTCCACCAATTATGGGAATGGTACACCCCTAACTCCCAGTAACGACGAACTATAGCGGAGTGGGAGTATATCGACAAAGTGAGGCTCGCGGGTAGAAGAACGATTGATAGCAAGTGAAATGTTTTTGTATCTATGTGAAGCCAGACTCTGGGACGATATTGGCGATTGAAGACCTTTTGAAATACATGCCATAATTTAAATTTTTATTATTTCATATTATCTTTGCTTGTCATACTGACGTTACTTGAATGGGGCTTCAGTGGATGATTTAACCATGTATACTTTTTCATTTGGAATAAATAGTAGCACACTCTAGTTTAACTTGCCCATTCTTATAACATTTCATCTGGATGATAAATGGTAGGATGAAATAGTGTCAAATAAAATTAAGATAGCTTACACTTCTGATACAGGGATAGCAATCGACTGCGATCCATGTGTAAAGAGCTTGTTAGTCTACGGAAGAGAGAAGTGTGTTATGTTGCGTGTGGCGCGTGAGTGTCCTCCCATTTCATTCCATTCATCAATTCGTCTCATTGATAGAGACAGGTAGAACTCATGGTTCTCATAACGTATGCAATGGAAAGTTTTAGGCAACCTTCGACAGTTGGCTAAATGTCGCCCTGGCGCGAATGCATACTACGTTGAGACAGAGGCAATCACTTGCAAACATGACGCAGAGAGGTTTAACAAGATTGACCATTGCCGAATGTCCCTTGCCGTATACATAGCTACGGGTTTCACCGCCGCCCTTTACAGGAACGCCCGTCGAAAGGAAGTATTACACCGAACTTCATTTGCAACGTTCAAGTTGACTGATAGCAGATTCAACTTAATGATAGTATTCGCCAGTCCGAAGACTGCCCAGGGCAAACCGCGAGGAGGTTCTATCATGTCTTGCCCCATGGTGGCCCTTAAGAGAGCAGGGGGTTCGTTTTCTCGGGGAGGTAGTAACGTCCATCTTACACCCTACCAATTCTACGGAGAGAGTCTTTGACCTCTCTCTTTGGTAGGCACTGTCGACTTCCCACACTAACTGGTACATGGCTAAAAAGTGGAATGTAGCGCCATTTCCGTTGGGATAATGACAGCAGTTGCTGTCATTTCGGATTGCCAATTCGAGCAAGATTATTAAAACAACTTCTGTACTTGCCTCCCCTGCTAGCTGACAAACTCCTTCAAATAAATTTCGCTGGCCTTAACTGCGGTCCCGCGGAGGAGAGCTGACTTGACTGTTCGGCGTCTGCATGATTGAAATGAAATGAACTGAGAGGCAGTGGTTTATATACCCCTCTAACGCGACGCAACGTTCAAGTTGACTGATAGCAGATTCAACTTAATGATAGTATTCGCCAGTTCTAAAGACTGCCCCAGTGCGACAACGCGTGGAGGCTCTATCATGTCTTGGCCCCATAGTGGACGATTATACGGTAGTGTGTTAGTAGATTTCAATCATTGAAAAGGGATGGATGAGAAAAATTCCATTTCATTTGTCTCATCAACGTTTATCATGGGAGCCAATCATTCTGAAGGGGACATCTTAATGAAAATTACATTTCCACTCTACTCCATATCATAAAGACTAACTTTGCTCGTATGGTCTGAAGTTACTCTGAGCCTGTGTGAGAGGAAAGCGTCACGTTGAGTATTATTGAAGTCGAACGCCCAACATGAGCAACGGCTCACGAGGTTTCGGTTCTTTTAACAAACGACGAACAACCCGTGCAACACAATCCCTCTACGGCAGTACCCGCCGTCCCGAAGGAACCGCTCGATTAGCAAAGGAGGTATTACAGCGATGATGTGCTTTATGAGCAGGAGGTGAATCTCTTGATAGCAAGAGAACTAAGTCAAACTAGATAGCAAGTCAAAAACAACCTGATAGCAGGACAAATGTATAGTCAGTAATTTACACTTAGTGAGGAATGATAGATTTGAGTGTAGTGAGTGGCACTCGATCCCGTCGACAGCCCGAAGGCCTTGTACTGCTTCATAGGGACAGTGGAGAGATCTTCCCACGATACCCGCTATTTACAGCTGAAGACATCCATTGTCACCTGCCCGAATGTTGGTAATCAGCAACGTTCGAGTTCCAAAGGTAGTGAAACAGTAGCTGGGAGTCTAACCCCTCAAGACGCTGCCTTAGACTAGTTAAAATTTGAAATCTGTTAGCAGATTTGAAACTCAGCATACTTGAAAAACCTTGAGGAAACATCACCATAGTTATTGCTTTGATCAGCTTGATAGCCAAGCCGTAGAAAGGTTAGAGGAGCTTGAATCACCAGCGTTTTGCACAATGGAGATGTTTTAGAGGCCACCCATGAACCTCCCAAGATAGCTAAGACCTCAACCGATTGGCGTTTCAAAAGTGCTACGCTTGAGAAGCTGTGTCAAATTGCCCAACCATGAGGACATGAAGTTGTCCCCAGTCCGGTTACGTCGGTCTCAAATATGACACATTCCCCTTGCCACACTTTTTCACTTACGGCATCGTCCGCGAGTCCGTCCCGAAGGAACACCCTGTCATGTGGAATATTACAGCAAAAACTCTGCCGTGTACTTGCTCGCTTTCAGGTGAAAAGCCGCTTATAGCATGAGATGGCTGGCATCAGAAATGATAAACCTGTTAGGAGTTGGTAAGAGGTGGCATAGACTTTTAGCAGCTTTGATAGCAAGCCGTTAGATGTGCTTGTAGTTTCACCCAGCGTTTTGCAATGGAGATTGTTTAGAGGTCCACCCATTGACTGCTAGCTAAGGGACTTCAAAATACGATTGGCGTTCAAAGTGCCTACGTTGAGAGCTGTTAGTCAAATGCCCAACATGAGAACATGAGTTGTCCCAGCGGTTACGGTTCTCAAATATGACACAATTTCCTTGCCCACCACTTATCACTTACGGCATCTGTCCAGCCGTTCCCTCGAAGGGGGGAAACACCCTGTCAGTGGGAATAATTACAGCAAAACTCTCCGCCCCTGTCTTGCAACCGCTTTACAGTGAAAAGCCGCTTATTCCAGCATGAGGAAGACTGGTTTCAGACATGAAAACCTGTAGAGTTGGTAAGAGAGTGGATAGGACTTTTAAGCAGCTTGATAGCAAGCCGTAGAGTGCTATGATTTCACCAGCGTTTTGCAATGGAGATGTTAGGAGGCCACCCATGACAAAGATAGCTAAGGACTCAACCGATTGGCGTTCAAAGTGCTACGTTGAGAGCTGTGTCAATATGCCCAACATGAGACATGAGTTGTCCCAGGCGGTTAACGGTCTCAAAATATGACACATTCCCTTGCCACACTTATCACTACGGCCATCGATCCGCCGTCCCGAAGAAGAACAACCCTTGTCAGTGGAATATTACAGCGCAAAACTCTCCCGTGTCTTGCTCGCTTTTCAGTGAAAAAGCCGAGCTTATAGCATGAGAAGACTGGCTCAGACAATTAATTAAAAATGCTTTCATTGAACTTCAGCAGGGTCCGAAAACCCCAGAAAACCTCCAAAAACTAGTGAATTTTAAATTTTTCAACTTTTTAGCACTACTTATGAAATTTTATAAGTGAGATATAATTAGGGGCAGGTCCCAACAGCGACCGCATCTTTTTTGAATCAAGTCAACACGGATTGTAGAAGCAAAGTTACAAGCCTCATCAGTTTTGGAGTCTTTTATGGCCTGGAGACGAAGGCCATCTTCCTGGCGCACTCTAAGTTGAGCCCGTAGCCTGCATATCAGCAATGAATTTTTATAAGTCGGTTTCTGTACAGACACTCGGGTATTTGGCATGTCGACGGCGTCTTCGGAGCATCAGAGAGCCGCCCTCCTCTGCAATCGTCTTCGTCTGAATAGACTCAAGTCATCCCGTCGGTTCCAGGGTATATCGTGTGTTGGCCGATCCTGTGATGACGTAATCCCATCCATCACACAAACACTAACAATCGTCTATTCCGGTTCTTAGTTGCTCGATTGAGTGGGAATACACCATTTCCTGTAGATTTGACGTGAATCTCACTCTGCTCGTTTTTCCCATCCGATGCTTGTTTTGGTCTACCCGTAGGCGCCCCTCGCACAAACATTCTTACTCTGTCGTTTTCCGAAAACTGTTGAATAATTTCTTCTCTCGATTGACTTGATACATCGAGTTGACATGCATCTCCCACCCATACAGCTAGAGGAATTTCACGCTGATCCAAAATCAGGAAATCCTTTTCCAATCGATGTCGTTTTGAAGATACAGCCACAACGTTCCAAATTCTACACCTCTGTGTTTTTCGCCAATGACCAAATCTTAATGGGCGTCTAACATCTAAACCGAGACTCAGACGGAACAAAGCGATTCCTTTCACAGAATTTGATCACTCTTAGTCTTTCAAACAGCGTCTGGGCACTGACCTCAAAATCCGACCATGGAAGCCAAAATCCGAAGCAGCTGTCGAGCGAGGGGGGGGGACGTCAGCCAATTTTTTCTCTCGATGGGCGTTCAAATTCCCATCGGATGCAGGACTTTCACGCTGACTCCGACATTGGCCTCCGTTTTCCCATCCGATGCTTCGTTTTGGCTCTACAGTAGGCAGCCATCGCAAAAATTCTAACTCTGTCGTTTTTTCGAAAAATGTTGAAAATTTTTACTCTCCGATTGACTTGAAACTCACCATACAGAAAGAGAGTTTGACGCTGATTCCAAATCTGAAATCCGTTTTCCAATCCGATGCTTCGTTTTGAAGCTAGAGCCCAAAACGTCCCAAATTCTAACTCTGTCGTTTTTCGCCAATGTCCCAAAATCTTAAATGGCGTCTCACATCTAAACGAAGACAGATTGGAACAAGCGTTCTATTCTCGAGAATAGTTCACTCTCTAAGCTTCAAACGAGCTTCGCACCGACTAAATGTCCCACTGGAGCACAACATCGACGAAAGCTGTCCAGAGGGGGGGGACGTCAGCGAAAATTTTTTCTCTCCGATTGACTTGAAACTCACCATACAGATAGAGAATTTCACGCTGATTCCAAATCTGAAATCCGTTTTCCAATCCGATGCTTCGTTTTGAAGCTACAGCCCACAACGTCCCAAATTCTAACTCTGTCGTTTTTCGCCAATGTCCCAAAATCTTAAATGGCGTCTCACATCTAAACGAAGACAGATAGGAACAAGCCGATTCTTTCAGTGAATTTGTCTCACTCTTAGCTTTCAAACGAGCTATGGCAAGACAAAATCCGTCCACTGGAAGCCAAGATCGAAGCAAGCTGTCCAGAGGGGGGGGGGACGTCAGCGAAAATTTTTTCTCTCCGATTGACTTGAAACTCACCATACCGATGCAGATTTTCACGCTGAATCCGAATCTGACCTCCGTTTTCTCATCCGATGCCTCGTTTGGGCGCTACACACCAAAACGTCCCAAATTTTAACTCTGCCAAAATTTTGAAGAAACATTTTTTCTCGCCGATTGCCTTGAAACTCACCCTACCGATGCAGAATTTTACGCTGAATCCGAATCTGGCAGCCATTTCACCATCCACGACAACCTAGACGGTCGCCCACGTCAACCTAGACGGTCGCCCACGTCAACCTAGACGGTCGCCCACGTCAACCTAGACGGTGGCCCACGTCAACCTGGACGGTCGCCCACGTCAACCAGGCGGTCGGACCAACTCACCCGAGTCTCACACTCTGTCGTTGCAGAGGGGGGGGGAGTCAGCGAACAGTTTGTGAACGTGGACCCACCTGGCCGGCACACCACGACAGACTACAACCTCTGTCGTTCCAGAGGGGGGGGAGTCAGACCCGAAGCACCACGGCGGCCGACCACGACACTCTGTCGTTCCAGAGGGAGGGGGCGCGCTGTGTTTATTATGGACCTTTTATTACTACTGCAGTACATGCCGGCATTCTCCTGTCTTGTCTAGTACGACACTTGAACTCAAGATTAGAACAAAAGATTTTATAATCTTCTTCACCGCGACATCTGTTGCATTATCCTATCAATTAACCAAATATACCACACAGCTGTATATTCACAAGAACAACAGGAATTCTTTTTCTTCTTTTGTCAAAGGGCGCTCAAAAGCGAGGGGAACGCATTCTCATAGTGCTGCCTCCTTCCCTGCATTTTTCCCTTTCCTATAAGTCTGTGTGCTGCGCGTCGGACCAATTCATCATCAAGATGAACTATTGCTTGTTCTTTCCTCTTCCTTCTCCTTTTTATTCTATCCAATGTCTTTATGACATCTATTAACATAAGTGGTGACATGGACACGTTTCATCGCAACCAGAACGAAAAAAATAAATCTGAACTGGGGAATTACCTGCACTTGTGCCATGTACTCTCTTGGTGCTTTTCAGGAGGCCTACTTTGCTAAATCCCTTATGATTTACACTGATGTTTTGTACCATCCGTAATCATGATGGCCTTCCTCAAGACGCTCTCTCATGCCCTAAATTGTTTCGTAACTGACACCCTCCATGACATCCTTTTAGTTATTTGCCTCTGACCTGCATATTAATATACTTGCACATTCGTTCACAATTCCATCGTCAGCCGATCCGGCTGTCCGTGAAGATCTGTAGGGTGAACGAAGGTTCAAAACAAGACAATTAGCGAAGGTATGTCTTTGTTCTCTCAAGGCGGCTGCTGATTGTTTACCTTACATGTTGTTTGTGTACTTTTGCAGAAATGAAAACACATATTGAAGAAGTTTGAAAAAGAACTATTGAACTTACATGAATATAACTTACATTTTCGTACTCCTCACATCGCAAGGATTATGAAGATGCCAAACATGAACACTTTTGATGAAAAAGTGAGAATATAAGCTTTCCAATCAAAAGGTCATGATTTTGTGATAACTTCACGATATCACTCATTTTTCATTAGTTCTCCGATTTTGATGAACAGTAGGTCAAAAGAGATCTCAGAAAATGCTCCTTCTCCTCGTGTCTGATTCATTATCATACTCACATGTTTTCATTTTGAAAAATAGCGATTTGTAAATTGAGTGATTTTCATATTTTGAGCACTGCTCAGCAAATCCAATAACGGATGTAAGTCCATCATAGCTCACTTGAAAGCAGAGAATGCAAGCTCTCGAATGATGTATGGCACATTGTTGTGCGATGCGATTGGAAAGCATTATAATCGATTGAACTTAAACGAAATTTAGGTGGTCCGATTTTTATGATCAACTCTTATTAACAAAGTTGCTACCTTACATCAGAAATAGAACCTCATATAAAATGTTTGTAAGAGTCTGTTAACAACCCGTGCCTATGTTAAGATTACAATCTGTTTATAAAAATGCTAAAAACGATGTTAACATGAAGTTGGCTAATTGCTTGCTTAAAAACTGCGTGTATTCTATTCGCTATTCCATGACGCACAATCTTTACCGCAGGGAAAGTTAACATGGACTCAGATTGTATTTTTCATGTTAGTGAAGAGAGAGAAAGTAGGTGCGGGGCCGCTGGTGTATGACAAAGTGGTTTCAGGGACCTGAGGTCGACAACCAAGCATCGGTCGTGACAGGGGACTGTCTCCTATGAGGACATGCGCGATTACTATGAGTTTGAATGTGTGAATTTAAGAATTATTCATGAGCTCTAAGAGCCACTTGCTACAAAGTCACAAAATTGCAGAGAATTGTTGAATTATGTAAATTTTTTAAGTTTTCGATGACTTGAGTAAGAACATCTGAGCCTGATTGCCCTGATTGTTGAAAATCTGGCTGGTCTTGTTTCGCTCAATTCAGATTTCCTTTATGCTATGCAGAAAATGCTAGGTAGTGCTCTTGTTAAACTACATATAACAAATTGTAAAGCAATTGTTTACTTTAGTTCGAACGTTTAGATATTGAGGTTATGCATATTTCTTAACACTTGCCAAGACAGAAATGTTACTTTTTGTTTCGCTGACCAATTTGTTAACTTAACATAATAAGTAAAACCAACCATTGTCAAGAATTATGAGCATTTCATTCGTCGGGCGTTCGGGAATTGACTCTTCAACATTTTGCTGTTGCAAACCATAGAGAAATAGATTACAGCAAAACTCTTAAAATGGAAAGTAAAGGCTTCATGCCATGCACAATAGTGGCACAAAAATCGCACGCATTTTCACTTAGGATACACTTGTCGACGTTTAGAATCATTGAGTTAGAATCATTCACATGTACAATTATAAGCTCTTTCATTGGCTGTTCATGAACCAAACTTAGTCCCTCGGATGTCCGCGACCTTGGAATCAATTTCCATTCCAGTGAACTTCAGATAAACATGTATGCATGTAGCGCTATGTATGCAGATGCTGCATCAGATGTTGTAACAAGAAATCGAACGAAGGAAAGTCCCTACACCGGATGCTGGTTTGAAATGGGTTATATTTGATTAAATTGACGGTTGGTTGCTTCGAGATGATGCGGTATATAAGAAGGAGAGATGGAGCGGTAGGTATAGAGAAAAGAGAAAGAGAGATCATTTAAAGGGGCAACCTATATATTCATGACTCAATCAAAAGTGCATCAGCCGAATCAAATTTGAAAGCATTTCAGCTTGGAGTTACAAGTGGAAAAAGAATTCCCAAAAAGACTTATTCTTTCCAAACAATTTAGTCCAATAAACGCACCCCATTTGGTCTGCAAAAAAAAAAAAAAAAAAAAAAAAAATATGTTAAGACAAAACTATGCGCCAAAAAAACAGTTATCTGTGATTCATAGAAGTAGGTAGGCATATTAGGTATGAGTGGTAACTCCGCATTTATTAAATCCCAATGTGTTTTACTTTTTCGATTTTATTAAATTGAACTTATCAAGGATATATTTATAGGTGGTATTGTTACCAAATGTGAAGATATGCAAATTTTGCAGTTTTGCAGAAATTACTGGAATTGATGATCATTGATTGTAATTGCAGAAGGAATGATGGTATTTCACAGATTCTCATGACGCTTTGGAGGATTTAATGTTTGCTAAATTAGCAATTCCGATGGGTTCCTTATTACTTTCATGACTGTGAACTAAGGAGTATTTCTTAAGCGTTAATCATATCACAGGTAACCTACCACTGGCAGAGCAAATCACTTAATCAAAGTTTAATGATTCATTTAACTTTTGAAAGATGTATATGAATTCCACATCACTATCAGAGTCTAGGAAATGAAACATGAATTTAGTGAATCATAAAACAATGCCGATGAAAATTGGAATTAATTGAATTTTTAGCCAAGAAAAACACAATAAGATTCTCGAACTTTTTCATGAGACTTCCATCATAATGTGCCGTTCATGAAATTCCACTTGATAATCACTTAATTTCTGCTTAGTTGAGGAAGATGCCTTATTAGCAAATATTCATTCCTTTTGACTGGCCAACTTGTTTCATTCTACTTATATATGAGGTCATCGCGGTAGTATTATAATTGACAAAATTTCGACTTTTTTCAAAAGTGCTCAAACAATTTTTTGGACCACGGGAACGTAATCTCCGCAAAAAGCTGAATCTTTTGATATAAAAATTTTCACTGTATGCAGTTACTTTTTTGAGTCGACACTCTACGTATATATCCATACTCTATGGTTGAATTTGTGCATGCAATACTTTACTTTTTACTTTGACCAGTCTCCAAACTTCTATGAAGTGTACTGAAATGAGCTGCTATAATAATACATGGTGAGTCACAATGTGCGCAAAACTTCAAGGACGTGTAGCTCTAACCGCAATGATTATTCGACTTGTGTTTTTCTGCCATATTGTTTAGCAAGTCATGGGGTTTTGTTGTATGAAATGCTATTTTTCTTTCAATTATTTGGTAGTATTCTAGATAATTTTGAATTCACTAGAATTCACCAAAATTTCAAAATTTTAATCGTTCATAATTTAAGTCAAAAACAAATTTTCCAGATGACAGCTTATAATTAAGCTTATTACTAATGATATACAATTTACAGCGAGTGTTCAAACAGTCCTCCATCAGCTTCGACAACACATTGTGCTCTGAAGAGCAAATGGTTAATGGCGCGGTGGAGCTCATCGGGCTCAAGATTTTACACTTCTTCAAAGATTTTCTCCTTCAACTCATTAATGTTTCTCGGAATAAGCTGATGACACACGTGAGCCTTCAAAGTTTCCCACAAATTGTAGTCTACCGGGGACAAATCGGGAGACCACGTTGGCCAAGGAAGACCTTAACCACGACCAATCACTCGGTCTTCGGGAAATTTCGTGGATAGAAAGGCTCGTGCCTTCTTCGAGAAATCAGGAGGAGCTCCATCATGTTGGAATACGACCGACTTCATCTTCCGCTTCTTTTGCAATTCAGGTATGAGGTGATCATGGAGCATGTTGATGTAGTTGTCTTGATCTAAAGTCGATTCAAAGAAGTAGGGCTGCAATTTGAAATTAGAAGAAATAGCCATCCAAACGCAAAGTTTTCGTGAGTGGAGATTCTTCGTCAAATTCCATCTGGGATTTTCGTATGCCCATATCACACAGTTGTGTCGGTTTACGAGTCCATCTAAGCTAAAATAAGGTTCATCAGACCAAAGAATGTTTGCCAGAATTTCCTCATTCTCCAATATCCACTTCGCGAATTCCAGACGCTTGAGTTTGTCTTGGTCACTTATCGCCTGTGTTCGGTATATTCGGATTGGATGCATTGATGAAATTTGATGAAGGACTCGCACGACACTGCGCTGAGAGATAGCGGTTTCACGTGCGACTTGTCGAGAACTAACATGAACAAGTGGATTTGCAGCTTTAAGATTGATGATCGACTTCTCGATAGCAGAGGAACGGCCATCGACTATGGTCGGTCTACCTGGAGACTTGATGCCATGGAGAGTAGTCTTTGCTGTCTCGAACTTCTGTATCAGTCGACTGATTGTTGAAGGTGAAAAAAGAATCATTGTGTAAGGACATCACTCTCTTATATGCACGTAGAGTAGCAGTTGGGGATTCGTTATTTGAATAAAACAATTTCACAAGTGTCAATCTTTTTTGTAAATCCATCATTAGGGCAAAAGGACAATTTAACTTTTGGCGCTGGAACTTCGCATATCTAAGTTGAATCAAACATTTCCTAATTGTAGTACAAATTCAAAATCTTCAAACAACATAGATTACCTGTTTATGTCCAGATTGTTGATTGAACAAAGTCAAATCGATTGTTGAATCATTTTTCTGCCACATTAAATCACTAAACAGATGCAGAATGAAAAATCATGTTCAAAACTATGATAAGATTTCACTAACTGAGACAATATGACCAGATTCAAATTTCAAATTTTGGCTGAATAAAATTCATAGAAGACTGAAAGATGTTAATGGAACAACACCCCAAGTCTTAACGAACAAAATGGCATTATAATCAATGTCCAACACTCCGTTCAGTAATCACAGGGCATCATCAAAGTTTTGCCCACATTATGACTCACCCTGT
>CAJQUW010003274.1:0-193885 GCA_907163375.1 Prostheceraeus crozeri
TCCTGGTCTTCTTGGGCGCACAGGGACAGCGACGTGGTGTGTCAAGGTCGATGACCGAAAATTCGAGAGCGGTGTGAGGTTCCGCTCGTTCGGCTCCATCCTCATGAACACCCGTTTGGTGTGATACTTTTTCGGGGCGTTCTTGACTTTGACCGTGACCCGTCCATAAAGTGGCGTTCGCATGGACTTCTTATTCATGTGACGCATCGTCTCAATTGATACGTCACTATCCTCATCACATCACCTCGAGTAGTCGGGCGATGCAGGGGCTTGGTTGAAACACCACCGGCTCCTCGTTTGGTGTTGTCGATCGCTCCATCGGAGATTGGGGAGGTGTACTGGTACGTTCCACTGGCGAAGTGGTACGATCAGCAGTACCGTTCTCAACTGCGGCTTTCTGTTTGCGATCCATTATGACTTGTAGATTTAAAATAATTGTAACTTGTAAACGTGAGGATTAGAACCTTTGATAAGAATTGGTACAAACCTCGGACTTATATACTTTTTAAACAAAGGAAATCCTAACAGCCAATTAGAGAGGTACCGAACTTCCCTAAAGAATATATATAACTATATAAAGGATGACATTGTTCCAAACTGTTAAGTACTTATCCTCAACGTTCCATAACAAGAAGCATGTCCTCAAAACCACTATTTTATTTTCAAAATGACAGCCAAGTCATTATGGGAGGTCAGTTGGACATGACCATGCATCTGTCTTGCGGCTGCAAAGTGGCCCTATGGAAGACCTTGACTGTCTCTACTCTGCACTTCAAAAGGTAAGGCGGAATGGGGGGGAAAAAAAACTACCGGTGAAGTGTCCGGTACACGAATGTGACCATGACTTTAGTAAAAATCCGACATTCCATGAGTGGTGTGATGACTTTCTTGAAGATCATGGAGTCCCCTGAGGGACGTGATTTGCACCCCTCATTTATTTTTCACGCTTAAATTAAACTTACATTGTAAATCTCTTGTCTTTTCATTTTAAACATAGTTCTGGAATTGGTTTTCTTATTGGGGAGCAACTAAATCATAACTGCACAGTAAAGTTTCACATCTAAATAGTGCTACATTAAAAATAATTGTCACAATAGTCGCAATTGAGCAAACCCATTCAAAATCAAACAACGGACGTCTATCGGTACGTACCCAAGTGCTCAGAACCAAACCACACAAGTTCGATCATAGACGTTCCGAAACACAGTGTACCAAACACATGTACCTATCCAGTAAAACAGATCTCATACAAGTTCCTATTGATAACACTGAATTATACATGTACCTATCCATGTGCCTATCGATAACTAAAGTATACATGTACCTATCCATGTACCTATCCATGTACCTATCCATGTTCATATTGACAACACTAAACTTTAAATGTACCTATCCATGTAACTATTGATAACACTTAACTTTACATGTACCTATCCATGTACCTATCCCTTGCAAGTAGGGCACAGTTTTTCACTACTGTCTTCTATGCAAGGATGACTCAGAGTAGGATCTCTGGCAGCGACTAAGTTTGACGCACGAACATAGAAGAGGCTGGACAGGCATTTTGACATAGTATTTGATCACTGTTCGTCTAGCATGGTCAAGGATTTACATCATAATTCTAGCATTACTGCTGTTAAATCAAAAATACATGTCCATGCTTAGCAAATTGACAAAGCGAATTCAAACTTAAATTTGATTACCATGACTGGAATTTCTTGCGCTTTCTTGCCCCTGATTTCAAAAAGATGAAAACAAAGTGTTCTTCATTGAATTGCTGTGATATAATAGAGATATACTGATATTGACATAATGCACGAATTGTTCTAATTTCTAGATGCATTTCAACGGCTGAGAAATGAAGTCTAGAGAAGAAGTCAGCAATAAATTGTGATCACAAATCAGTTCTTGGAAAATAATGCGGCCACGTTTTTTAGTGGATGATAGAGGCACAAAACTGCGGTTTGCCACTGGGGTGCCGTGAGTGCATGTATTGATTAGAAGGGGTGCCGTGGCTTGAAAAAGGTTAAATAGCACTGATTTAATCGATAATAGCAGTCTACTTTCCTAGACCTAATGCTTGATAACAATTAAGATCCGCCACGGCAGGTAGATATTTTCTGTCAATTTTCTGGCACTTTGTTTTTGAAATTATTGTCTCATAAAGCCTTTTATACTGTTTGTTAGCACACATGATGTATCTTATCAGAACTAAATACAACTATCAGAAGCAAAAGAAATCAAATTTTCAAGAATTATTTTTGAGTGGACAGAAAAGGGAACCACTTCTGCTGTATTTTTACCATCTGATCTGATAATTTAAAAATTGAAGGTTTCTCAGCACCTTTGCTCATTATTGTTCGCAGTAACTTAGTTTTAGTTTATTGTTGAAATCTATTAGTTGCTGTCTATATCTTTATCAGTAAAATATCAAATATGAAGCTCCAGTTCATATCATCTTTCACTCCAAAACATGATACATGAGAGGCGAAAAATTTTAGTTATGATAAATAAATGTGGGAGCTGCACAGGCTTCAGTTAAGTTCAGAAAGTTCCAAACAAATAAAAAATTCAATACGCATGAGTTACTGATTCTGTCGAACTGTATACAACATATACAATATCCTTTGTATACATACACATTTTACTTACAACGGCTAATGAACTTTTACAGTCCCCATACCGCAAATCTTGTTTTAAGAACATCATAAGTCTCCATAATGCAGTGATGACTTACTTTGCACGATGATCCGATAATATATTCACAACTGGGGATGAGCAGAGGACCACAGAGGAGATTAAACACTGAACAGTGAGTGATGAATTTTGCAGACGAAATCTACAAGATAAATTAAACATGACTTGCAAAATTTTTTTACTTATCAATTCATGAGTTGAAACTTTGTTAATATTTATTTTTCTTAAACATCGATATGGAAAAAACACTTGTTTATTGGCAATTAATTCAAGGCAACTAATAATTGGTGATTATTTTTTGTTGGTATTAGATACCAAATATATTGCAAATAGGCCCTATATGTGATGATGATTCTAATCATGCCATGCGGGATTATTGTAAACATGTATGTAGATTAAAAAGAACAGACAATATTTTTTTACCGACTATATTTACATATATCTTTCTTTAATTGATATAATAATAGCCTACCGTAGATGTAAGTAATTTTCTTCTTTCCTGTAACATCATGAAAATCACAAAAATGACAACATGAAAATATGTTTTCAACTATACTTTATGATTCAAGAATTATATATTCTACTCCATTTCTCATCGGCCGCAACCTATCTGTAAAATATTCTTTTCATAATACGTTTGTGCCGGTATCCCTATAATTGCGCATTCAATTTCCAAAGAAAACGACTATATTGATAATATTGTTGATCGGAAACTCTCGGACCTAAATGTGCATGTATACCTTGAAGTAAGATGACAGTCACCCAATACTTAAAGTACAATACATTTTACAATTATTTGAAAGTTTTATATATACACATGCAGTCAATGACTTACCTACAGTTTACCAATGACTCCACAAAAGTTATATCTCGATGAATATCCACAAACGGAGAGACGAGCAGAAACACAAATCGGAGAAATGAATACACACAGACGGTCAGAGTGAACGATGGATCACAGAGTGAAGAGAAAATGAAAGGTCGCATGTTTTAAAACAGCGTCAAGCACCGAAAATGTAGATCTTGGATTATAGAGAAAGTAGAGCAAGTTCTGAAGTACTCGGTATTCAAAGTTTTCATGTTTAGATAAATAGTTGTTCAATTTATACATCGATCGACTGATAAGTAGCAAAATAATGTAAAGGTTTTAGTAAAAAATGCAAAACTGACGTCACATCTCTATGGTGATGCATTGGGAAGTACTCCGTGTTTAGGAAATGTTGATGGGAGAAATGACCGGTGGGCAGTGGGCACTGGCGAGAGGAGATTACGCACTCTGACTAATTCCTTCGTTTCCGCCCACAGACCTAGGATTAGGGTTTCCGCCTGTCCGATCGGCACATGAAAGAGAAATTTCTCAACTGTCGCAAATGTATCGGGAGCACCTAATTACGCCGACAGGAGAGATAAATGAGCGCACGCTTTCATCCGTCGACAACTTGCCAACAGGTCCCTGCCGGGATGATGTTGGCCCAGCATCAAATTATCAAAATTTTTCCACTGGGATTGTCAAAATACATCGATTATCATTATTGAACCAAAATACGCAATTAAAATATCTTAAAATCTTACATTGATGATTAATGCATGAATCTTCCCAAACATTGATGATAAATTCACATGGATGAAATCAAAGTTCTTTTTTCCAATTCTATTAATCCCCGCATAACACGGTTTCGTAAAGTTTCGTAAAAATAACGTTCCAACTTTGGTTACACTTTCCGTAAATTATTCCGTAAAAATATTAAACCTTATTTGGTAATTATTACGTGAATTATCGATCACTTTTTGCGTAACTTTACGTAATAAAATGTGCCACTTTTAACGCAACATTCACGTTATGATTTTTACCTAAAAATTACGTAACTTTTGTGAGGATAACTTAACGTTACTCTTTTCCGTCTTTCTATCAAAAGATCCAAAAGACACCAATAATATTTCATGTGTGTTTTCATTGTGTTGATATACTGTTCACAACATATTACCAATCGTTCTTTCATATGTAGACACTAAATTGCTGGTTACACGACAAAATATTCAGTACGTCAACTGCAGGACAGCTGCAGTCTATCACAAATGTATTCTCATACTTTCTGACAATAAAAAACCAGAAGACTTACGGTATTTGAAAGGAAGGAGAACAGGTCTTCCATAGACATTAAAAATCAAGCCAACTTGACAAAGGAAGTGTGAATACTGTTCGTCCATGAGGCTGTCACAAAAATGCGAGAATGAAAAATTGAGAAACTCTACGGCTAGTTTCGGAAGAGAATAATTATTATCTTTACATGCTACGCATACCTGGATTCGAGTAGATGGGGTCTCACATACATACAAATCTTCGTGAGTTATGAACGAAAAGCAACAGCATGAAATTTTCCAGATCTGTTAGGAAGCATCAATTCTTGTCTCAATAAAGCAGAGGATAGTGTGTCAATCAACACATGGGAGTACCCAAAATTCAATACAAATTGATGACACCAACAATATCCAACCATTGTTGTCAGAAATTAGGAACATTCATTCACAATTTCGTCTGACCACTCTGACCTTTGAAGTTGGATCAATTCCATAACCCGTATGCTGTATATAGCATGTATATGCATAGCAGAATAATTGACGGTGGAAAATGAAGTTAGTGACCACCTGAAAAAAATGAGAGACTACATTTTGTATTATTGAATGATCATTATCTATCTGAGTAGGCCTACTTATATGTAGTACCCTACTAAATGGTTACATGCTCGTTGCAACTTTTCTTCGTTCAGATTGGTGCCACAAACAGTCAGAAAACGAAATTTATTATTCATTTTTCATTAAATAAAAATAGAATTCCATTTTTTCAGAAAATTTACTATTTTGTCAAAATTCTACACTATCTGATATCACGATTATCCCATGCAGTTATTCGGTGTCTGTGATGTGCTGACTTAGGCCATATAGAATGGAGCTATAATCATAAATAGTAGCGCATACGTATCACAGAGGGATTCTTTATCATAAAACATGGATTATATTTGTGGAAAATTACGCTCCGATTAATTTTGTTAAGAAAACAGAACACAATGAATAAAAGCATGTAATTTGAAACCGGATAACAAGAAGCTATAAGAAAGCGAGTACTGTAATAAACGAGATATTGAAGAGAACACGGGGTATGCTTGTCACATTTATCTTATAATGTCTTATCTTAACGCAATTCCGATGGTATTCATTTTTTGCTATACTACACCTCCAATTCATATTATAAAACTGCTAATTGCAGTTTAAAGTAGTTTTATTCGTTTACCATTTCTGAACAATGCTAGCATTTAACATTTAAATAAAATATAAAGACATTGTTGTTCAACGTCATACTGCCACGAAATGTTCCAAGGATTAGCAGTTCATTATAACATCACTGCAAAACCATAACATTCGGAGACAGTGACAAAAATGTGCAAGAAATTAATTCTCAAGCAACTCACCTCTGATAAACAGTGCAGGCCTACAGAGTGATCAAAAGTTTCTCCCTTGCCATATGGTCGGACTCATTGAATTGACTTGTCTAAATCCATTCGTATTTTCAGCATTGATTCCTAGGATAACGATTCATGTCTGAGATACAAAATAAAGATATTGATTTGTATGCAAATATAACGCAACTTTGCAAAGCATCTTTCGAAGGCATACTTTGTGATTATTCATAGCATTCTTGTAAAAAAAGCAACATTTAACATCACATCATTAAAAGATTTACATGTTCTGAAGCAGATTTTTGAACACATGATGGGACTAATTATCATAAACAAACATGGATTTGCACTCAATTTACATAAATACTTACATGGCACAATCCACATGCCAGCGGCTGATTCAAAATACATTCAATTTGACAATTTGTAGGAAATATAATATGCAAATGGGTGCACACATAATTACTGCATGCACAACAAAAAATGCATGTCAAAAAATTATTAAGAATGCAACTGTTTTTAAGTGTACATGCGTACTTCACAGTCTCAGTAATGAAAATTTAATTATAATTATACCTGCGACTAACGATCAATGTCATTTGCCACAAAATATCCAAGATTACAAAACATTCGGAAGCTCTGACGGATCGGTTGTTTTAAAAATTAAACGACTTACCTTTATTACCAGAATGACACGTGAGGTCGATTTGGTCAGCCATCTAATGCAGCTGGTTTGAACATTATTTTTTAATCAGGGATAGGGGACCATTTGGATTCATGCAACCCCGTCTAAAAAAGCAAGTATCCACCTAATATTCGTCTCAAACATGCTATACAAGCAAAGTGCAGTGACGCTGCTTTCTGAATTATTTTAAGTCATGACCGCAGAATGTACTCATTAAAATTCGATTCAGTGGTTGAGAAAATAGGGTTTCATTCCAAGACCTCATGTGATGGTTCATTTTACAATATATTATAATATCATGTTTTTCAATTTCATTAATTCATGATCTTAGCATGACAATTAAAAAAATGATATATCTCACTCACTAATTGCCGATTTATATTGTTACCCTCTATCAATAGGCTACTTAATTTCCTTACCTGATACTACCTGAAACCTTGATGCTGTAAACCCAGTACGCACTACATCTACCGGATGAACAAGGAGTAAAACATAAGCTGTTTTTGAATTCCTACCCAGACTAAAACAGCCGTGTTACATTCTCCGATATCTCTTTCCGAATGAAACCCGGGTCAGAGTGAGAAAAAGAAATGGAACCCTCAATTGAAGCACTGTATAAATATGATCACCCTGAAAACGATGCAACGCTTGAACTTTCTTACTGAATTTCAGAAAAATATTCATTGTTTTTAAATCAAAAAATTTAGCACCGGTAGGTCTAGAAAAGTAATGTTCGATTTTTTTCAATCTCAAGCACATTATTTCAAAAAGGAGACCACGAAGGTGTACGCTTACGGCTAAAATACAATTTAACTCACACTTCATGGAATAATAACTTGTTTGTAGCATGAGTGATCGTCTCACCTTCTTTTCTTCGCTCTATCCTTATCCGCACGTAAACTTGAGAGAATCGGCAGGAATTGAGTCACACAGGTATTCGATTCACACATCTTCTACGAGTATCATATTTCGTTTAATTCGAAGAAGTTTCACGAAATCATAGTTTTGTCAATGTAAAGAATCAGCATGAAAAGTCGTTGGCACATCCAGCGAAAGCTTTACAATTCACAGCCCTTCTGTTCGACAGAGGAGCGCATATCGAAACGAGCGCAGCAGTATGGCCAGACAGTGAGGTCACGCATTGTTAAAAGAAACGCAAAGTAAGTCAGTGCACGCCATGGACGGCGAGGGCACGCGCACTCTATGTGTGAGTCACTCTATAAAGCAATGATCCTACGTGTAAGGCAAGATTGATGTTGTTATGACGTCACTCGATCGTAAGTCCTCGACTGAAGGCATGCAAGGAAGAAACAAACGCTCATACTAATGTAGAGCTGCAATGGGGAATATTAAGTAGGCCTATTTAAGAATTAAGTATGGGGAATATGAGTGCTATTATTGTGCTTGTCTGTGAAATCAAACTGCATGTTCATCGACTTCAATGTGATGTGAAAATATTACACTGCAAGTGCAAGTTACACTGTTCAAGTTCAATTCCATTGTTCACGTATTTGTCTTGGAGATTCGGTTCCGTTTTGACACCATGCAGCTGCTGGCTAGTGATAAAAAGTTGTGATTTTTATATCATTTGACGTAAACATTGTCATCATGTAGCCAAACAGATGAGTTCAGAACTCCGCTTACTGCAGTGTTTAATGCTAACAATCAATAAGCATGCAGAAATATTTTTGTTATATAGACAAATTAATTCATAAATATTTGTAAAATGTTTCAGATTTGAACATTTAAGTGATTATGATAATATTTGTCAAATAATGATCAAATATGCATCAAAATTTATTAAAAAAATATCAAATATGCAGTATTTGATTGTTTTATAAAACAATTATCGAAGATTTGTAAAATCTATCACCATCAGTCATATATTAGATAAATAATTTCGGTTTTTTTCAACCCGGGTAGGGTAGTACAGGTATATAATAAATTACTACCTTTTTTTGGTATCAACATAACCAAAGATGTACAAAAGTCCATGTACATTCAATACCGGTATTTAAAACTTTACATTATACAATAAAATAATACGTGGTATGCGCTAAATCTGCAAGGTTAAATTGTACATCCAACAATTACGCTATTGACGTTATTTATGTTGTGTAACATTAATCACACAATTTTCACGTAATATTTACTATATAACTATATTTACTATATATTACTAATATATACTTAATGTACTTCAATATAAAACATCGTATAAATTATGAATTGAAGTTCAGGAAACCCCTGTTACCTATTGTAACGAAAAATTTCTCATAATTTATGATAAATTTGTTATGCGGGTATGCTAGCCTATTGCAGCAATGTCCCGCATAGCCACGGATGTTTGGGATCATGTGTAATTGTGCGTGGTTCACGCGTCAATTACGCGTGATTGAGCGTGGCATGTCACCTAGTGTACAGTCTTTTAATCAGCACAGATCTCTGTCAATCACCGCGTACGAAAACGTCGTTTTTTAGCCAATCGGTCACAATTATGTAGATTTTACAGCGCAACGCAACAATGCAAAGTGATTCTAAGTCTCAGAATATGCTAAAAGATTCGTCTGTTGATATAAAGATTTTTCATGCTATTTCATAGAATCTAACAGTCCAATAGAAAAATATGACATTCCTACAAAACAATATATAAAAAGACATGTTCAACAAACATCCGAAAGACCTGATGTGATTTCCTGAGCTTCTGGACGCAAGGGGATGTGTTGATAACAATTAATAACAATATTTAACGCTGCTAGAATCCTATGAAAAATGTTGTCTTGCCCCGCGTGGCATCTTGATTTATTTGCTAAATTTAAAAATCATTGATTACTCGCATAACAAATTTACCATAAATTATAGGAAATTTTTCGTTACAATAGGTAACAGGGGGTTCCTGAACTTTAATTCATAATTTATACGATGTTTTATATTGAAGTACATTAAGAAAAGATATTCAAAAAAGAAAAAAAAAATATGAACTTTATTGACGAAGTTAATTTTGGCAATTATAGGTATCAAAATTTACTTTAAAAAGTTCTCTAAGTAAACGTAAAGATTTCGTGAAAATTGTGTGATTAATGTTACACAACATAAATAACGTCAATAGCGTAATTGTTGGATGTACAATTTAACCTTGCAGATTTAGCGCATACCACGTATTATTTTATTGTATAATGTAAAGTTTTAAATACCGGTATTGAATGTACATGGACTTTTGTACATCTTTGGTTATGTTGATACCAAAAAAAGGTAGTAATTTATTATATACCTGTACTACCCTACCCGGGTTGAAAAAAACCGAAATTATTTATCTAATATATGACTGATGGTGATAGATTTTACAAATCTTGGATAATTGTTTTATAAAACAATCAAATACTGTATATTTGATATTTTTTAATAATTTTTGATACATATTTGATCATTATTTGACAAATATTATCATAATCACTTAAATGTTCAAATCTGAAACATTTTACAAATATTTATGAATTAATTTGTCTATATAACAAAAATATTTCTGCATGCTTATATGATTGTTAGCATTAAACAGTGCAGTAAGCGGAGTTCTGAACTCATCTGTTTGGCTACATGATGACAATGTTTACGTCAAATGATATAAAAATCACAACTTTTTATCACTAGCCAGCAGCTGCATGGTGTCAAAACGGAACCGAATCTCCAAGACAAATACGTGAACAATGGAATTGAACTTGAACAGTGTAATATTTTCACATCACATTGAAGTCGATGAACATGCAGTTTGATTTCACAGACAAGCACAATAATAGCACTCATATTCCCCATACTTAATTCTTAAATAGGCCTACTTAATATTCCCCATTGCAGCTCTACATTAGTATGAGCGTTTGTTTCTTCCTTGCATGCCTTCAGTCGAGGACTTACGATCGAGTGACGTCATAACAACATCAATCTTGCCTTACACGTAGGATCATTGCTTTATAGAGTGACTCACACATAGAGTGCGCGTGCCCTCGCCGTCCATGGCGTGCACTGACTTACTTTGCGTTTCTTTTAACAATGCGTGACCTCACTGTCTGGCCATACTGCTGCGCTCGTTTCGATATGCGCTCCTCTGTCGAACAGAAGGGCTGTGAATTGTAAAGCTTTCGCTGGATGTGCCAACGACTTTTCATGCTGATTCTTTACATTGACAAAACTATGATTTCGTGAAACTTCTTCGAATTAAACGAAATATGATACTCGTAGAAGATGTGTGAATCGAATACCTGTGTGACTCAATTCCTGCCGATTCTCTCAAGTTTACGTGCGGATAAGGATAGAGCGAAGAAAAGAAGGTGAGACGATCACTCATGCTACAAACCAAGTTATTATTCCATGAAGTGTGAGTTAAATTGTATTTTAGCCGTAAGCGTACACCTTCGTGGTCTCCTTTTTGAAATAATGTGCTTGAGATTGAAAAAAATCGAACATTACTTTTCTAGACCTACCGGTGCTAAATTTTTTGATTTAAAAACAATGAATATTTTTCTGAAATTCAGTAAGAAAGTTCAAGCGTTGCATCGTTTTCAGGGTGATCATATTTATACAGTGCTTCAATTGAGGGTTCCATTTCTTTTTCTCACTCTGACCCGGGTTTCATTCGGAAAGAGATATCGGAGAATGTAACACGGCTGTTTTAGTCTGGGTAGGAATTCAAAAACAGCTTATGTTTTACTCCTTGTTCATCCGGTAGATGTAGTGCGTACTGGGTTTACAGCATCAAGGTTTCAGGTAGTATCAGGTAAGGAAATTAAGTATGCCTATTGATAGAGGGTAACAATATAAATCGGCAATTAGTGAGTGAGATATATCATTTTTTTAATTGTCATGCTAAGATCATGAATTAATGAAATTGAAAAACATGATATTATAATATATTGTAAAATGAACCATCACATGAGGTCTTGGAATGAAACCCTATTTTCTCAACCACTGAATCGAATTTTAATGAGTACATTCTGCGGTCATGACTTAAAATAATTCAGAAAGCAGCGTCACTGCACTTTGTTTATATAGCATGTTTGAGACGAATATTAGGTGGATACTTGCTTTTTTAGATGGGGTTGCATGAATCCAAATGGTCCCCTATCACTGATTAAAAAATAATGCTCAAGCCAGCTGCATTAGTTGGCCGACCAAATCGACCTCACGTGTCATTCTGGTTATAAAGGTAAGTCGTTTTAATTTTCAAAGCGACCGATCCTTCAGAGTTTCCGAATGTTTTGTAATCTTGGATATTTTGTGGCAAATGACATTGATCGGTATCGCAGGTATAATTATAATTAAATTTTCATTACTGAGACTGTGAAGTACGCATGTACACTTAAAAACAGTTGCATTCTTAATAATTTTTTGACATGCATTTTTTGTTGTGCATGCAGTAATTATGTGTGCACCCATTTGCATATTATATTTCCTACAAATTGTCAAATTGAATGTATTTTGAATCAGCCGCTGGCATGTGGATTGTGCCATGTAAGTATTTATGTAAATTGAGTGCAAATCCATGTTTGTTTATGATAATTAGTCCCATCATGTGTTCAAAAATCTGCTTCAGAACATGTAAATCTTTTAATGATGTGATGTTAAATGTTGCTTTTTTTACAAGAATGCTATGAATAATCACAAAGTATGCCTTCGAAAGATGCTTTGCAAAGTTGCGTTTTATTTGCATACAAATCGATATCTTTATTTTGTATTTCAGACATGAATAGTGATGCAAATGGAAAATTTTCCAATTTTTTCAAAATCTTCTTCAAAATTTTCCATCGGAAAATTTTGAAATTTATTTTTTGGTGATTGACGTTTTTTCCTTTGTTTTGGAGACTTATTATAGTTGTTTGAAAAGACTATGTAATATTCAAAGTCCGAAAACTTCTCTATCATCCCTGTAAGTTAACTTTTGGTTAGGCCTATACCAATTCTGCACCTTTTCCATGTCTATTTCAGATCTTTCCAAATGAATTTCAGATTTCTCTAGCTGAATTTCAGATGTCTGTCAGAAGCTCAACTTTGAAAAGATCTTTAATTCAACTGGAGATCTCCAATTCATCTGGACCATATCTGAAATTCATTTGGGCAGATCTGAAATCGATTTGGAACTATCTGAACTAGAAATGGAGGATTTGTATCCTCAACGAAGACATTGGACAATGCGCCAGAAGTTTGAAGATATCATAGATATGATATTCTTTTACTCATCACAGATATCTTTAGTTTCCAAATATCTCACGAGTTTACAGTCTTTATATCTTCCAATATGGTCGCTGATGATCGCTGCGTGGACTGTGCTTATACTTCATCACATGTACATCAACATATGGAGAAATTGCATCACTATGATCAACGCTGCATAATAAAGCTCAACTTTCAAGCTCCAAAATGAAGTACATTATATTTGCTCCAGTTCTTTCACATTGCATAAAATTGTACCCCTATCGTAAAGCAAGATTCACGTTATCCCAAACGGTGTCTGTGTGATAATCAAAAATGCTGGCAAATTAGCACAAGCCACCAGTGGCAAAGCAATGCTCAAAAATCCGCGGACGGAAATCGTTTTGCTACGATCTCTTTAATCGAAATAATGGTGAAATCAAGAGTTTTAGACCCAATTTATTGGTGCGCAGCTGCCTCGGCAGTGGAAGCGCTCAAATTATAGGACCTATCACAAAAAATCAAAACTTTCAAAATTTTCAATAATTTTCCAATATTTTCCAATATTTTCCACGGAAAATTTTGATTCAAAATTTTCCGGAAAATTTTCATCACTAGACATGAATCGTTATCCTAGGAATCAATGCTGAAAATACGAATGGATTTAGACAAGTCAATTCAATGAGTCCGACCATATGGCAAGGGAGAAACTTTTGATCACTCTGTAGGCCTGCACTGTTTATCAGAGGTGAGTTGCTTGAGAATTAATTTCTTGCACATTTTTGTCACTGTCTCCGAATGTTATGGTTTTGCAGTGATGTTATAATGAACTGCTAATCCTTGGAACATTTCGTGGCAGTATGACGTTGAACAACAATGTCTTTATATTTTATTTAAATGTTAAATGCTAGCATTGTTCAGAAATGGTAAACGAATAAAACTACTTTAAACTGCAATTAGCAGTTTTATAATATGAATTGGAGGTGTAGTATAGCAAAAAATGAATACCATCGGAATTGCGTTAAGATAAGACATTATAAGATAAATGTGACAAGCATACCCGTGTTCTCTTCAATATCTCGTTTATTACAGTACTCGCTTTCTTATAGCTTCTTGTTATCCGGTTTCAAATTACATGCTTTTATTCATTGTGTTCTGTTTTCTTAACAAAATTAATCGGAGCGTAATTTTCCACAAATATAATCCATGTTTTATGATAAAGAATCCCTCTGTGATTCGTATGCGCTACTATTTATGATTATAGCTCCATTCTATATGGCCTAAGTCAGCACATCACAGAAACCGAAATAACTGCATGGGATAATCGTGATATCAGATAGTGTTCGAGAATTTTGACAAAATAGTAAATTTTCTGAAAAAAAAAATGGAATTCTATTTTTATTTAATGAAAAATGAATAATAAATTTCGTTTTCTGACTGTTTGTGGCACCAATCTGAACGAAGAAAAGTTGCAACGAGCATGTAACCATTTAGTAGGGTACTACATATAAGTAGGCCTACTCAGATAGATAATGATCATTCAATAATACAAAATGTAGTCTCTCATTTTTTTCAGGTGGTCACTAACTTCATTTTCCACCGTCAATTATTCTGCTATGCATATACATGCTATATACAGCATACGGGTTATGGAATTGATCCAACTTCAAAGGTCAGAGTGGTCAGACGAAATTGTGAATGAATGTTCCTAATTTCTGACAACAATGGTTGGATATTGTTGGTGTCATCAATTTGTATTGAATTTTGGGTACTCCATGTGTTGATTGACACACTATCCTCTGCTTTATTGAGACAAGAATTGATGCTTCCTAACAGATCTGGAAAATTTCATGCTGTTGCTTTTCGTTCATAACTCACGAAGATTTGTATGTATGTGCGACCCCATCTACTCGAATCCAGGTATGCGTAGCATGTAAAGATAATAATTATTCTCTTCCGAAACGAGCCGTAGAGTTTCTCAATTTTTCATTCTCGCATTTTTGTGACAGCCTCATGGACGAACAGTATTCACACTTCCTTTGTCAAGTTGGCTTGATTTTTAATGTCTATGGAAGACTTGTTCTCCTTCCTTTCAAATACCATAAGTCTTCTGGTTTTTTATTGTCAGAAAGTATGAGAATACATTTGTGATAGACTGCAGCTGTCCTGCAGTTGACGTACTGAATATTTTGTCGTGTAACCAGCAATTTAGTGTCTACATATGAAAGAACGATTGGTAATATGTTGTGAACAGTATATCAACACAATGAAAACACACATGAAATATTATTGGTGTCTTTTGGATCTTTTGATAGAAAGACGGAAAGAGTAACGTTAAGTTATCCTCACAAAAGTTACGTAATTTTTAGGTAAAAATCATAACGTGAATGTTGCGTTAAAAGTGGCACATTTTATTACGTAAAGTTACGCAAAAAGTGATCGATAATTCACGTAATAATTACCAAATAAGGTTTAATATTTTACGAATAATTTACGGAAAGTGTAACCAAAGTTGGAACGTTATTTTTACGAAACTTTACGAAACCGTGTTATGTGGGAGAGCCAAAATTTTGACTAGTTCACCGATAAGGAAGAAGCTGTTTGAAGAAAAGAAGCAAAAGGGAGAAAATAGGCCTGCGAAAAAGGCACGTATCACGAAGAAGAAGCAGCGCGCTGAAAGCAAGGCAGTTACATCCGAAGAAAATATCTGCTTGTTTTGTGGCGATACGTTTGAAAACTCTGTACCTGGTGAAAAGTGGGTTCAGTTTATTGAATGTGGTGATTGGGCCCACGCGGACTGCACCGAGAATGAAGGGCCTTTTGTATGTCATGTTTGCAACTTATAAACATATAGAAATCTTAGTGAGTGTGCGTTTGAGAATGTTTTCTACTATCCTCATATTTTTTTAGTCATATTTCTCGCTACCGGGTTTGGTATATTAGAATGAAACATTTGATGACAATATAATTATAACGTCGTTTGCAACAACTTGCCGCGCTTGCTGTAACAATTAATATGCCCCGTATATGGGGCAATTTGTTACAAATTTTTACTTGTAATTAAATGTTTGCCACAGGAATAGTATTTAGTTTTTCTTCATTCTACTGCATGTACATTATGTCTCACTATCTAAATATGTTCCAGCAAAGAAATTAGGCTAAAAGCACAAATACTTCGGTCACGATCTCAAAAAAAATCAAAAATTGTAACAAGCAGCCCCGGTCTCCCCTATAGCAGGACTGCCAACTAATTCGTCTTCTGCCAATAGGTCTACTTTTCCTTGGCAGAGCCTTGGAGAACGGGCGAATCATTTCTGAAGACACCTGCAGAATTGCAGTCATGCCCAGACCTGGACAATTGACTCATTTGGATGATCAATGCTCCGCCGAGATGTCCCTGGCATGTCACTTAGAGTAAGGAGGTCTAAATATAGTAACGACCAGGAGGCAATACGTCATTTTCAGCAGGGGAAAGTTATGAAGGCCTAATCGACGAGCGAGGACAGCGCATGCACACAGTGTAGCCGTCTTTTGTTATTGTACCAGTGTCGGCGTCCTAGGGAATACACGAGTAATGAATGACAATAGGATGATTCATCAATGATATTTCTCAAGACAACAATTTAAAAAATACTGCTTGCCATTGTTCAAGTCACTTTCCATGAACGACTCAGTGTAAACGGTGAAAGCTGATAATATTGTGTTATGTGCGCCTTCTCTTAACTTCGTGCTATCTTCCACGAATTGTAAATATCATGGTGAATAAGTGCAGTGTTGGAAACTGTAAATCGAACTATTCGTCAGGAAGAGGACCTTACGTACCTGTCTACAAATTACCAATTGATCCTACAGAACGGCAACTATGGCTGAATTCATTACCGAACAAGGTAAAACCAACTGCAAATACCCGGATATGCAAACTACATTGGCCACCTGACGCACCTATGACAAAAAAACGCCGATTTGCTCGACCGCGCGATCCTCCATCAGTGTTTAATGCTCCAAAATCATTTTTTCGACAAACTGGGAAGAACTCTCGTGGACGTGCTGTCCTTCGAAGAAAGGTGAGCTTAGAAGTGCGATCTGCAATAAGCGACGAATTAGAAGAGTTTGAAAAGAAAGATAGAATCTGTGATTGGAAAGATTTTGTCGTAAAATTCCCTGCTTTTTGTTTGGAAAACAATTTACTTTTTAAAGTTAACGACACCAATGTTATGACCTATTTTATCAAAGACGAATCTGTGAAGTTTTGTATCGATATTTCGAAGGCTCTTAACGTTACCGTGAAATCGTGTAATGTTAATGTAGGTATTCGTGACCTTCTTGGTTTTCAACACCATTTACAAAGATGGTCACAAATGGAAGCGATATTAAATCGTGCGATGAATTATAATGTGTGTCTTCCTGATACCCTAAAATACTGTGCCGACTTCATATCGAAATCTACTGTTGATGAACATGACTTAAGTACGTCAATCAAATTCATCATAGAGCAACAATACTTCGTTTCGTCGACAGCTCGACACTACTCTACCTCGACCTTCAAAGTAGCCACTGAAATATTTCTGTGCATTCGTAGAACGTACTCTTTATTGCGCCACTATCTTGCTCTACCAATCCAGACACAATTAGAAGAAAGTCGGGGCCTATTAAAGGTGTAGGATCGCTGGATGATGCTCGTGAGACTATCCAGACTGTCTTCTCAAACGCTTCCACACTACAAAAGCGGTGTTCGATCTTGTTTGATGAAATATATATCAAGCCGTCCATTCGTTTGAGCGGTAATCATGTGATGGGCTATTCTGACGATGATCCAGAGAAACCGGCTAGGACAGTCCTTACCGTAATGGCAAAACCTATGATGGGTTTGGAAGCCTTCGTTATCAGACTTGTACCAGTGTTTTCATTGAAAAGTGATTATCTTTGCGATATTCTTTCGGTTCTGATTGATTTGATTACTTCATGCGGCGGTCATGTTATAGCTTTGATGGGAGATTGTCTATCCACGAATCAGAGATGTTATAGCCTAATTAGACAAAGGTTTTCTGATGAACAGAATAGAAATGCCACATGGAAAGTCCCCCATCCTTCAGAACAAGGAAAAAGTCTTTTCCTTTTGTTCGATCCAACACATTTGATGAAAAATATCCGGAACAACTGGATCATGGAGAGACTCAAGAAGCTTACTCTTACTGTCCCAGATTCTGACCGTGAGGTTACTGGAGATTGGCATGATGTACAAAGACTCTTTGAATCAGAGAAAGATAACATCGCAAGGTTGACGAAACTAACAAAGGCGTCCTGCTACCCTGCTAATATAGAGCGACAAAAAATGTCGCTTGTCATGAAAGTATTTAATGAGAAAACAGTGGCAGCACTGACTCTTATGGAAAGTAGTTCTACTGCAGAATTCATAGATTGTTTTCTAAGAATGTGGAACATCTTGAACGTGAAGTCACCAGATCTGCATATCCGTCTAAATGACACCAACAGGGAGAAAATAACCAGGAAAGATCATACAAGTTTAGAATTTCTGACAAAATTAGCGAATTCTTTAGAAAGGATGGGAGGAGGCCGTGGACATTTAAGAATTGAGTCATTGACAAAAGAAACTCGAAACGCTCTGATTCAAACACTGCGAGGCCTGGTAGATTTAGCGACAACTTTGTTAGAAGATGTTGGTTATCAGTACATATTACTGGGATTTTTCCAGAGCGATCGCCTAGAAGGTGAATTTGGGGTTTATCGACAAATGAGCGGAGGTTGCTACTTCATTTCTTATGATCAAATACTATGTAGCACTAAGTTGCGGCGTCTTCATTATATAATGATCTTGACCTTGAGGTTGACATGTCTTCTCACTATTTATCGCAAGATTGTTGTATTAGTCCTTTTCTTGAGCATGAATCATTGGGCATGGATGACGCATTATCTATGACAACAGATGATTTATCAGAAACTGAATTGTCTTCACTCTTCTACATATGTGGATATGTTACCTTCAAAGAACATTTGCCACAAGAAGATATTCAAAGTCCAGCGAATGCGTCTGAATTTTTGCATCTTGTTTCTAGAGGAAAATTATCGTTTCCCTCCCAAAATCTTGTGAAATTTTCTGTTTTTTGTTACAGTTTTTTTAAAGCAAATAAGACACTTTGTGTTAACCGAATGGTTCGTGTATTTACACAACTTTACAATGCTTCCTTTGAAAATTTTCCGAATCCATTGAGTGTTTGTCGACGATTTTCGAATACATTCTTTCGAGGCCTTGTAAATCGGGAGGAAAATAGACTACAATGTCAAAACAAAACCTCTAGGAAGCTGAAAAAACTGACTTCTGCCACAAGTTAATCAAATGAATGTAATTATGTAAACAATTTTATTTTATTTTTGTTGTGTGTTGAATCATTAAAGATCATATATTCCATCAACCTTTTGTTTTGCAATTAACTCTCAGATGGGAAGAAGATGGGTTTGGTTTATATTTATATTAACAAATGTTTTCGTACCGTATTTCTGATCACTTAATTAGCTAATAATTTACATCTGACTTGCATAGCCTATATAGGCCTATCGATTAAGAAAAAATGTTTTGTAGAACAATTTCCACGTCAACTGTGTATTTTATATACTCATCTAGCATTACAAATTGATACTTCTCTAAAATCTATCCTCTGATATCATTCAAGGGATTGAAAAGAGCAATATTCAATAGGCCTTCATAACTTTCCCCTACTGAAAATGACGTATTGCCTCCTGATCGTTACTATATTTAGACCTCCTTGCTTAGAGACTGATCCGTTGTAAAGCGCTGCGATAAAAGATTATCATCATGACATGGCCTATCGAAAGACAGATGAGCAATTTGGCTATCTTCCTCATGCTCAACGAGAACCGGTGGAATCAAAGGTCTATCCCAGTGCAAACGGAAAGTCGGCCAAAGTCTGGGCCGAAGTCGGCAAACAATTTCGGCCCGAACGCGACGTGTCCGGGCGCCCCTAAGTCAGCCCGGGTTCGGCTGGTCGACCTCATCGGCCCGTAGTGTATTGACCGTATGTAGCGGGTCTATTTGTGGTGGTTCAGTGGTATGTAGCGGGCCGAATACAGTCCGCGAGATCTGCGTTGGCTTGCCTTAACCTAACCACATGTAATAAGCAATAACAACTACTCAGATGATGATGAAACTTACCTAGATTGAGTCCACCGAAGGTCAATTTTGTAAACGTAGACATCGGGATTCAGGTTGATTGTGCCTTAAACAAGTTTAAATCTTGAATACAATGGACAACAACAATCATATCCAGTGGTATTCAAAATTATCGTAGATGAGGTTCATTAGGTCTGCTCCTAAATTTTGATGTCTGAAACCAACAAAAATACATTATAAGCGAATTAAGATAGTAAAACGCAGACTAACTGTAAACAATGATGTAATTATAAACCATGTAGAGCTCTATAACGACACACAATAGAGAAGTATGAATGACACAGAAATGGGCATTAATTTATTGTAAGATGAAAGGTGATAATTAATCTAAACTATTTTTATATTTCATCATTCCAATAATTTACAACAGCACGAGTTAATCGACAACATACAGTCCTTTTCATAAAAAGTGGATCATCCCAAAATTTGACTAAATAAAACATAAGTATGATACAGAAAGCATTTTTCATGTTATTTCATGCCCCTAATATATTTAAATGTCCTTATATAATCTGACAAGCTATGATGCAGTAACGGTTCTTAAGAAGATGATATTTTGTAGCCCTACCCTTATTGTCAATGACATTACCAATTCGTCTAGGCATTGATTCGATGATATCGTTGATTTTTGACTGATCTAACTTTCTCCACTCTCTTTTTAACAGTGACTTAAGTTGTGATACGCCATCTGTAGGTAGCAGTGAACGACGAACGTTACGTTTTAGAATACTCAATACATTTTCTATGGGATTCAGATCAGGAGAACGAGATGGCCAAGATAATGTCCTAAGCCCTAATTGAGACTTGCATAAGTTGATTCTACTACTCCTGTGACACGTAGCATTATCATCCATAAATAAACAAGTCGATGGATCACCAAGTTGATCTGTCATTTGGCCAATGTTCATTCGTAAAACATTCACATAGCGTTCAGAATTCATGGTTCCTTGCTGTATGTGAAGTTCAGAGCGGCCATTGGTCCAAATGCCAGCCCAAATCAGTAGAGTCGCACCACCTTGTACCCGGGGACGATGTAAATGTCTAGTCTAGTATAAAAGTCTAGTGCAGCCATCTCAGTTAACGAGAGACTTGGATCAACTTTAACAAATCTCAAAATTAGGCGGTCTCTACGTTTGGATGTTTTGCGTGGACGGCCAGAGCCCTCTTTTGTGAATTGCCTTTTGTGAATGCGATCTCGTTATTGTTCATTTGTGCTTTGTATTGTTTTCAACCGGTAAGAGATAGATTTCTAGCTGAAAGCAATCAGGAGTGCTGCCAACACCACCGCAACGAAGTCAGGAAGCTATGGAACATGAAAAGTCCAGTTAATCACATGCAGCAGTTACATTATTGTTGTTGATGAATAATGGTGCTATACTGGCTCTGATTGACCGATTTTCTTTATTTTTGTTTTGCTTGATAGCTTTTGGCTTGTAGAACAACATATTACATAACAAAGGAAACAAATGTAATTTTATAAGAGTGAGGTATGATTTTGTGTAACATTGCTAAATGAAGATCAAATTATCTACTACTTTTTTAACTATGACAGGAAAACAACTCAATATTCATGCTTGAAACTTCCAACAATGATATTAGTAAGCACAACTGACATATCTTCCAAATTTCAGAGAAATTCGTTCAAGTTTGGCGGAGTTAGACAAAGTTGAAGTTAAGGCGATGTTTAAGGGTGATCCATTTTTTATGAAACAATCTGATATTTTCCCAGGGTGGACAACATGCCGCTAAAGCAGAAAGTCCGATGAATTTGATATTTAATTTAAAATGATTTCTCCTTTAGCTGTAACCATGTAGTGAAACATTCGAACCTGTGACTTATTTTCAAAGTTTGCGACTTTTGTTGCCAAACAGGGTTGAGAAGGGAAGAACGTGGTCCCGGCGGAAATTCACATTTCAAGGAGGCCCAAAAAGGCCAACAAAATAATACTTAAAGTCTACCTATTACTAATACAAATCCGCAGAAAATTCTCATCCCTTAAATATTAGAAAAAAATTTCAATCCCGATTCACGACATTATATTTTAAATAAAGCTTCTTGTAATGACACCCGACGTCCTGCATGCTGACTTGATCACGGGAATAACCCAATGCTGGTAAAATCAAAACATTCGGAGGCAGTGACAATTTAAGACTAGCCTTACAACATGTTTACACATTACAAAATACTGTCGATGACACACGTGCACATGTATACTGCAATCTGACTATTTTTTTGCAGATTTAATCTCATCCAAGCATTGGAAGTTTTGTAAAAATGAATCTCAGGATTGAATACTCTGCCTATAATCTCTGAATCAATTCATCAACGACCGTTGGCTCTATATGAAGAAGAAGCGGTATACTCATGGCGGTATAAAAGCGGTAATTCAGCAAAGAGCCGTTGTAATCAATCCCAAAGATAGCTATACACGGATTCATCTTCTGAAAGGTAAGTTTTCATGCGTTCATTATGCGATCCATTATTGTGACCAAGGCTAATGTCATTAAATAACTAAGCCTTTTATCATATTGAATAGAGGGGAATGCTTTAACCATTAAAAAATCAATTGAATTTACAATTCATTAATTGCAGCTAATACAAAATTAACTGAAGAAACCTTTGATTGATCCAAAGAATGAATTTCGTTCACGCGAGACTCTTCCTGTCGCCAAGAATTCTTCATTTCATTCTAATATGATCTGCTTATTTTTTCAATGTTATTTTTATGAGATCAGGCTTTGGAGCAAATGAACTTTTACACTGAGTCAATTGCAAATACAGACTTCCACTATTTTCTCAACAGAGTAAATCTCAAAGAATTACATTTCAAGCTCTTTTTCAATTATATATCAAATCAATGTCTGTTCATATCTTAAAAAATCTGTCCATTACTTGATGCAGGAAACGTCAACAAAATTATTCATGTACAAGTAGGACTTGAAATACATGTTTAAATACAAAAATATGATGTCACTTTATCATTTCATTTCCTGAATTGAACTACCTATTAAATGAATCGACAGCCTCAAAATCTGTTTTAGTGCAACTTGTGTGTCATATGTTTGCATAACATTCTTAGCATTGTTTATCTTAATGTTAGTACACTGTATTAGCTGCCCGTTGGTTAGGCCTTTATCGATCCAACATAGGCCATCGGCATCGGATAGCTACAGGCCACGGTACCCATTGATTGAGGTCGGATCCTCGTCTGTGGCCAGTGAAATTGGCCATAGCGATATCGAAACGATTTCGGTTATTTGTCAGTGATCACGGCCGTTGCAATATCGAACCGATTTCGGTCATGTATTACTTGGTATTGCCTACATTTTTTTACATCAAAAAGAAAGTATAGTTATAATCAAAGTGTATTTGTATGAAAATATTGATGTCCACCACATAGTTAAAAGCAAAGACGATACAAAGAGACTAAACTCAGTTCAAAAATGGAAACTCCCATATCTTTGATCGATAGTTTAAATATCTATCGTAATTCACATATTGTTCGATATCTTGATTCGGTATACCGGCACGGGAAGAAGTGATAATTAACCTGGACGTACATTCAAAATCTATGTGAAAGCTAATAATCAATATGTTTACTGTGAATGGACTTGTCAAAATTTAACTCGTTAAACACAACTAAGGAACGAGTCATCTCTTCCACCGTACTGCTCACCACAGACTGGAAGGAATATATATATAGCAATTTATCCAACGAGTTCAGAGTACATCATTACTTCAGTACACAGAGATAAGCCGGACGAGTCAGCTCGTCCTCATTCAGAAAAAGTTAAAGTGGCTGCCAATTTTAAAGCATTGAGAGATATGAGAGTTTTCCGTCATTCTTGTTCATCGTCTTTGGTTAAAAGACGTGTTAAAATCACACATGCATGATATTAAGAAGGCATAGATGTGGTTTTCTGCTTTAGAAAACAAAGCGAAATATGTACGAAAAGTACACAACTAATACGTCATAAAATATAATGATTCAGACAGAAAATGCTTCTGACAAGATAACAATGAACGATATAACAAACAAATCTGGTTTTCAATATGATATGACGTAGATGTGATACAGGCGACAATGCGAAACATGTAAGGAAAGGCACATAACTAATAGTGCATTACCCCTATGTGCATTACTGTAAACGAGATACAATTCATCTTGACAGAAAATGCTTCTGAATCGATAACAATTACAGTTTCGATAATGATTAAGTCTCGGATAAAACTTCATAACACACCACACTGTAAATTGATTTTTGCTAATTTATTAGTTTTTTTCTAAGTCGTGTTGAGTTTATGTAGCAAAAATAAATTAGGAACAGGTTCTGATGAAATGAGGTCGAATATCGAACGCCAATGAAGACGACTAAGAACTGTTAAGACTAAGGTTGGCACTATTAAGACTAAGACCTAAACAGTGCCAACAACCCAGAAAATCGATGGAGAATTTGCTACAGAAAGACTTGAGTAGTACAGATACATAATCGAGCTGAGAATCTTTCGGAAGTAAAGATTTGGGCCTTGAGAGTATCAGCTTGTACAGAAACTTAATGCATAAACCCAACACGACTTAGGAATATATCATTAGTAAAAAATGCTGAATAATAAAAATATCATACTTGATATACTCAGCATCGGAGTAAAAGGGCGTCCATAAAGTCACAAAACAAAGAATTACTGATACTCTGCATCGGAGTAAAAAGGCGTCCATTAAGGCACATGAAAAAAGAATTACTGATATTTTGCATCGGAGTAAAAAGGCGTCCATTAAGGCACATGAATTACTGATATTTTGCATCGGAGTAAAAGGGCGTCCATTAAGGCACAAAACAGAGAATCGCTGAAGTACTTGAAAACTTTCATAATGAGCACAGAGCACTTGAATATCCTATTGAAAATTCTATGAATCACTTAAATATCCTTCCTCTTCCTCCTCTCAGTCCGGCCACCACACCGGTCGGAATCTTGCGACAAATGGCGAGAAATTGTGGTATCCACGAGGGCCATATTGGCATCTTGAAACCGCATCACAACCGCTTCTACAATGAAAACCGAAAACTGTTTGTTAATTTAATTCAGAAGTGCTTGCTAGTCTAGTTCACATGCATTCGGACTATGATGGGACTAAGATTCGGACTTTTTCATTAATACAGTACACGTACTTCAATAATTTTCTGTTACTTTACACATCTTTTTATTACGGATGCAAGTATGCAAGTAAGTATGTAACATACAGGTCTGGCAGAAAATATGGCATCACTCAATTTTTACCGATTGATTAGTAACTTTTTCTAAATCGGGTTGAGCTTCTGCAGCACCAAAAGTTATATAAATATAGCACCAAAAGTTACTATATAGTAACTTTCTAAAAGATAATATCCAGGGCTATCTCTTGAGGGTACTTGATTTGAATAAGTCGGCATATTCAGGTCAGCGGAGGTCAATGAGTATAAAAACATAATTTCCGGGAGAAACATAATACCGCGGAATATAGGAGGGTTGGCAAATATAAGTTTAGCGATTGAAATTAAAACCCAGAATTTTGGGTTCAATTGGGTTTTCTGTATTTTTGTAATTCAAATGACATCTATGTGCATGACATGACCTCATTCATTCTCTAAAACAATAAGGACGTCTTATTACGGGCTATTATGTCTACAAAAGTCTTATAATTTAGAATGAAAACTACAGAGAAAGGAAAATTTTACGATCAGTAGATCACCTCGCAGATGCTTGCCCATTTTCCTGAAGCAATTATGTACGACTTTATTTAACAGTATACAAGATGTCTGTTCGCACGAACACTCACCCTCGACTAGCTTTTTCAGAACAAGCGCGAAACTTCTTTTTCCACCAGATCCCTTCAAAATGAACTTCTTTTGAAGATAGTTGTGGAGGAGATAGTTAATGCTTCTCTTGGTCATGGAGCGGACATCCAGCCCTCCATGAACAAAAATTGATCGAACCTGAAAGGGGAAAACGGATACTTGATTATGATGTATGATCAGCAAAGATAAAATGAGATCACTTTACATTATTTTGCGATAAAATTCGTAAAATGACATCATGTTATGCCAGTCTACATCATTTTAACATCATAACAGCAAAAATCAAATGTCTTAGCCGATCATAGGTTGTCAATCAGCAATATGTCCATATATTCAGCCCAACAAGAGTTAATAGATCTGCCCGATTTATGTATGTGTAAGTGTTATATGCTGAGAAAGTCTAGTTTCTGCTGGGATAATTGAATGAACATTTCTACGATATTAGTTCTTAAGGCTAAGCGCCCCTATGGGATGTCAAAAAGGGAAATATCAAAGGATATGACACAGTTGAACAGTGGCGGTCAACAGGCAAGATTGATTGATAGTAAATCTAAAGTGATGACACAAATAAATACCAGAATTTACATGAGATTTAGTTAGTAGGGAAACTAGTATTTATTTAAAAACCTAAACGAGGTATGACATACCGATACACTGGATCGATGAGCATAAAATACAAATAAAGAAGTGTATAAGTATAATATCAATTCATGTAGTCACTGTACGTTTGATGTAAGTAAACAATTCCGCAAAAAATTTAGAGGTAACAGTATTTAAGATTAAAGAGTGTCAACGTAAAATTAATCCCACTGCAGAATACGACGGTATGTCACACATCTAAGGTTTTGAATAAATTCTTGTTTTCCCTACTAACTAGATCTGATGTAAATTTTGTGATTTTGTTTGTCATTCGCTTCAGATTTCCAATCAATCAATCAAAGAATATGTACGATTGTACGTACAATCATTAAATGTTTTATACTGTAATTCAACAGAAAATTGTATTTTCTTAGCCAAAAAAAGTGTCGTTATTCGTAAGCCAATATGCCCCAATAGATAGAACAAGAACGAAGTCTTACCACATCATTTCGATAGGATTTATCTTCTATCTTTTTGACGAAGTTTTCGTATTCATCCACAGTTTTCAACTTCTCAATTTTAACGAAACTGCCACATTGAACACCTCTGCCAAATTCTACCATTGCATCGAGTCTACGTGAATGTTCCGCGTAATAGCGGTCCACTTTCGTATCAAGGCGGCAGAGTAAATGAATAATCTCTGAAAATTAAGGACGGCGATGTCATCCGTGGGTTCACATATATGAAAAATCACGAAACTGATAAATTAACGAATTTAGGGTTGTGACTTTCGGTACAACGCCTTCCGACGACTTCAAGCCTCTCCGCATAAACGCGACTACTCTTAATCACAAGTCTCGGGTGGCATTAGCACAACAGCAACAGTTTCGTTGTAAAAAATATATTTCGTTACGGTTAGGTTGCATATAAAAGCAAAAATCAGCAACAATTATTTAGTCAGCTGATAAAAACAAGTCGAGTTTTTGGCTGCGAAACTAGAACCTGACTAAGATTTATTTGTGCATATTTCATTGATTTCATCATCAAATATCTTCAGAAAAATCAAGAAATTCATTGCGACAAAGTGATTGCGGACGCTGTATCCATCATATTCTAGTTGCACAAAAATCTTATCATGTTATCAGTGATTGTATAACTTACACTTGTGTCAGTTACAAATGTCAGACAATAATCGTTTTTTGATAAACATCAATTAAGGTTTAACTAGTTATAACTACATGTATATCATTAATTATTTCATTTCGGTAGCTAGAAACATACAATCATATGTATACAGAAACTTAGGGCTTCTGAAAATTTCTAAACTTTGCAAGAAAGAGATGGATAAGTGTAACAACAATATCTCTGGTTTCGGTCCTCATACTCACTGTCTTTTTTGCGAACGCTTGTATCTTCAACACTTCCTACAATACACGCATGAACAATTGATGTGCTATTGGATAGCGACAGTTTCCTCGTCGGAGAACTCGTAACCGGGAACGGTTGAGTAGACTCATTCGCTAACACCAAGGAACTAGTCCCTAAGATCGCCTGAGTCGATTGAGCAACGAAGGAATTTTCCGATGATTGGTCTTTCATGAGGTCTGAGGAATTTGACGTTGAGGCATGCCCGATCAACGGTACAATGGAAAGGCTCTGTGATTCAGAACTATTCACGAACATCGGAGGACCAGTTTTTACGCCTTCATGAGTCGATGGCACAACGGATGTTTTGTCTGATGATATCCGACTTGTAGCACTGGCTATTTTCGGCAAGTTGATAACTGTGTCATCTTCAATAATAATAGTGCTGTCTGACGATGTACTGACAGAAGAATTTTCTTGTGTCAAACCTGGTAACTAATTCCGCCTTACTTTGTATTTTTTCAATGCGCCACTTCTTTTCCGTCATCAGCGCGGCAAGGTAATCGCAAAAGTCATCTAGACCCTCATCATTATCAGACACATGGATGACCAACGCATCCTCTGGCTTCATGTTAAAGTCAATTTTCAGAGTTACATTTTCCCCTTCGCAATAACTGTTGTACTGCTCAACACTCCATTTCAGACTGACAGCCTCTAACGTTTGATCGCTAACGAAAAAAACGATAGCGTAATTGCACTTGGAATATTCAAGAGCCTGAAATCAGAACGGCATGTAATGAATTCTCCAAAAAAGGAGTTACCAAAACATGAAAGTGGCTATTCGTCTGAACAATATTTTCATTTTCACGGACTCAGGTGAAGGTCAAAAATAAAAAGCGCTAACTAACCAAGGCATGCGACAACATAAGAACACTGAGAACTAAGATACGTAAGGGAAAATTAAATACAAGTCTGATTCGTCACTATGGAATGCTATGCATTTCCCGGTTGGAGATTCATGAAATCTACAATTTCGCATAACAGAAAAATATCCAATACCCAACACAATGGATTCATAAGGAAAATCATACAACGATTTCACAAATTTCATCTTGAAACCAGAGAAAGTTTTGTTTACTTCGTCAATGTCATCGATTATACAACAACCCATTTTTGTTAAAAGTACAGATAGATGAAAAAATCGTCATTTTCTGCACAATTCGCTAACTTCAAGTGATCAAACACCGTCACTAAATCTTATCATATCACACTCAAAATCGATGTGCATACTCCTGATAGAGTGACCTAACACGAATGTGGTCCGTTATGGTCATTTATTAGGATAACTGATGATTTCAACAACCCATTTTTGTTAAAAGTACAGATAGATGAAAAAATCGTCATTTTCTGCACAATTCGCTAACTTCAAGTGATCAAACACCGTCACTAAATCTCATCATATCACACTCAAAATCGATGTGCATACTCCTGATAGAGTGACCTGCCAGGAATGTGGTCCGTTATGGTCATTTATTAGGATAACTGATGATTTCAACAACCCATTTTTGTTAAAAGTACAGATAGATGAAAAAATCGTCATTTTCTGCACAATTCGCTAACTTCAAGTGATCAAACACCGTCACTAAATCTTATCATATCACACTCAAAATCGATGTGCATACTCCTGATAGAGTGACCTGCCAGGAATGTGGTCCGTTATGGTCATTTATTAGGATAACTGATGATTTCAACAACCCATTTTTGTTAAAAGTACAGATAGATGAAAAAATCGTCATTTTCTGCACAATTCGCTAACTTCAAGTGATCAAACACCGTCACTAAATCTTATCATATCACACTCAAAATCGATGTGCATACTCCTGATAGAGTGACCTGCCAGGAATGTGGTCCGTTATGGTCATTTATTAGGATAACTGATGATTTCAACAACCCATTTTTGTTAAAAGTACAGATAGATGAAAAAATCGTCATTTTCTGCACAATTCGCTAACTTCAAGTGATCAAACACCGTCACTAAATCTCATCATATCACACTCAAAATCGATGTGCATACTCCTGATAGAGTGACCTGCCAGGAATGTGGTCCGTTATGGTCATTTATTAGGATAACTGATGATTTCAACAACCCATTTTTGTTAAAAGTACAGATAGATGAAAAAATCGTCATTTTCTGCACAATTCGCTAACTTCAAGTGATCAAACACCGTCACTAAATCTTATCATATCACACTCAAAATCGATGTGCATACTCCTGATAGAGTGACCTAACACGAATGTGGTCCGTTATGGTCATTTATTAGGATAACTGATGATTTCAACAACCCATTTTTGTTAAAAGTACAGATAGATGAAAAAATCGTCATTTTCTGCACAATTCGCTAACTTCAAGTGATCAAACACCGTCACTAAATCTTATCATATCACACTCAAAATCGATGTGCATACTCCTGATAGAATGACCTGACAGGAATGTGGTCCGTTATGGTCATTTATTAGGATAACTGATGATTTCAACAGCCCATTTTTGTTAAAAGTACAGATAGATGAAAAAATCGTCATTTTCTGCACAATTCGCTAACTTCAAGTGATCAAACATCGTCACTAAATCTTATCATATCACACTCAAAATCAATGTGCATACTCCTGATAGAGTGACCGATAGAGGTCGACCGAGTGAATATGATCCCTTTTTTGAGTTAAGCAACATTTAGAAGTTTATACAAGGAACTACACAAAAATATGATTCCGTATACAATAAAAATGGTCGTCAAGTCAAAGAAAAGTTCACATTTGAAAAAGAAATCGAATTTCAAGCGTTTATGCTGCTCTTGCAAGAAGAATTTGCATTTGTTGTCGTAAATTTGTTCAATCTTTTAGCATGCATGTAGGACTACATTTTGTTCGTACGGAACTTCTTTTATAATAGGCATAGTAGATCTTGGCTATATCTGAGTTTGATATAGCCTACAGTAATATAGCGATTCATCATATTTCTTATGTGATAATAACAATCGGCATGTATGAGAACACACACAAAATGATAAACAATGGCACCTACAAGTAATTTGTTCTTCAATGTATTTTCTTTTTTAAATATTGCTTTCATTTTATACACGGTACCGTATTCAACGGGTAGGCTATGACTACGCATTTATAAAGATTGAGGATAAGACTACGTACTTAAATGTTCAAACAAAAAATTTTCTCATAGGCCTAGTTTCTTGTGGCTAGATATGGATCTACGGATAGGAGCAAGGGAGGGGGGGTAAATGGGTCGATATTTAGTTTGTATTCAGCATATTTTTTTCAGTGACCAATCAAATTTATTCTTTCACCATAATCATGCCTAGTTATCACTGATCTAGGTGATAACATGCAGGCTTCACTGCAATCAAATGTCGAAAAATCGAATCTTAGAAAAAAAATTCATAGCGAAAAATTCCATGTCTTGTGCCTTATAGATCATGTCTTGGTAATAGCAATTTGAGGTTTTATTGTCAAGACATTGTCTTGGTAATAGCAAGTTGGGGGTTTACTGTCAAGACATTGTCTTGCTAATAGCCACTGCCTTATCGTAAATCAAAACGTACAATAGCGCATTAACGATAATACTGATAGCCCAACGATAATACCCGGATGACAAAGACCAACTGATAGTTAACCTTTAGAGATATTATACACATTGTATATGTAGATAATTAATAATACGTCGGTAGATAAGTCAATCACACTAGAATCCATACTATGGCCGCCACCACGCAAGTTAAAATGGTCCAAAACATTTAAAAAATTACAAAATTAAACAACAATAAATTATTTCGATGTTTGGAAGACTGGGTATTAACCATAGAAATGGTATTAACCATAGATAACCATGGACTATACATAAGTCATTGAACATGAATTCAGTAATATTTCGTTTTGTGATTGCAAACAGTGTGATGTTTTAGCATATTTCAGTTATCTGAATTAAAAATGACAGTCTTGTGAATCTCTTAACAGTGGAATAAAAACCGATAGTAATGTCCTATCATGATTGTGAATGTTGCTATCCTTTTGTATTCTATATTTCTTTACATCTGTAATAATGTCATTGATTGAAAGATGATAATTAAGCTATTGTTACGCATTCCATGCCAACATATTTAGCCCTCGCTTTAGAAGTACACAGTTTAGTCCATGGTTTATTCATAGCGTTTATTCAAGTATTCGTAATGTATTTATACATTTTTACATGATATATCCATGTTATTTTACAGAATATCCCATTTATAGTGTCAGGCATTAATATATCTCTGATTAATCATCATGGCCACATCAAACTTAACCAAGTATCCTAATGATTAAAAAAATAGGAATATTCCATGATCAAAAATTATATTATATTTGTTTGAAATAATATTTTTTCAAACTTTTCAGCGTCTTTAGCAACAGTGTCAACAAACGAAAAAGATCTATTGAATTACTCCATGTTTCTCTTAATTTCATGAATATCTATTCCTGTTTTCTCATGAAATTAATTGAGGCGCTGATCAACACTTTCCATCATGATTTTTTGATTAATTTTATATATTTTCAATCATTTATAAGTAAGTCATGTTCAGCTATTTTGATGTGCATGTATTTGTATTTGCATTCGATTGCAGAAAATTCTTTTTCAAAAAATTTCACATCTAAATGTTGAATTACGGTACACTTCTGATTTATCCAAAACCGATGATCACAGATAGTTTACTGTAATTCACATGTTCATTTGGTGAAAAAGTATGATACCTTTATTACCATTATGCTATTCTTTATTAGGTATAGCCTTCAAATTTCTCTTTCAACCGAAAGGCCTACTTCTAAAATGCGTAATTTCAAGTGGCTGCAAGACATAGCCATAATTTTAAGTTAATTTTGACGCTTTATTGTCATAATAATTATGCGAAGCACTTATTAAGGACAATCTAAGATATTTATGTCACTTTACGACCTTTACAGACTTGCTAAGCACTTTTAACAGGAAGCAGATTTTAAATTGACCATGATTTATAAAGCAGTTAAGCTCTTGAAGTTATCATGTCTGTAGTATACATATATGGTTTTAACATTAGAAAGACCAAAAATTTTTTAACCATTAAGGACCGTTGGGTCAATTGACCCACAACAAAAAAAAATACATAATGTCGGTGAACAATTTTTATTGAAATATGTAATAACAAAAGCTGAAAGTGTTGAGATAAGAATTGTCTCTCATCTGACTGTCTAAGAGGAACTGCACGAATTGCACAGGGGAGAGGAACACTTGCCACAAACAAACTTGTGACAGGAGCAGCATGTTACCTTTGTCTTATTGGACTTGCACGTTTGACATCTCGTCCGTTCTTCAGATGATCCGCTCTGCAGGGCTTGAGAACGAAGTGTAGAAATATTGAAATGAGGTGGACGCTTTCGGGACGGTGCCTTGCTGCAGAACAACTTTCCGATGTGTAACAAAAATTCTCTGCGTGTTCTTGCACTTCTCATGTTCATTTCCTTCGCCAAGATCCACGAATTGAGGCATAAGATGTCCAAAAGGTTGAAGAAAACCGCAAGCGGCCATCGCCTTGATGCGCACTTTGTAGAATACAACCTCAACATTTGGTCGGAAATGTCAACGCCGTATTTCGTGTTGTTGTATTTCGTGATAATTTCCGGTTTTTTCTTTGGATGGTTCTCATCGACTTTCGCGGATCTGTGCTCAGTTGATAAAACCAGCACAGTTTTGGTTGTTTTGACTTTGTAAGCCGCAAGCATTTGGTTTTCAGACTTGAAGAATGCAGATGAGTGAACCGGAATATGCTTTGAAGCAAGGAATTTCCCTTGGAATTTCACGTCTATTTTGTCGAATCGTTCCCAACAGAGTTATGTTCCTCTGAGAAAGATTTTTGGCCAAGGAGCTGGAGGTGAAAAAGTTATCAGTCGTCACTGAAATGCCACTGTTGGTGTAAGCCTTGGTCAAGTTCATGACAACTGATTCAGGAACAGAAACGCGTGGATCACGTTGTTCATCCTTCCCTGTGTAAGGAACCGCGTTCAAAACATACTTGCTATCAACATCGCAAATGAACCAAAATTTGATTCCAAACTTATCGGGTTTTGCGCTAATATATTGCAAGAAAGGGCACCGACACTTGCAGGGGAATAGCTGTTCATCGACAGTTGTGTGTTGTCCAGGAAAAAAAGCATCACCGCACCTTTTCATTGCTGATTCCCATGGCTCTTGAATTGCTGCAAACTTGTTGGCTTCTCTTCTTTCTGACCTGGTTGTTTTATCATCAAAGCGTATATAGCGTTTTATGTCCTTGAATCGATTTCTGCTCATTGTCTCCTTGAACACATTTATTCCAAATTCTTGACTCCAGAATGATGATAGCGGCTCGTTCTTCCCTTGTAGAACGCCTCTAATTATGCACAGTCCGAAGAAGGCGAACAAATCGTTTTCAGAAATTTCAAACTCATGATTTCCTTGTCGGTTTGCTTCAGCTCTAGTGAAGTCAAGGATTCGAAGAATGCTGTCATGACCAAGAAGTTCGATAAAAATATCTTCTTCGTTATCAACTCTGTTCAAAATGAAACGAGTTGCACCAGGTCTTTGTCGTATAATGTTTCGTGCCGGTGCTCTTCCTCTGTCAGTGACGCTTCCAATATCCACCCGAGTCCAATGAGTTCCATCAGAGGATGTAAACTGCATTTCTCTCGCTTCAGCACTTCTTCTGACGCTTTCTCTTTCAATAGGGTCTTCACTTTCGTCAGTACTTTCCTCTTCATCGCTCACTGCAGGAGATGGATCGTAGGCAAGTCCATTTTCAGTTTCATCGTCACTTCCACTCTCGTCGGAATCCACATTAGCTATAAGCAGTTGCGCGATTTCAGCTGCCGTGCGCCGTGATCGTGCAGCCATCCTGACAGAAAATGAACATTGACACTTCCTCCGATAGCAGTGAACGCTACTCCACACTCCGTTCACGAAAATAGCCAATCAATAATGTCACCTTCAATATCATAGAGCAAGAAAGTATGGAGTGCTGACCCATTGTTCATTGACTGTAACAAAAAGCGCGTGCACGACCAGTGAATGAACGCCCAGGCGTGGCTTCGTTAGAGTGTAGGCGCATTGTTCATTGACTGTAACAAAAAGCGCGTGCACGACCAGTGAATGAACGCCCAGGCGTGGCTTCGTTAGAGTGTAGGCGCATTGTTCATTGACTGTAACAAAAAGCGCATGCACGACCAGTGAATGAACGCCCAGGCATGGCTTCGTTAGAGTGTAGGAATGAAGTGGGTCAATTGACCCAACGGTCTTTCATGCATAATTGGTAATAGAAATCGAAACTAACAAATCCGTGAAATTTATTTTATGCTTATATTCAACACATTACAGTTTTAGGAAAAGTCGAGGGAGATAAGTCAACTACTGCAAATTTTTAGAGGTGTACGGATTCAAATATTATCATTTCTGGGTCAATTGACCCAACGGTCTTTCTAGTGTTAACTAAATCAAATTATTGTTTTGGGATCATTGACAATAAGATTACGTGCTCAGAATAGCGCATTGACACCAGTGATATAGCATCGCCCGACACTGATGCTCTAGCAGTGACTGATATTTATTCAAATTCGGGCGCAAAAAGGTTAATGAAATTTTCATCGTTGGCCGGTCTTTTCTTTGACATATATAGTTTCGGGATATATATAATACTACTTATTTTCAATTAATAAGTAGTATTTAAAGAAAGTGAAATATAAATATTTAAATGGAATGAATTTACTGGAAAGATAAAAAGCCAAAGCCGGAACGATATTGGCCCATGAACGGCCTTACCAACGGGTGTATTAGTATTGTAGTATATTAGTATTTATTTACGACAACAATTCAATTTCTTGGTGTTGGTCACTTCCGCACATCCGCCTCTTTATCCATCCCCACGGACAGAGGATTGGAGCCCATGTGATTAATTGCATTATCTTTTGATCTTCTTCGGCTGTAAAACATAGCAGCTATATCAACAAGTAGGGTTTGCTGGTTTCGAGGTCTATTAGCTTTGGTTGCATCTTTTTAGAAAACTGCAGTTTTTCTGTGCATGTATTAAAACCTACGATTGTTATTTGGCATACTTTATGATATATACTTTACTTTATGTGTTGATAATGCTCTGTATACTGTACAGTGATATGTGCATTGTACATATGTGTATATATGAAATGTATTGAAATAATTTATCTGGAAATGTGCGTATATCGGATGGGTGCATTTATAAATTTATCTTGTTCTAGAAAACAATGAAGGTATATCATGCAGATGCATTAGATCTGTAAAACTTTAGGCCTGTATACAACGATTGTGGAGTGCTGGATATAAAATATTTCCTCACAATAATTTAGCCTCAGCACTAAATTCCTTAGCAACCGTGGATGATGGGTGTTACCCAACAAAGGGCTCCTCCGTTTAATTTAGCTTGGAATGGCCCACACTATAGCTTATGGTGCCAACATGTACATGTAGAATAGCTTAGTAAGGCTGTCCTGTGTTTGCTTGTCCTGCTGGCCTTTCTTAGAAGTGTCCGTTTTCTTAAAAAATAAAACATTTCAATTAAGTACTTAAAATCAAAGTTTGAAATAGGGCACGTAGGCATATGGTAGGCCAAAACTGCCTTAGGGAATGCGTGTATGTTTGTTTTAAAATACCTGGATATCAATTTGTATTTTGATGAGATCCGCGACAAGTTTTCAATGAAACCGGTTAGTTCAATTAAATGTTCACTCGGTGCGAATCAGTCTATATAATTCCTTTGATTTCAATTTTTCATTGTAGCCTAATTACGGGCAAATTACATAGAAATCCAAGAAATGGTTTAGGCTGAGGATCTGTTTAGGTCTAGATGAGAATCTATTTTGTGCCTACAATAAGATGCTACAAACAATTGAAATAATGCTATAGGCCTACTGGATTGATTTTGCATAGATCTTAATGAAATTATAATATTTTCTGATTCTTCATGTCAGAATACGTGTACGTGGAAGAAAAATATTCACACACAATTTTTCTCCCTTTGAAGTAGGCTACATAATAGATTTGAATTCAATCACATACTAGGCTAAGTGTCCTCGAACACCATCAATTCCTGATACGAAAAATTAGCTGATCATGAGGGGCGCCTACTGTATTATTTCTTTTTAAGCCAAATATGATAACATCAGAACCATTGCATAGAAAATGAAAGTCTGCAAAGTTGACCTGGTATACTGAAATTTCCATTATCTGAATTGGTATAGTAGGCCCTATGCATACATTTTCCGCAGCGTACTGTCGGCATTTTATTGTCATGTTCAATTTCGTCATTTCAGCAATGGGTTCCGTGAAATCGACGACCGTGTCGCCAAAAAGTGAGCAAGATTGCGATAAGTAGACTGAACTCTTCGGGAAAGTTGCATGGTAACTTTTGCAACAAAATCTCTAACATATATGTGTATATATGAAATGTATTGAAATAATTTATCTGGAAATGTGCGTATATCGGATGGGTGCATTTATAAATTTATCTTGTTCTAGAAAACAATGAAGGTATATCATGCAGATGCATTAGATCTGTAAAACTTTAGGCCTGTATACAACGATTGTGGAGTGCTGGATATAAAATATTTCCTCACAATAATTTAGCCTCAGCACTAAATTCCTTAGCAACCGTGGATGATGGGTGTTACCCAACAAAGGGCTCCTCCGTTTAATTTAGCTTGGAATGGCCCACACTATAGCTTATGGTGCCAACATGTACATGTAGAATAGCTTAGTAAGGCTGTCCTGTGTTTGCTTGTCCTGCTGGCCTTTTCTTAGAAGTGTCCGTTTTCTTAAAAAATAAAACATTTCAATTAAGTACTTAAAATCAAAGTTTGAAATAGGGCACGTAGGCATATGGTAGGCCAAAACTGCCTTAGGGAATGCGTGTATGTTTGTTTTAAAATACCTGGATATCAATTTGTATTTTGATGAGATCCGCGACAAGTTTTCAATGAAACCGGTTAGTTCAATTAAATGTTCACTCGGTGCGAATCAGTCTATATAATTCCTTTTGATTTCAATTTTTCATTGTAGCCTAATTACGGGCAAATTACATAGAAATCCAAGAAATGGTTTAGGCTGAGGATCTGTTTAGGTCTAGATGAGAATCTATTTTGTGCCTACAATAAGATGCTACAAACAATTGAAATAATGCTATAGGCCTACTGGATTGATTTTGCATAGATCTTAATGAAATTATAATATTTTCTGATTCTTCATGTCAGAATACGTGTACGTGGAAGAAAAATATTCACACACAATTTTTCTCCCTTTGAAGTAGGCTACATAATAGATTTGAATTCAATCACATACTAGGCTAAGTGTCCTCGAACACCATCAATTCCTGATACGAAAAATTAGCTGATCATGAGGGGCGCCTACTGTATTATTTCTTTTTAAGCCAAATATGATAACATCAGAACCATTGCATAGAAAATGAAAGTCTGCAAAGTTGACCTGGTATACTGAAATTTCCATTATCTGAATTGGTATAGTAGGCCCTATGCATACATTTTCCGCAGCGTACTGTCGGCATTTTATTGTCATGTTCAATTTCGTCATTTCAGCAATGGGTTCCGTGAAATCGACGACCGTGTCGCCAAAAAGTGAGCAAGATTGCGATAAGTAGACTGAACTCTTCGGGAAAGTTGCATGGTAACTTTTGCAACAAAATCTCTAACATTTCCTATTAATACCTATAGACTGCTGATTGGAATAAACAATCTTTTGATTTTTCGGCAACTGGCACCAGTAGGTAAGGTTGAATTAACTGAACATGTCATCCAGATTGTTGCATCTGGCGATCTTTGGATGATTTCTGGAATGCCTCCGGATGCATTATTTTGGGCATGCATCTACCATATAGATGCATCCTAGAATACATTATTTTGGGCATGCATTGGATGTGGAGATGCATCTCGGGATGCAAATTCCCCCTCCAATGCATGCCCAAAATAATGCATCCCGCTCAATGCATCTGAGATGCAATAGCTACGTCCTGCTACGGGAAGATTAGGTAAGTCATTTCGTCTTGTGAAATTATGCTTCACCCACGCTAATAGGCTACATGTACATCTTTTGATAGCACATTTATTTGGACCGATCTATCAGCCTCTTGAATTACAGCTTGAATATTGAAATACAGCTTCACCAACCAATATGTGAGAGACAAGACTTATGATAATCGAGTGTTAACAACCCTAGCTGGTATCGATGGCAATCATTAGATTTCGCAATTAGTGCAAAAGTCTCAAATGCTGCTAATAAAAATATATTGTCAATGATCGAGCTGCACATGTAAAATAGATCAACATGGTAGCTATTCAAATGCATTGATAAAAAGTAGCGAAGAGGGCCAAAAAGCACAGATAAACAGCAGATCAATTATGATTGGGACACAAGAAATTCAAATCAAAGAAACGAAAATAAAACAACGTATCAAAAAGCAAAATCGAACACTTACTTACAAAAGGTACGACTACATTATGGTACACAACTGACGAATAACCTTGCAATAGTCAAAATGACTATAAGAATAAGTTATCTATACAAGTTCACTCCAAAAGCATGATACTGCATTGGTGACGTCTTCATACAAGTTTTGAAAGTTCAAACTGAAACATATTGCATAAATCATTCGACTGTGAAATCCAGTGAAAGGCTTGCAACATTCATGACTATTCAGAAGAAACCAAAAAATATAGATAATAACGGAAAACCACCATTTAGCATAGAATACATGGATCAATTTCTGGCCTTTCAGCCGCCAAAGTTCACAACCGATCGCATGAGAGAACTGATGCAGAGTGTCTACTGAGCGCTCTATCGGGAGACTTGTGCTGAAGGTGCACACTGTCTGTGATCTATTGAGAGTCACGTACTCTCTTTCGGTCATTGTTTCAAAGCAAGCACATTTTGTGGTCCTCCAACATTGAAGTTTGTATTTATATTGCCATGTGTTTTTTTAACGAATTCAACAAACAGTTTCTCAAGTCCTCGTAGGTTTGCTTGACTAACTTATTTCAAATTCGAGGAGAGCTTGCTTTATATGAAGAAGACTACATTTTTTCATTTGTCATATATTGGAACATATTTGAGAACACAAGCTATGGAGTTCGAACATCTTTATCGCGTTGGAATAGGAATGCACCTGTTTACGAAAAATTTATAAGTCTAAAAATTGCAGTTATCGGTAACAAAGTTTAAATTTATGATAGCGACAATATTGACTCGGCTCGTATGAATGTCATTACTGTTGTATCTACCATGCTCTCTATTCGAAGATGTTCTGATGTACACAGATAACGAAATTCGAGAATCAATTTAATTACACTTTTAACCCTAGGACGACCAAGGTATGGTCAATTTGACCACACTTTTGAATTTTTGTAAATTTAAGTATCTTAACCTGTTTCAAATTTATTAATATTTAATGACTTTTACTTTATGAGTACACTGTTAAACACGGCCTATTTGTTTTGAAAAAATATGGTGTCCTTGTCATACATCCTTTCATGAGCTCCGTTAAATCATACATGCATTTTTCTATTGCAATTTCACAATTACACAAGTCAAATGGTGCTGAGTTGTAGTGCATCATTGATTTGCAGGCAGACAATGCATCAGCAACAGTAACCGCATGTTCATTCGTTGAATGGAGCTCGGTGGCATTGATTTTCAGGCAGCCAAGCTATTTTTGACGCAGTTTGATGACGCGATTCCGGTATAATAAAGAACCAATCATGTTGACTCTGACTGAACGATGTCGTGAAGAGCAACTGACAGCTATATAATGCGATTGCTAGCAAGTGAAAGCACCATTTTCATATACGGTCGTGTCAGGCGCTATGGCTCAAAGACAAGCAGCCGCTGCCGCAATTCATCGCATGTGGAACACCGACGGTGAGCCTGATGACGGAGGAGAAAGTGACTTCGAGGAAGAGAATCAGATTCTTCACATAGAGAGAATTTGGTGATGGATTTGGAGGAGCCCTTTCTAGATCAGGGAAGAAATATAACCGGTGATAGATTTTTCACTAGCAAGACTCTGACTGAAAAATTACTTCAACGGACAACAACATATGTTGGTACAGTGATGAAGAACAAAAGATTCATACCGAAAGATCTCCATCATGTAAAGGAAGTGCATGGGTCTGAATTTGTGTTTGGTGGTTAAAACAAACAGCTGACAATTCAAAGCTATCAAGTGAAAAGAAAGCGCTAAGTCTTCATGTTATCAAGCATGCATCACAACAGTCATACGGAAGAAGATCGAAAAAGAAAAAGTGACATTCAGCTCTTCTACAACAGTACAAAGTCAGGAGTCGATACTGTTGACAAGATGGCCTGTGGTACATATGCATAATCTCCTGGACATCATTGCCATAAACACACACACTACTTGGTCCATACATCGAGGAGAAACTGAGCAAGTGCGAAATCATAACCGCAGAGAATTCCTTCGAAGTTTGAGATTGCAGCTTGCAAATCCACACATGCAGCATCGAATCAGAAATCCGACTGGACTAAACTTGGGACTGCTTTCTCTTCTGGAAAAGTACACCGGCATGCAACGACCTCAAACGGCACGACCTGATTCTGTGCGGGGATACTGTGTGAGATGCCGGGAAAGTAAGTCAAGCAAGAACTGCAGCAGAAGTAGCAAAAGATGTGCTATCTGTGAAGACTTTGTATGCGGACAACACAGTACGTCGAAATCGGTATGTTGTATACATGAATAGATTGTTGAAAGTCCGAAATACATTGATATATCGCTTATGAGTGAAGTTCTTGGATTTCAGAGGTATGGTCAAACTGACCATACCTTGGTCGTTCTAGGATTAATGAAGTAATTGATTTTTCGAGAATTAATTTAATTACACTTTTAATGAAGTAATTGAATTTGAAAACAATTCATGCAAGCTTACAAGGATCTGAGAAGCTGTTTGTAAAATTAATTGGAGAAATATAACACATGGCTCTCACTAAAGCACACGTCTCCAAATAGTGCACACAGAGCACTCAGTTGGCACCCTGTCTATCAAAAGTTATAGAAAGCGCAGGTGTTCAATAGAAATCACGCATTGGTGTTCGTCCAACTTTTCATTCATCATTCTAGTCTATTCAGTATAGCTCCTATTACTGCATGCGGTAGATGAGTAAAGAGGAGAATCAACTGAATGATACCTTGTAAGAAGCATTAGTTTAGTTATAGAATATCAAGTAGAATATATGATATTGGTACTTTCTTACAAAATCGTTGTATTTCGGTCATCTGCACGATCGCCATTATCAAGATGATTCAAATAATGTATTGAAATATGCAAGAAAGTGACAAACTCCAAGATTTCATATTTCTACAGTTCTCCTTTTCGGTAGCTGAGGATGGGATACTGAGATTTGCTAGATTTCTCCTTAGCTTTTTCTAACATAGCTTTCAATACCTATTTCACATATAAGATTGCTAGTCCCATTTCAGGTATTTCCTCGGCGATATCTAGCAATTTTGAAATTCAGCTTGATAATGGCGATCGTATAGATAACCGAACTAAATCGATTTTGTAAGAATATAGTAAGATAACGTTTAAAATATTTTCTTCTCGGTATTCCCAAAATAAGCTAATATAAATGACCTTGGCAAATTATTCAAAACTTAAACAAATGCTTGAATCCGAAAAAATTTCCTTGCAAACCTTCTAATGAGATCTGCGATTTTTATCGACATTATCTAGAATTATTGAAATGCATTATAAGCATATGCGACGCTCTACTTCCAGAATATTTAAAAGTAGCTCATCCTTCTAAGAATTCCAGAATTGATGAGCTAATTTTGAGCATCTTTTGTTTAATTATCACCGAATTCGATGCACAATGGCTGGCTGTAAATAGCGCTCTCATACTTCGCAAGAATCGTACGCAGTAAGATAATCATTTGTGTACTAATGATCAAAAGTTCAAAACATACATCACGCTTGCGAATGATGCGTTCTGCAATGAGTTTTCAGGCTTCCGCTCTGTGTAAATGACTTTCCACAAATGGTGCAAACATAAGGCTTTTCTCCAGTGTGCGTCCGTATGTGTGCCTTGAGATGGTCGCCTCTACTGAAAGATTTCAAACACATCGGACATGAGTACGGCCGCTCACCCGTATGAGTTCTCATATGACGCTTCAAATCATTGAGGTGAACGATGGATTTTCCGCACCAGCGGCACGTATATGAATGTTCCGATGTTGTTGGACAAACATGACTAGGAAGCTCTGAGTTGCGATTGAAGAGATGTCCACACAACTTGCAACTGATTGGATGAGCAGTCGCCGGATTATTTGAAGGTAGAGGATGCACTACGGAGCCCTTGAATTGATCTTCCGATAATTTAATCGAGGAACCAGGAGCAATTTTATACGAATTGTCATTGCTACCAAAGTTTTCACTTTCTGATAACAGCTGGGTTGCAACAGCACCTGAAAATACACATTTTCTAAATCGTAATTTAATCTTAGAGTGAAATAAGTCGTGATCGCTTTGGTATAACATGAATTACTATACAAGGAACGTAATGAGAAAATAAGCAAATCCTTGGAATATCTCCTTTCCAGCTGTCATTTCATGATTTGAAATCTTTATAGATTCATGTTTGTTATGATTATAATAGTTAAACAAAAAAACCAGTAAAAACCATCTTTTAAAAAATAAAAATCTATATAATGATCTTCTATAAAAATACTCTTTTATTTCGACTATTTTCCTTTATTAATCCAAATTGTACAAGTTCAAAGATTAATCTTCATCATATTTTCACCGATACCAATTCGCCCGACCAATGAGAAAAAGTTGGGAATGAGAACAAGAAGGAAAATTCACGTATCTGGAGTGAGATTATGTCCGTTAATAAAAAAAAGGATAATGGCCAGGAGGCGTGCCGGCCAATGAGAAGCGTGGAAAGTCAAGTTGGGGCGAATTGGAACTAACGAGTTGCATCGTTGGGTCAGTCTCGGGCAGGGGATTCAGACAATGCAGGGTTTGACCCACCTCCGGATAGTCTGGACTGGACTAGAAACAATTTTATCTGGGATAGATCAGAAAAATTTTTCTAAGCTTTCCACCCAAAATTAGGTTTTGAGATAATGAGCCCCTAAGATAGATTGGGCCATCAGTACTCGAATAATATGCTATCGACATTGCTTCATGCTTCAACAACTTACTTAGTGGTTGACTGGTTCCTGACTCGCTTCGTCGCTGCCATTTCTGTGACAGCGTTGCCTGACTTTCAACTTCTTCAATCTTGATTTCCTTTAAGTCAGGACATGAAGCAATTGGGGAATCATCCAAAATAACTGTATCCCACGACCAGTCATTCGATGACTTGGCTGAAATGTGCAGTTTATTGACATATTGAGATTAGCTTATACTTCAGATCAACTTTAATCTGAATATACATTATGAACTCACTTCTCTCAGGCATCCAGTGTTGAGGATCTTCGCAAATTTGCTGATCGGATACCATCTCTCTAGATGAGCCACCAACTTGACTATCAGGGACCTCAATAAAAGGATCTCTCAGAATAAACGGATCGTCGGAATTGTTGACCGGAGGCTCATCTGCAAAACATGAGCTACACTATCGACACACATTACATCAAGATGCAGGATTACATAGGGATATGAAAGATGCGACGCCCCGTGCATGTATTAGCACCCATGCCATCTTCTTGAAGAACTGGGATGGCTTTCTTCCCATAGGGGCAGCGGATTGTAACAACTGTGTGGCGCACTGGTGTCTTTGCTCGCCAATGCCAATGCGACTGATATTGTGAAGTATGTTTATGACATCACCATCTGTATCCCTTTATGTAAGTCTAGGTGTAATGAGCATGTTTTGGAGGAACACATCAATATAATGTCATGGTCGCATAATATGAAATTAGTCTTGAATCAGAAGAAATCAAAAAGTATTGTAGTTAAAAAGACTCAAACTTGTCTACCAATTTGTATTCCTGATGTTGAACATGTTAAATTCACAAGATTTTTGGTGTCATTTGGAGCCGTGACTAAAAATGAAACCGTCATTTTGATATATCTCTATAGTTATTGTACACAGACTTCATTACTTGAGAGTATTGAAGCAATTTCTTGACAAAGAAAAATTGATTGCTGTGGATAAAAGTCTCTTTCTTTCGCTTTGAAAATATTGTTCACCTCTTTTTGTTGGTATCCCAACCAGTTTGTCTGAAGACCTTGAGAAATTGCGGAGACGAGCACAGAGTTATTTGCGGCATGTCATGTAAGTGCGATTGTATGGAAAACCTTGCAGTGAAAAGACTGGAAGCTGCGAGAAAACTTTTTGAAAACTGTCTATTGTATTCTCATCTGCTACAATTGTTAGTGATAGTAACCATTCTTTGAATATCATGTTTGATGAGAGAAAACCCACTTTGCGAAATCCTCTGTGTATTACAGCGCCGCGAGCCAAACATGTTCGATTTAGTAACTCATCTGCTTATCATCTGCTATTATCTGCTTCGGAAGGTAAAGATTTACAACTCATTTTTATGATGCACTTGTACCTCGTTATATTTTTTATTATTGTCTATGTCTTAAACATACCTCTGTAATGCGTTCACCGCACATTGTGAGCCATCAATAAAGTCTTATCTTACATCAGCATCTTCCACCTGTCAGTGTGCGTACTGCTCATGTTATATTATGTTATATATATGTTATATTTCTCAATTGCATAAATTATCGAAATTATTCATTTTTCGTCTCGATTGTAAAGCGGCTAATCGAATTCTGAAAAATATTTGCTGAAACTATTTTATGCAGGTCTGATAATTTTCTACTACTTTAATTTTATAAATGGTCAAACGTGAAAGTTGCTTATTTGAATGTTCAAATCTGTATTGCTTATTACTAATATGTGCATTGAACAAAACATACCAATAATTATCATACTTAAATCAAAACTCTGTCTGGACTTCAAGAGTTTCCGGTATCGGTTTCCAAGAGAAGTCTGAAGAAATTAAGACATTTATATTGAAAGAGTTCTCACCTTGAATAATTATGGCAATAGAGAGGTTGAAACTGCGTGAAGATTAACAGAGTATGCGGCTTCTCAGACCTCCCAATCAGCGTCTCTATCACATTGCTCCTCTGGCTTACGTGCCTGGTGTGTCTGAAAAGTTAGTTAGTATCCTCAGTGGAGCTACAGTTCAAGAATCAATAAAGTCTGCTTGCTCTCAGACCACCTTTGGTGAATAAAGATCTAGCTCCTCAAAGGACCTTGGGCGCAGTGCAAAATGTCAAGCATTCTTGGACTTAATGGCATGAGATGTATTCGAGATCGTCGGATGCATCGCAGATGATCAGTGGACCGATCAGAGATAGCCAAATATGTCACAGAAAAAGGCCACGAAGAGGACTTGTCGAATCAGAGGAGAAAAATATGCCCACTGGAGACGCAGGATTATAAAGAAAAAACCACCTAGTCCAGGAAGCTAAAGGGTGGAAATCGCGTGAGGCATGACCACAGAGATGAATTCGTCTGCTGAGGTTACTCTTGAGGTGACGCGATTCTAACTCAGCCATTGTATGCTATGGTAGCAACATGAGGAGAAAGTCGTCTCCCTTTGGCTTACGTGATTGGCCAAGCGCGAGCAATATGTAAGGAAAGTTGTATTATGGAACACACGAGCTGGCGTTATCACATTGAAGTATAAACATCTGCCAAGTCAGCACAACATACCTTTGACTAAATGTTTCTCCGTGATAAATAATAATTTCTCCGTCAAATGGAAATATTATTCTCATACTTCGACTCCGCACGATCCAAATTTACTGACTGTGTACGTTCAATGCGGCATCAATGATTTAGTTCGTCAGAATTCAGGCCTGAATTTGCATTACGTTCAATGGAAAATGGACCTAGTTCTAAGCGTGACCACCAGTATTAAAAAATGTCATCTCTAGACCAAACAACGCAGACAAAGCAATTTATCTCTGTGAGCATGACGTAGGTAATGCGTGATGATGTTGACCGTAATTACTGACGTTACTGTCTCTGTTGGCTTCTCTCCTGATAATTTTGACCACACTTGCACAATACATGTACTCAATTTTCTTGTGAGTAGTGGTGTATCGCAATGGCATCTGATCTGGTGGTTAGCTGCGAAATAAGAAACCTAGTTTGACGAACAAGCCATAGAGTAGGGATGTATAGGTAGAGTGTCTACTCAAAAACGTATCTGTATACAGTGAAAATTTTTATATCAAAAGATTCAGTTTTTTGTCGAGATTACGTTCCCCTGGTCCAAAAAATTATTTGAGCAAATTTAAAATACTCAAAATTTTGCAAATTTTATATACTATTGAGATGACGTCCCGCTGTAAGTAATATGAAGCAAGTTGGATATCAACAGGAATGAATATTTGCTAATAAGCATCCTAACTAAGCGGAAATAAAGCTAATTTGCAAGGAATTTCATGAGCTACATTATAATGGAAGTCTTCATGAAAAAGTCGAGATCTTATTGTGTTTTCTTGACTGAAATTTCAAGTTTTTAATTCAATTTTCACCGACATGATAGATTTTAAGATTCTCTAAATTCATGTTTCATTTCTTGATTCTGAATAGTGATGTGGACACATTTACATCTTTCAAAGTTAATTGAAATCATTGTCTTTGATCATGTGATTTAGCTCTGCAAGTGGCAGGCTGCCTGTGATATGATCACGCTTAAGAAAATACTATTGAGATGAAGCATGAAAGTAACGGGAATATATCGAATTGTTATTTTTTAAATAGCTTTTTCAAGGTTTTCATGACACTGAGAAATTGTAAAATACCATCATTCCTGTTGCATTAATATAATGATCATTGAATTCCGTGATAATTTCTTCAAAACTGCAAAAAATTTGCATATCTCACACTTGGTGGCAATATCCAATTGTATTCACCTCGAGTTCATTTAATAAAATCGAAAGTGTATGCGCATTGAGGATTTAATAAATGTTGAGGTACCACTCTGCCTAATATACTTACTCTATGAAATAAGCAGTCACGGACCAACAGCGGTAACATTACCGGGGTGACGGCGGATCAGGGGGTGGCATCCCTGGTTTTACAAAAGCGGGTAAAATCCCTAAGACGATATTACGACAAGGCGGGAGGACGCTTTTAAATAATCCTTGCTCTATACCGGGCAGCAGCGATGTAGCTACAATGAAAACAGCGGAAGAGCTAAATATACAGTCAACGGTGGCTTCCGCTGCAAGAAGTTTATTGGTAACACCAGACTTCTCTTTTCTTATCCTGCGAAAACTCGTCCAAGCCGGAATGGGTAACCGTGGACAAGTATGACCCAACCCCTCAAAAAATATGAATTCACAACAAAATAATGGCCGTAGCTGCCAAGGACAAACCGGAACCGTCAGATGGAACCTTAAATGGGCATGTTTCAACTTCGCCGAATACGACACTCAGACATCAGATATATGATCGCAGTACGCCAAACCCAAGACTTCATCGAGGAAGGGTACAGCAGGATACCTCTTACGATGTCACCAATATTTCGATCGGGACATTCACCTGTAGAACATTGCTCGGAAGAACTGACGGTGACGCTAAGCGCTGTTAGAAGTCTCTATGAACATCTTATGCCTTCGTGAGACAAAGAAGAGAAGGAGAAGAAATGTTAGATTTAGGCAATGGCTGTCTCTTATGTTGAGGATGAGAAAAAATACGGCACTCCCTTTAGTAACGGCTTTAATAAAAACTACTTGCTAAAAATATTTACACATGCCGTGTAAATATTTTTAGCAACTAGTTTTTATTAAAGCCGTTACTAAAGGGAGTGCCGTATTTTTTTCTCATCCTCATCATGAACACCCTCCCGTAGAAGGCTATCAACTATGTCTCTTATGTTGTTGCGGTACCGCAACTGGTCAAGAGGTACAGGATTTTTGGTAGATAAAGTCTGGAAGGAGAAAGTAGAAGAATTATATTCAAAATCAGACAGAACATCAGTCATCCGCTTTAAGATACCCTCCGACTAGTGAGAGTGACGAAGAACAACTAGAGCAGTTGTACGAAGACCTCCAATAAGTTTTAGATGACGGAAAATCCGGAAAGTTGTTCCTTATTGGAAACTTGAATGCCAAAATTGGAACTGCGGAACATGGAGAAATATGTTGTGGACCGCATGGATGTGGAACAAGAAATCCAGGAGGAGAGAGACTGATTGAGTTGGCTAAGGCAAATACTTCTTAAGATCATCAATTCTTTTTTCAAGATAAGGCAGTCAAGAAAATGGACATAGAAATCACCAAATGCACAGATCAGAAATGGGATAGACTTCAGAATGGTTAGAGATACTGACTTATTTTTGGATGTCGGAACTATACATAGGTTCGACTTTGATTCCGACCATAGACAAGTCAGAGCAAAGACCAGAATAAAGGGCAAGACTGGAAGAATGAACATGACACAATTTAACGTGCCAGGAGGCAAGATACTTGAAAACAAAGAGACTTTCAAGATAGAAGCATGAAACAGATTTGAAATTCTAGATGAACAGTGGAACGATGTGAATGTCAAGGAATCTTTTCAGATGATAACATGCGCACTGAAGGAAAGTGCTGAACAGACACAATCAGAGAAGAAGAAAGATCGAAGAAGATCATAGTCGAGACTGAGAGACTTATTCAGAAAAGAAAAGAGCTGCGAAGAAAGGGATGAGACAGTCGAGAAAACGAGATAAAATTTTGCTTGACGAGAAAGCTGGTCCAGAAGAAGATTCGAGAAGATATTAATGAGTTTAAAGAGAAAATTAATCTCTGTAATTAATATCTATCTATCTTATCTTTTAATCCATTACAGAAAACAGACTTGGGGTCAAGTACTTGTACTTAAGTACATTTTCATTGTACTTTGTACTTGTACTTGATTTATTTTACTTAACATGTACTTGTACTTGGTCAAGTAATTTTATCAATTTACTTGGAATTTCAAGTACTGAAGTACTTTTGGCACTTCAAGAGTTTTCGAGTAGGCCTATATGACAAATACACCAATGCATTTGCCTGAGAGCGCTGACTCCCTGTCCTTTAGGTATTCTCAAAGTTGTAAACATCCCACTCTGGCTAGTTTAGCATTAAAGTATCTTACCGCACCTGCCTCGTCTGCTCCTGTGGAAAGACTATTCAGCGTCGCTGGAAAAGTTTTTGGACCAGATCGCTGTCGAATTAAAGACCAAAATTTCGAGACTAATGTTTATCAAATCAAATGACTTCTCCTCCTAGGATGTTATAAGCTTCATACTTGTATCACGTTGTCAACAACAATAGTCTTACTTGCTCCATGAAATAGGAATACATGTATCTTCATTCTTCAATCAGGTGTTGATTTCAGTTGTCTGTCATGTACTACTTAATTTTTGTCACTATAGTATACACATGTATTACTCACAATTTTTGTTCTGAACTTGACTAGCACGAACGCACAAACAGGAATAACAATACAATTTGAGAATGCTTTGCGATTCAACTCGGTAATAATCATTCACTACGTGTACCTGTACTTGTACTTGATTTTTCAGTACTTGTAATTGTAGTTGAATAAGAATTGGATCAAGTACATGTACTTGGACTTGTATTAATCGTGTTTTCAATGTAGTCGTACTTGTACTCAAGTACAATTGAAGTACTTGACCCCAAGCTATTAACAACGGGAGAAAACTGATTACCAGTATCAAAAGAAGCGATGGTTCATAGACAAGCGACAAAAAAGAAACAGCCAGAGAATTCACAAAGTTTTATGAAAATCTATATTCAAGAAGGCAGGATCACATTGAGAATGAAGTAGAAGAAGACAGTGATGCTGATGAAGATATGCATGGGATTAACCAGCCATAATAGAGGCAGAAGTGAGATTAGCAATAATATCAATGAAAAATCACAAATCACCTGGAGATGAGATCTCGAGCGAAATGTTGAAAGCCGGAGGACAAACCGTAAGAATTAGGGCTGTGCGCGGTGCACCGGCTCTTTTGTGAGAAACGTGCACCGAAACGTTTGAAATTTGATCAAATTGGCATTTCACTACATACTATATATACACTTTCACTCAAAATAACTATTAAAATTCTATCTGCAAACCTTAGTCGCAACAAATGTAGAAGAATGATCTTTAGGCTTACAACATGATTAATCCGACTAGGAGAACATTATTCAATTATATTTATCAATTCAATGCATTTTCAACTTTTAATTTCGAAGTGATGGAATTGAAACATTTTGAAAATCAAGGTTATATCGCCGAATTACTGATGCATTTCCTAATGATGAGAAAAATATGTGAAAAAGTGACGAAAATAGACGATTCAGGTTCATGAGATGCCAGTTTCCGGCCGCAAAATCTCATTTCTTGCGACTTAAGAATCTCGGAATTTCATAGTGAATTTATCATAGTCCGTCTCATAGGAATCTCATAGTCCAGAATATCAAGATGCAATGTATATCCAGCGTTCTGTCCGAAAGATTTCTTCGTACGATCTGGTAGCATTGTATCATTACAGCTACTACCTCAAACAGAGTAATGTCTAGATATTGACCCACCTGCATAGAAATTCGTAGATTGCGTTGACATTGCTTCGATTCATTCTATTTTTCTGATGTTTTCAGGTATTGTCTTTTCTATGATTTTGAAAACTCCATCAATGATAAAGCTCTTCCTTTGCTATATGCTGCACTTGCATGTGCATTTTAGAATAAACAATTAAAACCCGACTGGCTTAGTAATGTAGTCAATGCAATTTTCTGTCGGATGTGAGTCACTTTTGCAAAATTAAATTAATAGAAGCCTTGTAATTTCGTTGAATTTTCTTAGTACCTTATGCAATTTGCATTGAATTCTGAACGTTCATAACTATCAGCCTAGAACGAAAAAGAAATTATATTTCGGCTGCACTTCAGTGCTTGTGTAACTTATAAAATTTTCGGTGAAGCCGGTTATCATGACCGGTGCACCTGGTGCAAGCATGATCCAGCGCATAGCCGTAGTAAGAATCCTCAACAAGCTATATTATATAATAGATAATTATAAGTAGAGAAATTCCAAAATTGTGGAAAAATCCTAAGGTAGTTGTTTTCTCACAAAAAAGCAAACACTAATGATATCAAGAACTACAGACTCGTGAGTCTACTTTGCCATTCATACAAAAAATTTACGAAGGTTTTGATGGCAAGAACATGGAGAATATTAGATGATAATCAACCGCGCGAACAAGCAGGTCTCCAAAAGAATTTTTCTACTGCAGATCACCTGCAATCGGTTAATCAATTATTTGAAAAATTCAATGAATATCAGAAGAGCATCACCATGGTACTAGTTGACTACCAGAAAGCGTTTCACAGTATTAATCACAAGAGAATGTTAAGAGCCCTAAAAAAAGGAATAGGTAGACATTTGAGAAATACCATAAGTGAAATATAAGACGAAGCCAACGCGTCAATCAAACTGGATACCCCTGGAACTAAATTTTCAATTGAGCGAGGTGTAAGACAAGGAGATCCTTTATCACCAGAACTCTTCAATGCTACCTTGGAAGATGTCTTTCATACGATACTGGAATCGCAGTTGATGGATGGCTGCAAAAATGGTCGCAGTACGGCTGCAAAAAATGGTCACTAATAATACAACATCAAAACTACAAGTCACGCAGCGAACTATGGAGAGGAGAATGCTGGGAATAACACGCAGAGACAGAATAGCAAATGATGAAGTAAGAAGATGGGACAGTGTAAAAGATGCAATAACAGGAGCGAGGTATTTGAAATGGAATAGGGCCGGTTATGTTATAAGGAGAGATGACGATCGCTGGAGTACCAGATTGACGAACTGGATTCCGAAAAATGGGACAAGGCGCAGAGGCAGGCAGAAGAAAAGATGGAGAGACGAATTCCCCGGGCGATAGCGCACATTGCCCAACATCGACAAGAATGGATCCGAACAGCGAGGGAGGCATTTTCCACGTTGGATGACAACGGCTTCAGTAAGACAGTAAGTAAGCAACGCATCAATCCCATTTTGGAGATGAGTAATTATACAGATTATTTCATAAAAAATGGATCATCCTTAAACATCGCCTTAACTTCAACTTTGTCTAACTCCGCCAAACTTGAACGAATTTCTCTGAAATTTGGAAGATATGTCAGTTGTGCCTACTAATATCATTGTTGGAAATTTCAAGCACGAATATTGAGTTGTTTTCCTGTTATAGACAAAAAAGTAGTAGATAATTTGATCTTCATTTAGCAATGTTGCACAAAATCATACCTCACTCTTATAAAATTACATTTGTTTCCTTTGTTATGTAATATGTTGTTCTACAAGCCAAAAGCTATCAAGCAAAACAAAAATAATGAAAATCGGTCAATCACAGCCAGTATAGCACCATTATTCATCAACAATTATGTAACTGCTACATGTGAATAACTGGACTTCATGTTCCATAGCTTCCTGACTTCGTTACGGTGGTGTTGGCAGCACTCCTGATTGCTTTCAGCTAGAAATCTATCTCTTACCGGTTGAAAACAATACAAAGCACAAATGAACAATAACGAGATCGCATTCACAAAAGGCAAAGTGTCAGCCTTGCTAGAACTAGGGTTTTCTTTGAGAGCTACAAGCAAGCGACTAAATGTCCTTTACACAAATGTGCATCGATGGCATAATGATGATTTTCGACTCTGTCGTAAAGAGGGCTCTGGCCGTCCACGCAAAACATCCAAACGTAGAGACCGCCTAATTTTGAGATTTGTTAAAGTTGATTCAAGTTTCTCGTTAACTGAGATGGCTGCACTAGACTCGTCTATTTCTAAGTTCACTATTCGTGGACTTATTGAGTCGAATTTCAAGAGCTGTAAGAGGCCCTCTCAGATCGAATTATCAGATCAGCATACAAAAGGACGTCTCAGATGGGCAATGAGTCATTGTCACTGGCGAAATCAATGGGATCGGGTTGTCTGGTCTGATGAGGCATCAGTCCGTCTGAAGGATAGTGATAGTCGATTGAGATTATCGATAAAATCTGATCAGGAAATTCCGAGACATTTACATCGTCCCCGGGTACAAGGTGGTGCGACTCTACTGATTTTAGGCTGGCATTTGGACCAATGGCCGCTCTGAACTTCACATACAGCAAGGAACCATGAATTCTGAACGCTATGTGAATGTTTTACGAATGAACATTGGCCAAATGACAGATCAACTTGGTGATCCATCGACTTGGTTATTTATGGATGATAATGCTACGTGTCACAGGAGTAGTAGAGTCAACTTATGCAAGTCTCAATTAGGGCTTAGGACATTATCTTGGCCAGCTCGTTCTCCTGATCTGAATCCCATAGAAAATGTATGGAGTATTCTAAAACGTAACGTTCGTCGTTCACTGCTATCTACAGATGGCGTATCACAACTTACGTCACTGGTAATGTCATTGACAATAAGGGTAGGGCCACAAAATATTAGCTTCTTAAGAACCGTTACTGTATCATAACTTATCAGATTATATAAGGACATTTAAATATATTAGGGACATGAAATAACATGAAAAATACTTTCTGTATCATACTTATGTTTTATTTAGTCAAATTTTAGGATGATCCACTTTTTATGAAACGGACTGTATATCATTTGCCTGTCTGCCAGCCATGTGCAATGCATCGGTGAATTCTTATCAATTACCTGTGTGATACATACAAGTTTCTAGAACTGATCAGTGATGTCAATTTACTTCAAGATGAGACACTGTGGGCCCTAGAAAGCACTTATGTGACATTTCAAAATATCTATTTGCTATTCGATGACTGTTTACTCGGGTCGCCTTTCCGTAATAGAAATGCTTGCGTAGATTTGATTCGCTTTATCACATTTGAGATAAAAATTTGAAATAACAAACAGATTGTAAAGTAGCAAGTCCCAGCCGAGGTGATGCATGTGCCAGAAATCGTAACTTATGAATTCCACAATCAGATCCGCAAAATAAGCTTCAAGCATATATGTCTAATATCTTTGCTCCCTAATGAATAACGGAAAGGTGAACAATCCAAGAGGAGCAGCTGACCAGTCTGAACAGCTAATATCTCAGCAAAGTAGTCTTCATATTGTTCAGTACATGATCAGAAAACGCTCTAAATGATACTTCCCCATGATTCCCCCCTTGATCATGAAGCTACCTACAAAAGGACTGAAAACACAGCAGAGATTGATGACACAGTCGACACTTCCTATCCATAGCAATCTTGGGTCGCTATAGCAAATTATGACAAGACAAATGGATAATAATAATAATAATCAAATTTGAAGTTTTGCAGGGGATTGAGAGATGTGGCGGGGACAACCGAGTCAGCCATGACTTACGTGGAACAGTGCCATACACAAATACCTGTGTTGTAAATGGTTTTCATTTCTTTGTTATCTTTGTCGAGTTTTGATTTACTACTTAATTTTGAATTATTTTAGTAATATACTTTTCTTAACTTCTCTGTTTTCGATGGTATTATTGTCTTGTGGCTTATTACTTCGATGTTCACTGTATTTGATTCTTTTAACACTGCAATGCGTATCTGATCTCTGCGCATCAGCTTGTGTCCGTATGATGCGGTTTCTATACATATCAGTTTCTCTGAAGATGATGCGCGGAGCGCACCAAAAGTACTCGGAACTTTAAAATTAGTTTTTGCTTGTCAACATCGGGCTCAGGGATTTCCTCTGACGCAAATAGCACGTGCGTAATGTCTTTTGCATTCAGCCAAAGCTATTTCAAGCAATCTTTGTTATTTCATCTCCGTATAGGATGTCCGTATCCACCTGCCTTCGTTCGCTTGTTTCCGATGACCACTCACAAAAAAACAGCATGACCTGCAGATGCTTTTAGCAATATATTGAAAAATTCCCCTTCGACATTAATCTACACACAGTAACTCAAGAAAATCATATCATTATAATTCGGTCACAATTCAATTTCCGATGTGTTTTTATCTTGTGGCATAGGCCTGTTCTGTGGTGGAAAGCATATGAATTTCTGTTGAAAGATCTCTATCTATAGTAAAAATATGATAAATGTCAATGGACACTGGCATTTCGAAAGAAGCATATTCTAATGCTTCTTTAAGATTTGAGATTCATATTTCATGAACTGCTCTATATCTGATATCAAAAATCGATTTCGGAGCGGCCTATGCGCTGACTATTGCGCAGCAGTTGGTGCTATTGGCAAAATCTAAACCAAATATGTCATTTTGCTTCTAGTGATTAGTTAACTTAATTCTGCAAATGTCAATATTCCTTTCAAATTCCTATGAATCCATGGTCTCACCCTTCGTAATGCGCGTAATTTCATTCTCGCCTTCACGCTTTCTCGATTGAAATAATTCGGTGTCATGGGAGGGAAATGACCACAAATTAGCGCACTTTGTAGAATCCCTCTCCACCAGCTCGTTAGTGGATTCATTGTGGTCATTGTATTCTCTTGACGTTAAATCTGAAGAGAAAGATTCAGCACAGTCACGTAAATAGAGTTGGAATTTGTTTACTGATATTTTTCGACATGTAATTACCAAGAAATGTATATTGAAAATCGGTAAAGCGAACAGAAGTCGAATGAGCACTCTGAAGGCCACTAGTCATACGCGCAAGAATGATAGGATGTGGCGTGCAAGTTTGAAAAAGAAATAATGAGACATTCACTGAGCAAAATGAAGTAATACGTACGATTTCAAAGCAATTAATTAAAAATGGAAGGAATTGCCATTAAGTAAAAGCAAAACTATGAATAGACATCTTTGAATGCATAAATAGCATTAAATAAATCGCAAGACAATGAGGTGTAACTACATTTCCTAATCCAGACCATATCAACACATTCAGTCGCTTTAATTTGATAAATTACCGTAAAATGGTAAAATGAAGGAATAGTAACTTAGCAGCTGTAGGAAAACAATTGACATTCAATTTTTTTTTGGAAAAATAGTAAATACTGATTGGGCAACAAGTCTGACTGACTGTAACAAGCAAACGGCATGCTCCCCAAGGAAATGCTTCTCATTGTAGAAAAAAAAACCTCCAAAGCTGACAGAAAGTTTGTGACGGGCATCCAACGTAATGGCTCAAGTGTTCAATGTAAAATTATTTTAGTGAAAAGTCTTTGAAAGTGAAGTCTTGCTTTTTGCCTTACAAGGGGTTTACATTGGTTGCTGTCGCATTTTGCATCTACAAGGCTTTCACTTATTGTAAGCACCATCACTCATCGAGGTTCACATTCTTTTCAAGATACTGACGTTCCAAATTATCGAAGTCAACTTTCAATTCTTTTATATATGATGATATTTGTATCATATCTTGTGATATTTTTCGGATCCATTGCCGCTTACTTGCTGGGAATGAAAAGACACGCAGATTGTGATTTCAATTTTGATTGGCAGAGTCACGCAAAGCGCGCCTTGGTTACAAATTAGCTTTAGTTGACCTGCACGCCGTAATATGCATGCACACATGTGGGAATGCAAAATTGTTCATATGTAAAAAGTAAATGATAACTGCATCACTAGCAAAGGTAAATTGTAACATATACTGAAAAGACGATGATACGAACAAGATAACTCAACAAAAAATATATAGGCCAAAACCGCTTCTAATCATCAGCTCTCAATGAAGCTTAATGGACGATTATTGACGGCCCTCTTGAAAACTTCAACACAAACAGTTGTTGGAAATGTCTCCAAAGGCATGGTATTATATATTATAGATTCATATCTTCGTGAAACGAGCTACCGGATGGGACAGAAAAGTTGAAGGCTGAGAGCGAGAAAGTCGGTTTATTTCTGAACCTCAAGAACATGATAATGACCACCACCAACATTGACTGATTCACTATCAACACCGAAACGGTAGAAGCTGTCCACAAGTACGTTTTTTGGGTGCAGCGGTGACCGATGACGATCCCAGGGAGCCAGGGATAATTAAAGAGTTTAAAAAATAATCACAATGAGTAAGAAAGCAATATGGTGAACGTGACGAAAATCTGGAAAGACCACGGCATTTCTATACCGTGGAAGATCAAGTTGGTTGAGACGTTTGTGTTTCCAACAACCGTTCATGATGCTGAGAGTTCGACTCTTCGTAAATCAGAAGTCAAAAGGATCGACGGGTTTGAGATGTGGTGCTGAAGGAGAATGCACCACCTTCCTTGGACAGCAAAGAGAAGCAACATCTCAGTCCTCATCGAAATCAAGCCATGGAAGCCTCTTCAAGCCGTGATTCTTGAAGCAACTCTACGTTTCCTTGTTCACGTGTCGCCTCGTACTTCGTGCTTGGAGCGCGATATCATGCTTGGCCGCATGGATGGCAATCGGTGAAGAAGGAGACCACGAAAGACTAGGTGGGATGGTGTCCTTGAAGCAACCGGGCAGCCTGTGTCCCAGGTAATTTCAGAGGCAGAAGATCGGACAAGGTGGAGAAGAATTGCAATGAATATCGGCAGGGGTCAAAGCCGACTCGACTGTACAGGGTAACATGAAACGAGGAATCGTAGATCAATAGATATAATTTCTCATGGACGCATGTTACAGTCAATGAATAAGCAAAATAAAGCGTGAAATACTTACTTTCAAATAACATCATGGATGACCTGCTACTTTCTTTGTTTTCCTGCAATGACAAAGAGTGAGAATAGAGCAAAAATGCAAGACAGTAGTAGCTTTGTCTACGCAAAGCAGAAATTTCTCTATTTTATCAAACTTTCTTGTTTTTCTATAAAAACGTGATGGTTTAACGTCACTACTGCCCCATACTGGGGGCTGCGACAGCAATGACATGAACTTCTAATTGTAAAGCTGCGATCTTTTAGTTCGGATACCCTTACTGACGACTTCCATTGACACTGTTGGGGTTCGACCTCTGGACGGAAAGATCGCTAGGTGGCATTTAACCACCATTCGTCAACAGCTGTGCTGGACAGGCCACATCACCCGAATGCCTGATAGTCGCCTTGCAAGAATCATGCCATATGGGGAACTCAAGGAAGGAAAACGAAACCACGGTACAAAGAAATTGACTACGTGCAACATTGACTCGTCGAATTTGGAGACAATCGTTGCTGACTTTGATGACCGTGTAAAAAGCGAAACTGCATGAAAGTAGCCGGATTGCTGAACAGGATAAATCGACGTACGGGGAGACATCGAACCTTTCAGCTGCCAGTAATATCCCAGGTCCTCAATATCGCTGTTGTCGCATCGACGCGCCATCCTAGCCAATCAATCTAGGAGTGTAGAATACGATTTTATGTAAATATTATACGACCGGACACTTGCCAAATGCTGCCCCACTCTAGATAAGCAAACAAGCCAAATTCTTCGTTGGCAAGGGCAACAGATCTAGATGAACTGGAAGGTTAGGGGGAACAGGTGCACATCTTCTACATCTCAGACCAAGGATATCAGGTAGAGTGGCAACACAGCATTTGCTAATATTTTACTGCTCAAACTCAACATTCTTAATAATAGCATTTTCTCAAGCGTGATCACATCACAAACTACCTGCTACTGTAAGAGCAAAAGGCCATAATAAAAGACGATGATCACAATTAACTTTAAAAGATGTACATGGGTCCACATTTATTCAGATTCAAGAAATAAAAGGAAACATAAATTTATTGAATCACAAAATCATGCCGATGAAAATGGAAGTTTCAGCCAATAAGCGCAATGATATCTCACGTCTTTCATAAAGACTTGCATTATAATCCAGTTCATGAAATTCTCTTGATAATCACCTCAAGTTCCGTTAATTTAGATCCTTGTTGGCAAATATTCATCCTTTTGATGTCTAACGTGTTTCATGTTACTTATAAATTGGGTTCATGTCGATAGTATACCCAATATACACAGGAATAATTTGCAAAAAAATAGCTTTCTAAAAACTGCTCAAATAATTTTTGGACCACAGGAACATAATCTCCGAACAAAATTGAATCTTTAGATATAAAAATGCTCACTGTATACAGATACGTTTTTGAGTAGACACTCTATCTACTTATTGAATACACAACTCTATTCTAGAAAATCAACAATATATTGCGTTGTGTCTGTTTTCTACAATTTACATGTCCAGTCCGTCGTTCAGCAGATAATTACAAACATTTAAATGTTCATATCACAGCTACATACATACCTGTACAATCTCATTATGACATAGATTTCATACACTTCCACACCTAACTGCCGCAAACATAGCATTATAGTTTTCCATAGAACTCAACATTCTCAACACTACTATATAACTCCATGTTCAACATAGTCATTTGATTGAGCTTTTTCATGCCATTTATTGTGAAATTATAATTCTACTATAAATGGCATGCAAACGATCATGTTCAGAATTTGTAATTTACTTTATTTGGCTCGATTTTTCAAATTAACGAGTGCAGCGATCAATGCCGTCATCGTACTTCGGTATTCATGGGTTATCTTCCCGCTTTCAAATTTTTTCAAAATCCATGAAAATGAATCAATCGAGACAAAAACTTCAGATACACAGTTTCAAAACGCGCACAAATAATATACAAATCAGACAACTAACGATAAATTAAATCATGGTGATGTCAGCGGCTTGATCTTTTGTTCGCTGTATAATTATAACTCGTGTTTGCACTGTTCTTTCAGTTTTCATCTTCGACTCATTGGCTGTTAATTCAAATTCCACGACTGCTACCCTACCACACTTTTAAAGTCCAATATAATGCTGTGAAGGATAGTCAGTCATTTTCCACTGCATGAGCTGTCGCGAAATGTGTTTGTCGACCGCAAGTGTTATCTGACCAGATAGTGTCGCACAGACGAAGCTGCTAACATCGTTAACATTTAAAAACGTGGAGGGGATATGATTCAAAAGCACACTTCTTTCTTACAAATAAGTGCATGTACCTGTAGTTGCAATTACTGTTGGCATAAATTGCAATTATTCGATATAGCCAAAATTTAATGGCAATTAGCTTACTTCAGAAATCAGTTAATTGAAACAAATTAGAATTTAGTAAGCCTCTCTGGCTATAACAGAAGCCATGCTAGGCTTCTCCCTTATGGAAAGATTGATTAGCATGCATACTCTGTAAAATCAAACCAATTAATCACGATCAAGAACAAGTATATTATCCTGCTCACTTCAAAATTGTTTTTTTGTGGGATGTCCTTCGTCATTGCAGCATTTTCTTCACAATAATTCTGTCTGAAAAAGGAATTCAATCCGACGATGAATAGGTCTGTAATTTCTGAAATTGATATATGTCGGAGCTGTGTAATTAGATGCAAAGGAATCCAATTAGTTGCTCACAAAGAGGGTTAAAGACAATGATGTTTTGCACTTCTTTAAACTCCAACATTTACAATGAATATTTCATTTGATCAACTTTCTATGAACCAGCAACCCCCAACGCTGTCCTGATGTGTGAGCACATGTAATGTAGATGACATGCTATTAGCAAATTTACAATATCATATCTGAATAATACTACTGTTTGTCGGTAATTCTTGACAGCATTAGCAAGCATTCATGCCTCTCAAGCACGCTATGGACAGACAGTAGAATTACTGGTTGACTTGTCTTAATCTGCTTTCGCTGTAAATATAATATCAAGGCGCGTATCAACAAGTCTACTAATCAATGACTGTTATTGAGGTTTTGGTTTAAAAATCATGGTTAAAACACGGTTTTTAAAAAAATGTTTAGAAACACGGTATACCAACATGGGTCAAAACCGGGTTTTGCAACCATATTTACAGCAGCATAGAAAATCATATCTAAAAGCATCGCACAATTTGAAATCAAGTTTAAAACCCCGGTTTTAAAAGCAGCTTCAGAACATTGTTTCATAAGCGATTTGTTGTCCTTTCTGTATGTAGGAGTGCAAGGCCGTCCTAACCTAACCAAATAATCAATTTTTGTAACGGCGCACCCTGATATTATACTCGCAGTAAAAAGGACCTTGGTATTGACATTGAATCAAAGGTCAATCAATTTAATGTCAGAAGATACCGATTAGGCGTTGCAAGCAGTACAGGAGTCACAGAGGCGCTTGAAAGATAGAGCCCGGCAACCAAATAGCAGGGATAGCAAATACGGATTTTTTCAAGCACCCGGATGCCGATTCCGGATCCTAGACCCGGACGGATTCCGGATCCGATTAGATCATATTATCAAAAGAGATAAAGTTACATGTAATTCGTTTTCACGATCATGAAACATTGAATAGCTTGGTTTCTGAGATTAATTTTAAATCATGCATTTCATAATACATACTAATGAAGTGATATTGAAATCCTAGGACTTTACTATCGCCAACTGTAGGTGTCACTCTGGTTCTCAGTTGTTATTATACCACTTTAACGAAATATCAATCGATGATTGCAGTATTTAAAATAGCGATAATACAATCTGAGACAGAGCACAAACAAATGTGTACTCTTTCTCAAGACAGGCTAACTAAACCTGAATTTCTGTATTAATTAAGTCTATATTTACCATGATTTTTAATCAAAAAGGAGATAAATCCAGACCAATTTCAATAGTGATGAGCACGTGTACGATTATTTATCTAAAAGAAAGGAAAGAAATCAAACTTGATTTTATTTGTGCTTTTTTTGACTTATCAGCGTATATCCCACTATTATAAACTTATTGATAATTACAGCTATTGTTCATTATAAGTACATAGAAAGGTAGTTGGACCAATTAAAAAATTGAAGGTAGTTTGGAGAATCACAATTGATCTAACTTCATGTTATTAGCTTTGAAATTCATGGATGCCCATTCATTCCTTAGTGTGGATTAGTGAAGTGGGTGCAGTGGTTACAAGCTCACAAAGGTAACATGACAATTAGAATGAACAGAGCATGAAAGATTACTTAATCTTTTACGTAACCTTACTAGATGGTCATTCAATATCGAGCTACAGATATTCCTGGATAAAACATTTCTATTCATATTTATATTCGCATTCTTAGCTGCCCAAATGCACTCCCAACGAGAAAAACTAGTTTGAGGTTCTATAACTTTTATAACTTCAATCGTTCAATAGGATTTTCCACAGCATTAATGACCATCAACATTTTATCTTCAACGCTCTTCATTGGATCCGGGCGGATATCACACCGGATTCCGGATGCGGATATTTACACCCAGACCCGCCGGATCCCGGATCCGGATCTTGACCCGGTGCAATCCCTACCAAATAGTCAATCACATCTATTGAAGGGCAAGGATTGCTGCTTGCGGAATCACGTTACCACGCTTGGTCACTGTGTCGTTTCTGCGGTTCTTCATAGACTGGACTTGCTCGATATATAGTCTGTGTTGCTCAGCACCGTTCGTTTCTATGTGTTGTCGGGCCTTATCCAGGGAGCCCCTATGTCATTTCCATGATACCACCATATCGATCATCCGCAACACTTTCCGTCATTCTCTCTTCGATTTAATCCGAGTGGATTAAGTTCTAAATTTTCTGAATTTTAATTTTTGACATGATTTAATTCAATCACTGACAACTATCTCTCTCTCTCTAACTCATTATTTTAATTTCTAACTTCCTAGATAAATTAGATTATTTATTTATTGTAGATACTGCATTCATTCTATAAATTGTACTTCCCTACTATACGATACTTATCATCTTTAACATGCTTACTACTGACTATGATGACGTATAATTCCTACTGAGCTGTATGAGATGTATTCTTCGTTAGGGTGTAATCCCTGATGTCTCTAACCTCATATGTCAGATTACACCTTTATAACTAACCAGTTGATATTAAAACCTTCACCAATTATTGCATGAATGGCCAATGTATGAATATCAAATCCATCTAAAAACCAGCAAAATATTCTTATGAAAATTGGCAGTGTGTCATCAACGACCAAATTCATCAGTTTGCAGAGTAAATCTTGTACCACATATCAATATTTGAAAACAAAAAAGTTAGCCAAAAATATAATATGCGATAATTATAATACGTTAACAATTTTGAAACTTTGCTTTTAAAACAAGCCATGTTATTTTAACCCAATTCACTAAGATGCTGCTATTTTATAGAAACTGTAGAGGGAAAGAGCTTTGACATCTGCAGTGCATTAACGAAAATAATTGCAAGATTTGTCCGTCATTCGATTTACAGTCTATGATGCTCAGCACCGTTCGTCTCCATGTGTTGTTGTTCAGGCGTGCGGTTGTGTGCTGTCTCGTGTCCTGCGATAGTTTGCATTTGCGATCCTTCGTTCGCTTTCGTTGCATTGAAAACCTTCGTTCGTTCGACAGTTCACTATGGAAGTGTATTTTCGGCAAGGACGATCTTCCATAAATATATTTGACTTTCTATAAGTCAAACTATAAGTTGACTGATAAGTTGACTAGCAATGACTTTCTATTTGACTTCTATAAATATATTGATATTGTGAGCCGTATTTGACGGTCTCAAAAATTTGGTGTTTATTGCAATAATTGCATGGTGATGCCTTAATGTATTAACCTTGTCCTGATGACGGCCAGATGGAATGGGCCGAAACGCGTTGACAATACACTCGAAAGATTGCAACAAGAAGTTTTGCTGTGATTCATGTACTTTTGTTTTAATCCCATTACGATCAAACCAGTATCTTCGTCAGCTGGTAACGTACAAGTGCACGAGTTGAACTCACAAGATCTGTTTTACCTCTATCAATATGTTAGCAGCTGTTATTTGGTTACTCAGGATTACAAATATTGTAACCTTCTTTCATAAGTTAAAGACCAAATACAACATCGAACTCAATGATAGTCGTAAATTCGAAAAGTTCAACCACAAAATTATAAAACTACAATGTGATATCACATTCCTGTCAAAATGCTCAAAATATGGCTTGATTCCCAAATTTTTAAGCCTCAAAGACAAGAACAACCTATTGAACAGTGACATTATTCATGATCGCCAATTACGTAAGATTTCGAGGCTAATTTCACAACACAAATCTAAGGTCAAGCACCTCCGTAGTAAGTTGGCTAAGATTCGAGAAACTATTTTCTCTAAGTTGAATTACTTGGACCAAATGATTTTCATAAAGTTGTTTACCAGAGAAAATCAAAACCTTTTAAAATCCATTTCAGAAACCCATCAAAAAAAGTTTCTCAAGTTATATGTAGAAAACAAGTTAAGTACCCCCAACGGTACGGTACACAACTTGAGCAAGGTGACCCTCACGCATGACCAAAATGAGATTTTTTAAGACAGGACTCAAGCACCCTAGCAGTCCTAACGGCAATGGAAGCGAACATCTGACTTGCGCGTTGGAAAAAGTGGTGGAGCGCCTGAAAAATAAAATCTCTAAGAGAGATTGCAATGAGGTGAAACTTGCGTTACAAAATTACAATAAGCGTACGTGGTGTGATCCAAAATGTCCCGGACTAACCTACTTGCAGATAACCTGTGATAACGAATACTACTTCAGATATAAATTTAGGTCTTTAAGGCATGAGAAATATGGTTGCCGAAATTTTTCCGGTCAGTTTTCTATTTTTTCAAAATTTTCAAACATTTTTGTCTGAATTTCAAGATTTTCCCATAAATTCTAGCGATTTAGAATTAATATATTTAGATTAACTTGACAGTTAAGCTATCACTAATAACCTGACTAATAATTAACGGAAAAACAAATGTTTTGTTCCAGAAAACAGTTTACTTTTCAATGTATGAGCCGTTAGCATTCGTCACTTTTTGCCAACGAAGTCTCAATTCACAAAAAGATATATGAAAAAATTCCGGTGTCAAAGAAACAAAAAACTCAGTAACTGCATACCTCAGTACAACTGGCGATTCAAAATGGTGTCCACGAAGATGCTTTTTGAGGAATCTAAACAGATAGAAGTCACTTGGGGCCAGTCAGGTGAATAAGGAGGATGGCTCAATAGTTGAAATCCGTTTCTCGTTAAGGCATTGGTTGTCTCCTGCGAGGTGTGAATCGGAGGAGCATTGTCATGAAGAGGGGAATGTTTCGTGGCTTTCTTAATTTCTTCCACGCTTCAGATAACAGATTGGAATAATATTCGCTATTGATTCTTACTCCTTTATCCGCAAAGTCAACGAGTTGGATTCCCGAAGCGTTCCAAAAGACCGTCAGCATCAACCAACTACCGGCGATGTGATGTTCCGGATCGCATTTTCAAAGGGGCAGACTCGCCTGATTTTCGCCACTCTGCAGATTCTCGCTTACTTTGAGGCAGATACAAACTTAAAGGTGTTTCATCCTCTGTAAGGATGCAGTTCAGAAACTGATCTCCGTGCATTTCGAGGAGATCCAATTTGACTGTGCCGCCAGAAGTCTGTTCTCCTTCATTTCAGGTGACAGAAACTTCGGTACCGAACGTGATGCCAGTTTGCGATATCCAAGTCTTTCGATGATGTCATGACAGGAGTGATAACTGATTCGCAAACAACTCTCTTGACAACTCACGGATGGTTATCCTTCTGTGTGCTGTAATCACTTCATCGCACTGACTCGATTTCTCTTCCGGAATCTCCTGCGGCCGACCACTAAGGTTGAAAAATCTTGCTCCACAGTTGTCTTCCGCGTTTAAATTCGCTTACAGTAGTTCTCGATGGAGCTTTGCTTCCATATGCCAGGCTTAATTCCTTTAGAATGTCACCATTAGCGAAGCCGCGGATCAGGAGGTATCGTATCACACTGCGATATTCGACTGAAGACACGCTTGTCACATCCATCATGAAAACTGATAGAACAAAGAACCATCGTTGACACGGATTTCTTAATGAATGCGTGCTGAATGAACTTTACTGATTGATATCGTAACACATGAAGCAATTAACAAAAGACGTGCAATATTCATGGAAAGATATCCGTCAAATAAGGTACAAATCAAAATCAATCTAACTATAACAATAAGACAAATCGGATCTCGATCAATTCAGAAAATACAGAAATTCATGTTAAAATGTAAAAATATTTTTTAAAAATAGAAAACTGACCGGAAAAATTTCGGCGACCATATTTCTCATGCCTTAAAGACCTAAATTTACATCTGAAGTAGTATTCGTTATCACAGGTTATCTGCAAGTAGGTTAGTCCGGGACATTTTGGATCACACCACGTATGTTTAACGTTAACAAGACGCCACAAGCCAAACATAACCAAGATGTAGTGAAGTCCCTTAAACTAAATAAAGACATCAAAGTTGTCCCATTGGACAAAGGTAATGGTATAGCTATTCTAGATGCTGATGAATATGTAAACAAGCTCAATGCTATCATTGAAGATACTACCAAATTTATTGCTATCCCACACAACCAAAATGAATTGATGCTCGATCACCCTGTTATAAAACAACAGAATAAACTAAAATACTTTTTGAACAAATATGTGAAACCGTACGTGGACTCCCAAGTGTTCACTAAAATTACTCCTAGTAGGTCCTGTAGTGGCAAACTTTACGGTTCTGCCAAGGTACATAAAAATAATGTACCTCTTAGACCTATTGTCGCCAGTTATGGCACGGCCGAATATAACCTTGCCAAGTACTTAAACCAGTACATTACTCCTATAATTCCTACGGAGTACTCAGTACAAAATAACGCTGATCTGCTAGACAAACTCGCTAGCTACAAATTCTCATCGGATTCGAAACTCATCAGCTTTGATGTTGTTAGTCTTTTCACTAACGTCCCTCTCAAAGAAGTCATTGATCTAGCGTGTGATAAGGTGTATAGCTCCAATAACACAAAACCACTATATAGTAAAGACACCTTCAAAAAATTACTTCAATTCGCCACTGGTGGCATTTTCTCGTTCAACAACATTCTCTATCGTCAAAGTGATGGTTTGAGCATGGGTAGCCCCCTAGCCCCAACCCTCAGTAACTTATTTATGGGACATTTAGAACAGACTTTCCTACAAAATGATAAACTAAACCTAAAATTCTATGTCAGATATGTAGATGACATCTTGGCTATCTTTGAAGATGATGACCACTTATCCTTCTTCAACTATATTAACAAGTGGCATAGTAATATGAAATTCACCACAGAGGTAGTAGGTAAAGTGCTACCTTTTCTAGATATTGTCCTGGATGTTTCATCCAACACGCTAACTACTAAGGTGTACAGAAAACCCACGTACACCGGTCTAACCTTGAATTTCAGAGCCATATGCCCCATGCAATGGAAAATTTCTGTTTTAAGCACTCTGATCAACAGAGCCTACATCGTCTGCTCGTCATGGCAAACTTTCCATGATGAAATAGGGAAATTGACCAAAATTTTTCAAAACAACGGATATCCGTTATACTTTATACAAAAAGTGGTCAAACAGTATCTGGACAAAAGATTCTGTGCTCCAAAAGAAAAAGATGAATCCAAATACCTCCATACTGTCAAAATTCCATTTTTTGGCATTCAATCGGTTTATTTTAAAAAGAAACTACAATCACTATTCCGTAGAATAGATAAAGAATTTCCTATCCGTTGGGTTTTCACATGCAATAAACTAAAAAGTGGTTTCTCCAACAAAGATCATACTCCCAAAGTTCTTAGGTCTAATGTCATTTACCAATTCGCTTGTGAGGTGGACCCTCGCACTACCTACATAGGTAGAACTACAAGACACTTAAACTTAAGAATAAAAGAACATCGGGAAAAAATGTCCGCCATTTCTGATCATAGGTTGAATTGCAGTTGCAGCTGTAAAGTTGACAATTTCAAAATTCTATCTCAAGCTCCCAACACTTATGACCTAAATATTTTGGAAGCCATGTACATAAAAAAACTCAACCCCACTTTGAATAAGCAAGTTAACCATGATGGTGCTTTCAAATGTAAATTAATTTGAGTCTGTTTATTATGTGTACCTTATTTAATTATCATGTGCTTCAGCTTTTGAAATGAATTGTTGCATATAACATGATTTAGATTGTTCCTATCATTATTTTCACCTCCTTTAGCTTGATATTTGACTTTAAATTGAAAAAATATATACCTTCCAATGATCTGCACACCATCCAGACTCAACCCTACAGAGTGCAGATCCTCCATCCACAGAAGACTACCAAGCCAAGTACATTCAATGGAAGTGCAACCGCTCAAACCCCCTTATGGTGAACCATGTGCTGGTCAGGATTTTTTGAATGTTTCACTTACGTACTCACACCACGTTTATTGTCTCTTCTTTCCCAGGTTAGAGGGTTGGAACTTTCTTTTGTAATTGCTGTATTGGAAATTATACAAAGGTGAGGGAACCTGTGGGAAATTGCTGGGGTTTGGCTGTTCTGATTCTTTCCTCTATTTTGATTTCCAACTATCGCTATCTCATGAATTGCGGCTGCTTGAAAGTAGATTGCTATGGTTGCAAAATACACGTACATGCAGACTAAATGAGTACAAGGATATGTTGATTCGAAGCTGAAATTTTGTCAGAAAATTGCGGTAGTCACTGTCATATGTTCGTGTCATTACCATTGGTTTTACACCTAGTGCTATATCTCATGCTTTATAATATTCTGAAAATACAGGGAGCATATCAGATCAACTTCAACTTCTAGAAGTGATGAACTAAAACAGCACAATCAAGATCATTGACGTGACTTCACAGTTATAAAATAGACAAGAATTCTCAAAATTTCAATTTACGCAGCACTTTCATTTTTTACCTCATTTACGTATAAATATCGCGATTTAACACAGGCGTAGGACCACTGGCAGCGGCGTTTCAAATGCTGTTGGAAAGGCTTTAATTTCCTCTGATAATCTGCAATATTCTTGTGATGATTGTAAAGGTGTTAAGTTGAAGGAATTGGTTGTGGGTTTTTCGACGGTTGAGAAGGAGCTACAATCCTTGCGTCAACAACTGAATGCAAGGCTTTCCGTACATATGAAATCCATCGTATGTGAAGCGTTGAAAGAGCATTCTGAACAAAATGAAAAACGAAATAGTCATCGCCCTTGTGGCCAAAGAAGACCTGGATCCGAATACAAGTGATGAGCATGATGGAAAGGCTGTATTCAATCTTTCTTATGATTTAAAGATCAACATACTTGATATTGTTTCTATAGGGAGAATTGGTAAGAGAAGATCAGATAAATCAAGACCTGTTCACATGAAGCTTTCGTCCTTTCCAGCCAAAATGGATTGTCTACGTAAGGCGCGCACATTGAATGGCACATATAAACCATATTTACCGAAACTCGGTGAGCAACATCACGTCTAAATGTAATCCGTCGTCTGAAACCCTTTTTGCTAAAGAAATTTTCTTCTTCAAGTGCTCGTATCATCTACTTCTAATTGCTACTAGTGTCGGAAACTTTCGGGCGAGAATTCAGGTGACAAATAATAACTTTGTCTCACTTGGTCTGAGAGTTGAGATATTGATCATGGCGAGTAGCATGTGGGGATATCCTAGAGAGCTTCGCTTTCCTCCACAACATGTTATCTGTTAGTATGTTACTAAAACAGCATGTTATTTTTGCCAGTACAGTTTTGTTGAGTGCCTTACGCTGAATAGTGAATTCATTGCAGCAGAAGACGTCTGCTTCGTCATTCGAGATTAGAAATCTTGATGCTTTCATACATTGATCTAAAAATAGCAGATTGATGACTTGCATAAAGCGCGTGCGCCTAGCTACGCAAAGCTTTCATGACCAGTGCATGGTAAAGGAAGAATGACTGTAGCTATTACTATGCGCTGCATGACAGAATTACTCATTGTGTTTCTGCTGTGGCTGCTGACATAGCGAGCACGCAGGAATAAGGGAACTCGTTATCTCAGCCAATATACTATTTATAAATCTATGCTTTGAAGTCGCAATTTTCTTTGTCTTGTTTATTAGAGAGCTATTATATCACAAATAGCACACTGATCTACTGCGCAGACAGTCAGCATTGAAACAAATTATCGTCACCCTCGGTGTCACACATTGACTATGATCGATTGGTGGCCACAATCGTCATTGTAAACAAAGCGAGAAGTCTATGGTCATTATGACACACTTTGTCAAAATCAGTGATGCGCTTTTAGAGTTACAGTTTATACATGGCAACTGATGCCAAGAGCGGAATTCCTCTCCATAAAAAAGGTACTTCTCTTTGCATCAAATCGCAGTTAAATGGCAAAAAGAAAACGATTTTTGACACTAAAATAATACCACTTTCAACAAGTGGGAAAACAGATTTTGCACATCCCAGTTAATTGCTATAATGCCATTCGACTGGAACTAAAAATTAGTGAAATTCTTGCAGTTTCATCTCATTTCTATAAGGTCATCAGACACCAATAACAACTAATCGGCTTAAAATGTGCGGTAGATTTTGAAAATTTCACAGTGTCCATGAGTCAAAAGTTCATGGAAAGTACTATTATTTTCATGTTAAAAATCGTTTTCTTCTTGCCAATTTTACTGCGATTTGACGCAAAGAAAAGGGCCAAACTGTCCCACGAAGGGATTATCATGTGAAGATTGAAACGAAACTCTAACAACTATTCTGTGCGCACCACATGGTTAGAGACTAAAAATCTTTTGGACACAAACAACTCACTATCTAACACTGTTTCTGTGCAGTCACCCCAGATAGAAAAAAATCAGTGATTATCTCAAAAACAACCGTCCTAGAATAAGAAAAGTACACGAGATTTTTATGTATATGCTCACTAGCAATTTTGTTCACTCTTTTTATTTTCGAATTTAAATCTGTAGTCCGTCGTTCATTTGGTATCACTTTTCATATACAAACGATTTAGATCATGGTGACGAAAAGACCTATTCATTTATTCAATCAAGAAATAACAGGAAAAAAGTCAGATGTGAGAAAGACAGTTCAATCGCATGAGTTGAGAATTTGAGCGAATTGTTTTCCTTTTGTTTCTGATTGTGAATATGAATCAATTCATCCCCATAGCCAAAATCGCCTATACAGACCGTTTCAAAAGTAATTGCACAAAAAAGCTAAGTCACTTTCAAATGAAATTTTCATGTTGAAGTCCTGGATCAATTTTAATAAACGATATACCATATGAAACCTTGTGTTCCATAGATTGTTTTGACATATATTTCGTTTTCATGTGTGGTCAGTAGGCCTTATGAAAAAAAATTGAGCGTTTTCTTTGATGAAGGATTTCAGCATGAAGACGACCGATTTTTTTATGAAAGTTGGCAGACAGCATAAACTATCAGTCAGCTTCATCATGATACACGGCTTTTAGGATTGGCTGATTGTACAAAAAGATACAATACTAATAAGTTTTACCGAAAAATTGTTGCTAAAAAATCTCACAATAATTTCTCATTGATGAAGATGCTCAATTTCAATGACCTTTGTACCATGTTATGTCAAGCACTTTAATTTGGCAAAGCCTTTAGCTTATGTCTGGTCAGCTGTGGTCAGCAGACTTAAAAGTATGAATGCTTGGTCAATTCGTTCACCGACACCTACAGACGAAACTATGCAATACAGAAAATTGAGATTATCACCACTGAATCAGGCTCGTGTTAAGCTTTCAGATGATATATTGTTTTTCGAATTCGGACATCAATTTGTGCAATTTCATTCAATTTACACTTTTACCTAATTTTGCGCCACTTTCGCGTTAACAATGTTTTTAACGGTCAATTGCACACAACTTAACAACTTCTGTTGTATTAACGCTGGTGCTTTCGAGTTTGGGTTCAAAATAATGCTGGTGTTACCAGCTCCAAGAATATGTAAATTTTATCAAAATTCATTGACAAACTTCAAATTTGTATTATTCCAATAGTCAGCCATTGCGTGAGTCATCATTTCCCTCACTTGAGGTCAAAAGAAATTCGAATCTCGGATCAGACAAGGGATTGTCTCATCCCTGCGCTTGTTCACAGCGAACAATAGCATTTCCTTCACGCCGTAGGAATGCTAACACATGCGTTGCGTCCGACTAATGGAGCAGCTCATCAATGATGAAGAAGAGAATGAGTGACACATGGGCCAACATGATATTGTTTCCTGAAATAGCATCGTGAAAGTAACAAAGAAGACAATCACTAATTACTTCATTTAATTAGGCAAGCCACACCACAATGTTTCCAAGCGTCTCAGCTGACCAAGTAAATAAGTTTATTGATCGATTGTCAGCATGATATTAAATTTGATGAGAATATACATAAGATATAAGAATTTTTTGTGCTGTGCAACGATTTATGAAACGCTCTGTATTTGAAAAATGAAAATAAATATTATAAAGTTAGAGCCCTGAATGTACTAGAAGAATGCATAAAGCAAGCTGTTCATGATGATCACTGTGTGTGCGTAGCTGTCAGTTCATCGTTCTCCTGTCTCTGTCAATGAAAAAAAAACACTACTTACTTTCTTGCCAGCTCATGACACTTCAAAATGTCAATAAGAATCGAGCGCCAGCTCCTCCAGCCAGAAAATGTTTGATAATGTCCAAGGTAGGTGAACAACATTTCTACAATGCCAGCTTCCTCCTCCCACATCTGAAAATGAAAGACAAAATTCCTTGCTTGCTTCAGGCACGTTAGGGATGGATGCCATTACTATAGTCCGAGACTGAGGTCCGAGACATTTTCAAGGGAATAATTATTGAGAATCAATAATGTGCTTCAATAATAATTACATTAAATTTGAGGCGAGAGTGCATGTGCATGTTTTTCGACAAGAACCTCTCGCCCGACAACTACGTTTTCGGCTGGAACACAATCTTAAAGAAGTCCACGATATCCTTTAAAATCCAAATACTGTTAAGGCTATTAATTTTCGCGGTATGTTAAATTTCGCGGATTTCGCGGTTTGACGACAACCGCAAAATTAAATGCCAGCGAAAAATTTACGGGTCTGAAATTGTTTCGGCTCTGTGTGACGAGGAGGCTAAGTGCACGTCTACATATGAATGGAGTGCGCAATTTATGTCATTGAAATAGATTTTAAAGATTTTAAGTGTGCATAATTATTTTTTACAAACACAGTACAAGCGTAACCTACAACACAATATACATAGAGTTCATCATCACGCATTGCACCTTTCGTGGGCATCCAGGAGACCAGTCTTCCGCCATCGCGTGATTATGGTGCCGTTTTCAGCCTCATCAAAGTGTTCGAGGGCTTTATTGAGGCATTTGCAATGCAAAGGCTTCATTACTGAAAGGTGTAAATCAGTGTTCATGTTTGAATGAGTGGCACATACCAGATGACAGTCCATCAAGTAGCTTACCTGTGTAGAGCTCTATGAACTGACATATCAGTTGCTCGTAATCGCACGCAATCAAGAGACCCTTGCCTCCTAGTTTACAGCGCGATCCGGCTAGGAAACCCTGCATGCTGATTGCTGCAAATGCACATCAGCTTGACAGACCGCCTGTCATAAATAACTTGTATTGAAAAACTCCATGTAGGCCTACTTAAAAAAATGCAACATGCGGGCTGTTGTCAAAGTTTTCTTTAGCTTTTTATAGCAGATTAGAGAAACAAATGTTATCAATCTGATTATCATGGAAAGTCTCTTTCACATGAACGGTCGTTTGTAGGCCCTATTCTGAATTGCTTTCCTTTGACTGGTACAACACATGATTCCTACAGGACCTTTACATCCGACAAGTAACTAGGGATTCCAGGAGTCTAATCCCGAGAATGGAGGGTAGAAATCCCGGGATTGAGAAATTTGCAATTTGACTGTATTCCCTCTTAAATAAGACAAATTGGCGAAGATAAACTACCAGAAATCCATGATTATATTAAAAACGATCTTTGGATATTTCATTGCTTCAATAAGCAGCAAAAATCTGAAAGCTCGTGAAGAGCTCGTAAATATTTCGTGATAGGATAATCAAAACTAAGTAGACCAGTAGCAAGAAGGGGTGAACAATTAATATACCAATAAAATCAATGTCTACGCAACAAATCCTTTCTAATCATTCAAGTAATTCAGAACATCTTAATGTTAAATGCAACAACAATCTGTCCACTTACCAATGAGCAATAACAACAAAATTTTCTAGATTGAATCAAGCAATTTAGAACGTGATTGTGCTAAAAGCAATAAAAATTTTTGGTCTGTCTGTTCGTAGGGACCAACAATTACTTCTATAGCCTACTAGTTGATGAGACATAAAGCATTTAGTTGAAATTGATTTACAGACGCAACTGATGTTATTGAAACAGATTTACAACTGACAAAAATCGAAATCGCGAACCATGTCGACAACAAGTGCTTTGGAGAAATCATAATAGTAAACGTATAATAGTAGCTGACTGAACGAATACTACAAATGAGCGATCTAGCTTTCTCCATCATCTGCTCATATTTCATGAATCAACCGAATTTCACTGAGTAACACCGAGTCACTGAATAATACACAGGCATGAGATTGAGGGCAAATAAAAAACCCGGAACGAGCGAGCAAGTTTGCGAAGGGGGTCTGGTCTTGAAATTTTTGTGACCTTTTTATTGATATTTGGCATAATCTAATGTAAGAAAAATAGTTGGCTAGGGCGAAAAAATGGACGTTTTTTAAATAATCTAACTTTCGGAGGGGGTATACTTTTTTATTGCATATTTAGGTGAATTACAGCACCAAAAACCCGGAAAACCCGGAAGATTCTCATACCTGAATACAGTATCACTGACCTGGTCTGATCTGGTATTTTGATTGGAAACAGACCTGTCCTCTTATCATCTGAATGGGCAGACTGTTAAATAGGATCTTTTCAATATATAAGTGATAAACATAATTTTGAACAGAACGACTTACTCGCCAATTCATTACACATGAGGAGAGGAGAAGCGTTGTTTGTCCTTCTAGTAAGCATTTTTTAAATTTTTTTGACATTTTAGGATATAAAAATTTTCTTTTAAATCATATTTTGTACCTATTGAAAATTAACTAGTCATTAGCTTGTTTTGTTTTTTTTAATTTTGTTACCTTGACGCACTTTGCTACGTTGAATCGCATTATAGGGTGAATATCTCCCTGGCTGTTGGGGACCGAGAAGGGCTTCCGAACATGAATTCTCGCAAAACATGCCTCTATAATCAGTCACAAGTACTTTATCCGTTCTTTATCAATCTACATGTAATAAGCATGTTTGCAAAGTTGGAGCTCAATTTGTTATTATCTCAGGAATTCCCGTAAAATATGCCTTTATAATCAGTCACACGTATTTTAAAAGACAGAGATGGAACCTAAATCAGGCACACGTCATCAGTCTACATCTAATGACTATTTTTCCTAAGTTGGAGATAACCTTTACCTTTGTTTTTAAACCAAACAGCTGATCTGCAATCTACGAAAGAATGATTTATATTAAAACGATGAAGCTCATATCAATCTGGCAGTATATTATAAACAAAGAAAATGCTCACAAAAAATGATGCCTCATTGTCTAACATCATAGACATAATCATAGACTTCCAATTTTTGATAATCCTTTAAATCCTTTTGATGCGAGCAGCACTATTTTTTAATGCTGCTGTAATCGCTATGTAAACAAAATCACTGTCTGCGAAAAAGTTTATGGTCAATAAGCTTGATTCAAAAAAACATTGAAAAGGGACACTTGATGTCTATGTGCTTCACTCCCCATCACATTGGAGTATAGAGTAAGAACTGAAGCACTCGCCAACACCCAGGAGTGGCCGGACATGACAAGTCTGTTATTGCTACTTCTTCCGTTGCGCATGCAGCAGGGTCCAATTATATTTACCATTGCTCAATGAATGCATGCCTGTTGATCTCTACCATGTACATGATGATGATGTCGCGTTGAAGTGGAAGGAAGTATGCATATTATCCTAATAATGTAATCCGATGTCTATGGAAGCATGCCTTCCCATGTACAATCGCTTCCGAGGGAAAATTCAAATCTGCAGACATGATCATGGAGTGATCCGTCTTTCATCCGTGCTGCAGCTATCTCTCATCAAAATTCTTCACAATCTGGAAAGCGATTGGCTTCTTGGTTGGCTTGATAGTCATATCAGTGTCAGAAGCACGATCATCGGTGTAGGCACGGATTTTCGATCATGCAAGCTAGCTTTTCAAGGTCTGAAAATTGCGCAGATATTCTTGTGATTATCACAATCGGTCCAATTTTTGCAATGAAAGACATTAATTGCAACTGAGCTTCTACAAAAATTTTGAGCTCAAGTCAATTATTTTGTTACAATAAAAATATATATCATGAACTTTTCGTTAATTTAATGCAAATTTAAGATCTATCAGCTTGTTGGTCACCGCTACCTTGACGCTATCTTGACTCCTGACAAAAAGTGTTCGGATTTTCTTGAATCGCTTGAATCATAAATGGGAAATACTTGTCGAGGCCAAAGGAGAGTTTGCCTTTCAGACATATTTTTTTGCAGCTTAAAAGCATGTATTCGATAAACTATGTAAGGACTGATTGTCGGAAAAGCTGATCGTTTTGATATGCCTGTACCTAGTTTTGCAAGAGTTAACACTTCGCTTGTGTGATCGTAAATGTAACAAATTTTACAGGTAGCTGAAGGTCATGCACATTTGAGGAAGAGTGAATTTGAAGCTGGTCAAATTTCCTGTCACACTGGTTTACAAAGCCATGAATTGTTTTGCCTCAGTAGCCCTATAATTAGGTAAATGACAATTAGATCAATAATAGGGCATTTATAAGGCAGACTACTCAAAGTCAACTCAAGCACAACTGCCATAACTATCGGAGAACTATACGAACAGTATGCAAACACCAAATTGAGAAGGAGCACTCGCCGATTGAAGTCCGAATCTTTTCAACCTCAGCAATCAAGATATCAAATTGAGTGGCACGAATCGGAGATTCAAAAGCGAGACTTCGACCATTTCTGTGAGAACTTTTGAAAGTTTACCTAACTTCTGACTTTTCCTTTGTTGCCTTAGTTAGCTTCGCTTGCTTTTGCAACTGTGCAAAGGACCATTTCAAATTATCTATGCTACAAGTAGCATCCTCTCAAGATGCAATCCTCTCAAAATGTAAGAGTTTGCTACAAATGTAATTGTTGCCTAAGTTGGTGCATCGATTTAATATCACATTAGAGGCATTATTTGTGATAAAGTTATAGTTCATCGAGATGATGTTATCCGAAACTGAGTCCTGCTATTTGATACGACTCCGACTCAGACTGCGCATCCCTGAACTAAGATCACGAGGAGGAGACATCTGCGCTGCTGTGGGATTGTCTCTGGGGATATAGACTGCGCAAGAAGTTCGGCATAGCAAGCAATATCACGGATCACTCTCGGATCATTCATTTACACGACAATACTTTTAGAAATACGACTTCTTTTTAAAATATGTACAATGTAGGAAAACAAATATGGCGTCCGAGTTTCTAGTTGTGCTCTAGATGCCTAAAAGAGTGCAAAGAGTCTCTCCTCGATTCTTCGCTGAACTGTTGTAGTAGAAGTCGCAGGTAGTAGAAAATATATTTTTTGGAAAAAATTAAATCTAGGTTTCGTTTTCCCATCAGGGAGAACCCAGGAGACCTGTTCACTAGAACGCGGCAAATGGTGAGCGGCGCACTGTCACATTTCTCCGCGTCAGCAGGAGTCCTCGTATTTGCTTGGCTTGCAGCGAACCCGTTGGCTCCGTCTTGGAGCAGCACGAGTCATGCCATTGCTGGAAGGAACACACGTACCATTGTTCGAAGGAACAGTCGGAGTAGGAGTAGTCGATGAACAGCCAGTCGCAGAAGAGCAATTTGTGGTCGCAGATGACAGCGAATTGGTTTTGGAAGGTACTGAAAGGAGGCTAGTGAGTAGCCGGAGGTGGTGTGCAGAAGGTTGGCAGATGGTCGGTGTACATTAGTTGTTAGAAGGAAGAGGAGGAAATGACATGTCTGAATGTATGGTTTGAGAAGAAAGAAGTGTGTTCAGAATCTATGTTGCGGTTGTGTTTAAGGATACTGAAGGCATTCGGAATATTAGGCGGAGTAAAAGTGACCTGGTCCAAGTGTCTTCTGTGAACACTTCCATCATCATGATCCATGATATTCAAATAGTCGTTGCTCAGCAATCTTCAGCGAACTTCAGCAATCTCCAAATTGATTGCTCTAAGGTTTCTACCTTTGAACAATTGCGCAGATGGCCTCCAAGTACAGTGCTGTCACTTGCGGAACGGTGCTGAAGCAGAAAAATGTCAGTTCCTTGATGCAAAGCTTCAATGTTCGTCGGTGAAATTGTTCGTATGGCCGTTTTCAGAGTTCGCACAAAGTTTTCTGCTAGCCGGTTGGCCTGAGGGTGCCTCAGTGGACTGAAGACTTTGTTGCAACCGATTAGTGTTAGCCAAGACTGTATCGATCAAGCTGTGAAAGTCGTCCCATTGTCGGTGACAAGTACTTGAGGAATTCCCCACTGTGCGAAAAGTTTCTGTAGCGCGAAATTTGTGAACCCAGCCGTTGCTGCTGTTGTGAAGAAAACTTCTGGAAATTTGCTGAATGAGTCTCCGACGGTGAACTCGACGTTTAGCAGCGTTTGACCAACCACGAGTAAGGCTGGAAAGTACTGAACCATAAAACAATTGAGTTTCTCGGATCCATTGATTGCGTGAAACCGGAAAAGGATTGACGATATTGACAGATGTTGAATCATCATGCTCTTGATGAGCGTGCCTGGACAAATAATCAGCATTTGCGACATCGGCGCCTGTCAATGCTTGATGGTGTAGTTATATCCGACCAAGTGTAAGTTCCAACGTTGTGTTCTTGTTGACTGAGGACGCAGGACGGAAAATATATTCCAATGCACGATGATCTGTGACGATTTTGAAAGAGGTGCCGTAGAAAAACTTGTGAAGCCTGATGACCGACCATTATATTGCAAGAACTTCCTTTTGAACTTTACCGTAGTTCTTTTCAGCCTGAGACAACTTTCTTGAGAAACAAGTAACTGGATGACCATGCTGTTCAAGCGCCGCACCGATCACATAACCCAATGCGTCAACGACAAGTTAAGTTGCGGAACTACAAACAGGTAAATCTGTAGAACTCAGCCATCAAGAAGTGCGTTCAACAAGCGCTTATAGTCTTCTTTTAAACTTGATGCATCGTCAAATTCTTGAAGCGCATCGTAGAGAAGTCTCGCTAACTCCGCAAAACGAGGTATGAACGTCGCGCAATACTGCGCAAGACCTAGAAAAGATCTCAACTGGCCAGGTTCGTCTGGAACTGGAGCCGCGAGTAAAGCCTGAATTCTCATCAGGTCTGGCGAAATACTACGTCCATCGATGACGTTGCACAAGTAATTCAGCTTTGTTACTATGAATTGAGACTTCTTCATGTTGATTTGCACATTGTTGCGGCCGAGAGCAGTTAACAGTAGGTGTTGATGATGTTCTCTACGCATTCAGCCAAAAAGCAATGACATCGTCTTGATATGAGTGAACTCCGTCGAGACGATGAAGCAATTCATTGATCGCTCTTTGGAAGAATCCAGGTGACACGTGCAACCTAAACGGCAAAAACTGATATTGGAAAATGCCCCAATTAGTATAGACTTCTTTCGCGGATTCCTGTAGCGGTATTGGGAGGAACGCGTTGGAGGAAAAGTCAATCTTCGAAATAATTAGAAACGGTGTTACTCTCCACCAGCAAACGTGTCTTCAACGGTTGGGGTGATTGTAGTCGTCTGACGTAGCTGAAGGTTGACGGTCATGCGGAAGTCTCCACAGAATAGACTATGGGTTGTCTGTTTGCTTTCAGTTGTGTAGCGATTGGAGTTGCCCACCCACTGGATGACACTAGTTTGAGGATGTCGCTTTGCACAAGTTCATCGAGATTGCTTTCGACTGCCGCGCGTAAACCATACGGAATTGGTCGAGCCTTCAAAAATTTTGGACCGCCGCTATTGTCGAAATCGAATGGAGTTTTTTTATGCCTCCCGTGTGATGCTGACACTTGTCGATAAGTTATTGGATGTCAGAAGAAAGTGTGGTCGATGCGTTGACATGAATGACGAAGTTGATGCGTAGTAGCTTTAGAGCATCCAACCCTTGAAACGATGGACCAGATTCAGTGAAGATGAAGTTGATCTTGGAAGCGTTGTCTTCAACTGCAATCGTAGCCTGGCAGGACCTCTACAAGTGACGCCTTGAATACGAACTGAACATGGCGAAAGTTCGGAGTGAACGTAGCTAATTCTTGTATAGACATAGACGGGATTGGACCGTCTATGTCGAGGATGAATCTCTTCCGTTGACCCAACTGGAATAGCGCTTGTTCGTAAAGAGGGTGTTAATGTTGTCTTTTCGTCGTCTGAATCAGGAGAATGGATCACCTTGACCTTAGCTGTTGAATGCGTTGTAGAGACACCGTCGGAAGAGATGCACCAGCAGCAGACGTCGTCATTGCTCCGGTCTTCTCTTGGATCTTCTTGCCTTAGATCAGTAGTCCTTAAGTCCCTAGCGTTAATAATCCTGAAGGTGTAGCTGTAAAGATGTCACTGTTTTAGTACTGTCACTGACCACGAAACACGACCTCTTTTTAAATTGCAATCTAGAAAAACAAAAATGGCGTCAAAACTTAAGTTGTGATCTAGATGCTTGAAAAATTGCAATTAGTCTCTCCTTGATTCTGCGCTGACCACTCCGGCCTTGTTCACAATTACGAATTCAATTAGGTAGCTCCTCCTTGACCTATACCCCGGAAGGCACATTTATATGGCCCGCATCAGACCGAAACTTAGAAGTGCTGTGAACAAGTCTTTTCTTGAGAATAGTCAGATTTCTTCTTTAGTGACAATAGATGGTCAATTCTTTTAATGGTTTGCCTTCCTACTAGGCACCTAACCCACACGAGGAGGAAAAAGCAATGGGGATGAAACTTGAATGTCTTTTCTTCCTCATCGTCGTTGTTCGTACTGTTGTCACTTTTCCAGTTCATATGCAGCATAAATGCTTACTGGTTGTCATGGAGTCGATTACCTAAATGAAGAGAAAACTCCATTAAGTTTTTATGAAGATGATCTCTGCATAGACAGCATAATCCACTCACACAAATATTCAACTTGGCCTCATCACCTCTGATGGTGCTATGATATTCGAAGGCCTCTTCAGTAGCAGGTTGCGATTCGCCACATTATGTGCAGCCTCCGACAGCAGATTTGCAAGACGGATCACGAAGTGTATGACATCGCAAGATGATGAAACCTCCCCCATGACAGGAAAGTGCATCTTGTGTTATAAAAGTTTTCATGCATATGCATCGAGTTTGCAGCTTTGACGAATGTCATCAAAATCGCAACTGTGGAGCATCGCTCAAAGTGGTTTTGTCGAGAGAAAAACCACACTTTTGAATTGGAAGATCGAGTAGCTATGGTAAGCACCAGATTCTCGAGCAAGAATTCTCAGATATTTTTGAATTCACTCATTCTCTCATGCATTTGTACACTGTAAATCTTAAAGTCCTATTTGAGTTCCAATATGAATGCTGAATGAAGGAGTTTTAAAATTACCGAGCTTAAATTCACAGAAATACTAAAATGCTTGCAAGCGCAGGACAATAGCGATGCATTGATCGGAGTGCGTCAGTGCCTTGTCACAACATCACTTATTACACTTCACAGCGCTGCCTCCATTGTCACTGCTCGTGTTGGCTTGCTCGATATGCTTTCCTCCTACTGTCAGTGCGTTTGCCACTCTCTCCAACATGGCTTTGAGTCCCACCAACGTTTTCCATCCTCTCATTTATGTCCTGCCAACACTTTCTATCATCTCACTTTTCCAGTTCATATGTAGCACAAATACTTACTGGTTGTCATGGAGTCGGTTACTTTGCTTTGAGTGTGCTTTGAGTCCTGCTAACGTTAACCACTTAACCGACTACGCTTTGAGTCTTGTGCACATTTTATTGATCCAAATGCATTTGTGTTTGTTTGCCAAAGCAGCTCTTAGATGGGATACAGCGGGTAAGACATGGCGCATGTCATTTTTTGATTTAGTGGAGGTGCTTTTCCTATGCAACTCACTAAATGAGTACGAATTATGTACTGTGCTTGCGAACCCAAAGAGTTCTAAAAATGAGAATTGATATTTTAACACTCAAAGACAAAGTGTTTAAATATGTCTATTTGTAAGGTAGTATAATTTAGGATTTCGGGCCTGATAATATAGAAAGCCAATTTCAGCTTATCTGTCCAGAGAAATTTAGAAGTCTATAGGATGACTGTGTAATTTTTCGCTGATTCATAGTTTTGACATAGTTATTCAGTGCCTTCCATTTGATATTTCAATGCTCTTCTGTTATCAATTGAGACATCAAATAAAACTGCTTATAAGAGCTGGCGAAAAAGTAATATCATAGATTTCCCCACAAATCATGCTTTGATTGCATACTTCACTTATATACTTACTTTGCTCAAAGAGGACTATAATTTGGGACTCATTCCTTAGTCTCAGTACTCAGGTTCAGTAATATTTCTAGTACTCATTTGGCACTTATGAATCACCGTATATGGAAAGTCGAGTTGTTTTCTTTGATTCTCAAGACTGATTTTCCCGATTGCAGAAGATCGATTGCGAGTCACGAAGATCGAAGAGTCGTACCAGTGGCAATTTCTCTCGACGTCTCCTCTCCATCTTTTTAACCATAGAAATCCGATTAATATTATTGCGCGTTAGTTGGACTAGAGTGGCCACAACAATATCGCAGAACACTACGCCGTGGTTAAGTCGTGACCATAGCAACGGTACACTTATGAGGCATTTGTTAATCGTCAACAAACCTCAGGTGTCCATTCTAGTAATGTTACTTAAACAAATGAAATAAATCTGGTTTCTATGTTTTTTACTAACATTCGATCATTGCTGAATAAGATTGACGCCGTGAGTCTGAAGCTGTTCGAGACATTGTCTGAAATTGCTCTGTTTTGTGAATCGCTGTTGGACCAGTCGATTTCAGATACTGCAGTATCATTCCCGAATCATCACATCATCAGGGGCAGAGACCGGTCCGATTGCCTATGTTCGAAAAAATTAATTATTTATCGTCATATTGCATGACGTCTTGCAACACAGAATTTTGTCAATTTTGTTGCCAAAAACTGCTCTTTTGACATGCTTGCACAATCCTCGATGGAACAAGCCCAGTGAGCACGAGAGAGCAACATCCTGTCTGTTGGACATTACAGACCACGTTCTAACGAATTCTCTTTACCCTTGCGACGCTCGGATGCTCATAGCAGGAATTTCAATAATTTGAGTCATTATTCCGACCAGATTTCATAATTGACTCAAAGAAAAACTCTCGTAAAATTCACAATAAGTGATCAAAACACTTGTACCAGATATTCTCGAATGTCTACTTTAAAGTCACCAAGCAATATCAACTTATTCTTTCACGACCGATGGTTCGAATCCATCAACCACAGTGTAGAGGTGGTTTTATGGTGGGCACAGTGATTGAGTTAGAGTTGATGACGATGTTGACTGTACAATAGGTTCACAATCCGTGTATAATCATGTGAACTGTGCATAATTAAGATGTCTGATAAAATTATCATGCAACACAATTCTGTAGGCCTACATATCCTTTCCACAACTAATGGTTGATTTGATTTATCACACCATAGAAACAAGTCAATCAATAAATAGGCTGCTCAACCCATTATTAGTCTCTATTGTAACACAAAAACGACATAAAGGTCTTCAAGTCGATACAGATGAAATATCTGGAAATTAGAAACACGGAGTCTATTTGTAGCCCTATTTTATTCTGTAACAGCATTGAAGTTGTTGAATTGTTAGATATGCTGACTTCTGGTGCATTGGTTTGAGCCTCAAGGGATGTCAATGAACTATCAGCTGAAAATGTCGCTGAAACACCCGTGAGGACGAAGTTCATTCACAAACCATCACACATGCAGATGAAAAAATAACCTCGAACAGGAACTTCTGCTGCGATCGTTTTACTGCATTATAACAAAAGCCGTTACAACTTCAAATGGTTTATAAATGATTAAAGAGCACATATTCTGCAAAGTATGCATCAGCTTATATCTTTTATAGTAGATGATGTTACTGAAAAAGATATGGCCAGCTTTGAGGTTCATTGAACTCAAAGACCATTGTAAGTATATAGTAGGTAGAGTATCGACTCAAAAAAATGTCAGTATGCAGTGAAAATTTTGATATCAAAAGATTCTGTTTTTGCGGAGATTGCGTTCCTGTAGTCTAAAAGAATATTTGATCACTTTTTAGGACGCTAATTTTTTGCAAATTATTCCTGTATCTACATATTAGCGACGCGAAGCCACTATATGAGCAGTATGAAACTTACTTGATATCAAAACGAATGAACATGTACTAACAATTAAGCGGACTTAGTGCTGATTATCAGGGAAATTTTATGAACCACATTATAGTGAATAAGTTGATAAGTTGAGATCTTATTGTGCTTCTTGGCTGAAATTTCAAAGTTCCAATTCTGTTTTAATGACATAATTTCGGGATTCACTAAATTCATGCTTCATTTATTGATTTCTTTTAGTTAAGGACGATCATTGTCTTTGATTAATGATATTTTGCTATTTCAATGGCAAGTAGCTTTTGATATGATCACTCTTAAGAAAATACACGCATTAATAAGGCTAAGCATTAAAGTAACAGTAGCCCATCGCATTGCTAATTTAGCGATCATGGTACTTCTCCAAGGCTGTCATGACACGGAATAGGCCTACTATTGCATGTACTCCTTCCATGTTGTTATCATGATCAGTCAATTCCGTGCTAATTTCTTCAAATCTGTAAAATTTGCTTATCTCATATTTGGTACTGGGTCTGAACTCGAGTTCACTTAATATAATCGAAGTTGCATTTCCATTGGGGATCTGATTAATACTGAGTTGCTACTCTAACTAATTTGTTTAAAGACTTTGCAGTTGCATTGTATTACGCAGAGTTATTTTTAGTTGTAAAACCTTAATGATGTGAGTAACAATTCCTGCGCTATGTGTGCTACAAATTCTACATTATGATAGGTTGTGTTTTGATTTGTGAGCAATTAGCCATATTAACCAATGCATTAGCTACATGTGTTTTGCTTGAAAAAATACCGACTGAGTAGTTTAAAAAGTTCATGCACATAAAATCTAATGCAAATAATAAAATAGACATGACTGAGTTTTGAAAACACAGTACTTGAATTTTGAATTTTGACTGATGATGAAACATCAGCTGTATATCAGCTGGTAATTAGAATTTTGCTTTGAAATTCAGAGGAAAGTTTAGTCAGAGAACTAGCACGAGGTTGTGCAGGGAACGAGGAACGATGCAGCGATAAACAGTAGGAATGAACCTATGCGACAATTGTGTAAAGCCCATTCACTGAATACCTGTGATATTAATTTCGACCAAATACGAGGGCAAAATATCCACATACAGAACAAACACCACTACAAACACGAGGGACTGACTGATGCTACGTATACATTCGCAAATTTAGGCAGCAAATTATTTTCAGACTTATTGCAGAAAAGCAGATCGCAATATATTTTCGATAACTTAAGACAATATGTTTCAAATGATCGATCAATTGACTTGTCTTCAAAACTAGATAACTTAAAAGCGACTTTACAAAACCATTTGATTGTTTCGGATATTTATCCATCTTCAGGGAGTGAAATAGTTAGGACACAATGCATTTAAAAAGGAAACATATTTCAAACTGCATGTATGTTAGTTGAAAATCAATGTCAAAGATAGCTAATGATGCATGTATGTTAACACAGTGAATAGGGAGGCTATCTACCAAACTATTAAAGAGATCTAAAGAATGATAAGGATAGAGCCACAAAACTAATAGTCACCTTGTCAAACTTTGATCTTACCGATTGTATTGGGGATGGAGACTTTTGATGAGCAAAGCCTCAGCAATTTCAAGATTGCGTTGCTCGCTATGTCTTGCTGGAATAGTCATGTTCTTCAGCATTGTCCTATATCCTCTTTCACCATGGGTTTGAGGAAGTTCCTTTATTGCTCCGTTGGAGACATGTTGTTTGCAACGATGTTCGAGGGCATTAGTTGTGTAACCAATATAGGCGATACCGTTTGAAGTGTCATGTAGACACGTATATTGGCAAACAACATGATGCGCTGATGGTTTCAAAATTGTCTTAAGATGTTTCTCTCTGTAGTATGTTCGCACCTTAACTTGAGCAGACTGTGGACGAGAAAAATCATAACATAGATTCTGAACATTGATTCATGCATCTCCAATCAAAGAGTTTTGGTCATCAAAGATTGGTAGAAAATGCTGTGCTAAATCTATGTTGTGATTTTTCTCACCCACAGTGGGCTGCAGTTCCCAGCGTTGAATGTTCCTTAGATATATTATACAGGGTGTCCCAAAAGTCGCGCAAAACTTTAAAAGACTGTCATTTGCTTCAATCCTATCATATTCACATGGCGATTTTTTGAAAATGTACCTCAGATCGGAGAATTTGATGTACCACTGTTTGATTTCTTCATTATATTCTATTTTGACGTTTTTATCATTTAGAAAGAAACACTATAATTACATGATTCTGAAGTTCACAACTGATCCGATATCAATGCATTGTTAAGTTGGCGAAATTCATTGATCTTGCACCAAGCTACTGTTGTGTGCACGTAGTACTTCGATCGGTCAATTATCGTCTGGATGTGAAATCTTTTCACACGACGAGTCATATAGAGACCTTGCACATTTAATGAATCATTACGCTAGGCATGAATCTCGAAACATGCATTGAATTTGTTGACCTTTTCTTCACCACCTCTTCAGCGGCACGGCGCGCTTACAGGATATCTGACGGTCATCATCGCGACTCTTTTAGCGTTTCTGCTATCTCACGCTTGATTCAGCGGTCCAGAGAGACTGGATCAGTAGCAGATAAGCCTCGATCGGATGGACCAGGTCTCGAGGATGAAAAGGTAGAATGTCTAGGGGATGAACTGGAAACGCAACAGTCAAATCCACAATTTGGAGCTGCCAGTTGTCGTTCGGTTTCTCGGAGAACAGGTGTTCCAGATACCAGTGTTCAACGGCACAGATTGTACCTCTATCCATGCAGACTGCACACTAACCAGGCACTCACAGATGATGATGAGGAAAAGCGTATTGCTTTCGCACGGTTCCTCCTGTCAGGTGTCCTTGATCTCGAGTCGATTCTGTGGAAAGATGAGTCTTATTTCTCAATGGTGGGCCACGCGAATCGCCACAATTGTGGTGTTTGGGGATCGGAGAAGGCGCGGGAAGTCATCGAAAAATACATCCATGCTACGAAAGTGTGTGTATGGTTCGGTTATTCTGCGCAGTACCGTCTAACTCCTTTTTCTTCTTTCCTGGAACCCTTATAGGAGAAAATTTTGCCAACATGATTCGCAATCATGTCATCCCACAGCTTACGAGGAGACAGTGTGTGAATTCCACAATCTTTCAAAAAAGATGGAGCACCTCCATATTTTTCGAATGTTGCAAGATCTCTCCTGTCTCGAATATTCCCTGATGATCGGATTATCGCCAGAGGATATCCAAACCGGTGGCCAGCTCACTCGCCAGATTTAACACCGCTGGACTACTACTGAGGTACTGTGAAAGACTGTTATACCACTGCTTCACTGCAAGAAACCTCCACGAGCTACAGGAGAGGATAACATATAATCTCTACAGGTGATTGAGAACATCGACTCATATGAATTGGAACAATCTGTTCTGAGTCTCCGCTCGAGGTTGGAAGCGGTGATCGAGTGTGGAGGAGAAGCAATTGAGTAATGCTTTAAGTGAACATTTATTTGTAAATTTGACGTTGTTTTTTTATTGATTGTATTCTTCGTTATTGGCTAAGTAAAATGTTAATTTGCAATCAGTATTTTTTACTTATGGATATACGTGGTTTTAGCTATTAAAGTCTCAGAGCCAAAAAATTGACAATTAATTTTTAAATATCAAATTCCCCGATCTGAAGTACATTTTGAAAAAAATCGCATGTGAATATAATTGGATTGAAACAAATTACAGCCTCTGACACCCGGCATATCAGAGATGTCCTTGCTGTTAACCATAAATATCATTCAAGGTGTGTTGTTCTTGAAAGCAAAATAGCAATTCTATTGAAAATTGCAAAATCTCTTGGGAAATCTAGGCACAAGTTTTAAAACAACTCTTTGTCCATTTGACTAGCGAGTATTAATGACAAACAGCATAGAAAACAATAGAAAATATGTTGTTTTAATCTCGATTTATTCGGATTTGCTTTGCATGTATGGTATTTATTTGAATTTTAAAAATTTCAAATTTTTACGAAAATGGATTTTACTTTTTCATAAGTTTCCCTAATTTGACTTCATGGAATCTCGTCATAGAATTGATAATTCAAAATAACTGGAGAATATTGTCTGAGTCATCTTAAGATTCGGATTTCTTCAAAACACGATATTCAACATGTTTTACGAAAATTTTAGTATTTCTCAACGTCTACACCAGTTTTCTTGAAGATACATTTTACAAATTGCCCAGATATTTAGATAATACTTGCAAGAGCAGACCTCAGTCGGATACTTCCTTGGTCTGTCAACGGAACCGTGAAAAATTATTAGTAATGTGAAATGCATAAAACTGTGATTATCGCAAAAACTGCTCGAATCATTGTAATAATCATTGACGCAGCAAGTGCAAAGTTTTCATCTTTATTGTTTTTTCGAGATCAACATGCCTATGCACGAGTCCATCAGAATTTTATAGCTGTCAAAAATCCAACTCTACATGTACATGTTATGGAATTGAAGATAACAGAGGTTTTTCTTGAGATTTTACGTAGAATCTATCGTTTTGGAAGATGAGAACTTTCTATGTGCTAATGTATTTCAATGAAGGAGTGCAATAAAGACTGTTTATTGCATTCCTTGAAATTTATGCACTCTTTTGTGCGGTCAGAGATTATTCCACTGTGAAATATAAAATTTCTAAAAGTTAGTTACACTATCCTCACTCAAACCCATAGAGTAAGCATGTAAGGTAGAGTGGTAACTCCGCATTTATTAAATCCCCAATGTGTATACACTTTCGATTTTATTAAATGAACTCAAAGGAGATACAGTCGGAATTGTTTCAAAATGTGAGATATACACATTTATGCAGTTTTGAAGAAATTACAACGGAATTGAGTGATCATGATAGCATAAAGCAGAAAGAAATGATAATTATTTTACAGATAGTCCGTGTCTGACAGCCTTGGAGAGGTACATGTAGTATTTATTAAATTGGCAACTCGATGACCTGCTATTGCTATCATGAATTAGAAACATGAAATTTCAGCGACTTTTTCATGAAGACTTCCATTATAAAACAGATCATAAAATTTCCTTGATAATCAGCATAATTTCCGCTCAGTTAGGATGCTTATTAGCAAATATTCATTCCTTTTGATATCCAAATTGTTGCATACCACTTACAGGAGTCATCTCGGTAGTATATAAATTGGCAAAATTTTGACTTTTTTTAAAGCTGCTCAAATAATTTTTTGGACCACAGGAACGTAATCTCCTCAAAAAACTGAATCTTTTGATATAAAAATTTTCACCGTATACAGATACTTTTTGAGTCGACACTCTACCTTAATATCTCTAATCTATGCTCAAACCATGTTACATTTTAGTGCTTCACATTCGGATTTCCAATCACTCAAAACAATTCTATCCACATCTGTTCTACGTAATTTTAATACATTTATATAGAGTCCATCTCAAAATTATGCTGTAAAAAGTGTCAAAAAAGCAACATCAATGAAATATACTTTATTACACAAAACAAGAGCACTCAAATGTTAAAAAAATTGATACACATTAACACCGAATAGAAATTCACGCTCAAAAATGTGTGAAAAAATATTATGTGGTGACAAGTTCAGTGAAAACTGGCATTTTCCATATTAGTTCGTTGAACTGCTGACAGAAACATGAAAACAGTTGAATTTGATATATGAGACTTGATTTTCAGTTCCTGGTTTCCGGTTAGATACCCACCTGCACTATGTAACATAAGAACATGCTTCTATTTGTGAAATGTAGGTTAAAAACGACCGACCATAGCGCTTTCAGTTTTGATGCGGTGAAAACATTGAATTGATAAAAGATGCAACGTTAGTAGCAGATAATTATGTGTTCTTGCAGAATGTCAAATCAGGTCAGCTTAACTTTCACTTTAATATCACCATGCTTGTTTCCTCGATTTTCTCAGTCTGTTTTCAAAGCTGCCATTTGTAATGTCACTTTGATTTTGATTCTGAGTTTCCGCTAGTGCCATTGCGTCCAAATCAGTCGTTGTATCATCGTCTGCATGCTTTACCTCTTCATTATCGACATCAGTGCTTTCAGAATTTGCCTCTTCATCATCAATATAAGGGTTTTCACACATCAATTCTGCATCAACATGAAATGTATCAGTTTTTTGATAAGAATCTTCAGGAGAAGGTTGAGTCGATAGTGAAGCTTCTGGATACAGTGGTTCTACAAACTGAATCGGAGAGAAGGACCTGAAATCTAGAGCTTGACTGCCAAATAGAGATCCTTCATCGGTGTCTTGTAAAGGAATATTCACTTTTCTCGAATCTTCCTGATCATCAGTACCTCGAGCTGCAAATAAACTGACAGCACTCGGTCTTTTCTGATCCATCACACCGGCGTGGCATTGACGGTGACTTTCATCTGTCCATACGTCATCCTTAAAACTGTCAGTCCTACAAAGTAGAGGAAAAGAATGTAATGGGCGAAACAATGGCGGCAACGGATCATTAAAGAAGCCATGGGGACAAAGAACCTGGGTTCGGGCAACAAGATCTTCTTATGATGCAGAATTATAATCATTTATCGCATGCATTTTTTCCTTCAAGTAATTGTGGCTCTATATACATGTTACTCTTATCTTCAATAAGTATTGTATTCTAATTCACTCATTTCGTAAAGAGATTATTGTCATAGATCTTATGATCATTTTCATTGCTTCATGTGAATCTCGCAATAAATCATTAAGCGCATGATTATGATGCCCGGCGGACTTAGAAAGCGCTCGCGCTAACAAATATTGAGTTTTGCTAACATCAGTAGAGGGGACCTTTCATCTTGGCATTGCAGCTTGTGCTTCACTCAAGACAAAACATTTGTATTTCGACGCCATGATAATACGAGATCGAGAAACTAAAATTGAGCATTTGAGCATGAATTTTTACTTAGAATTTCATAACGTAAGTGTTATCTTTAGTTCACTTAACAAGTCACAACAGTCATAAGTCTCTTGAATGGTGGACCTTTCTCCAGGAATATGTAGTTATTGGTTACAGTGGCGTCTTCTCTGTACGTGCGAGGCCTTCGGCGCATCCTCAAAAATAATTTAGCAACATTTATATAAATGAAAAGTGTCATCATTCACTAGACTTTATTTACATTCGATCGATTCTCGTGATTCGACAGCTTTCCGTCTCAAAATCAGACGCTCAACCTCAGAGTGAACCGTTTTGCAGCGAGTGCTCGAATCACAGCTGTTTTTTTCGAAAAAATTAGACACACGTTATTCCTGTTTTCAGACAGCGAAAGAGAGGTGTGTGTGTGAGGCAGTAAGAGCACGCGCCTGCGTCAATATTGGCTTTCCCGATAGACATGATGCTTTGCTTTCTGCAATTCTCTGCACTTCTCAAATAACAATGAAATGTAGATTACATTAGATAACACGATGAACACTATGACATGTCTAGACATTCAATGCACAAATCATAGATATACAATACTTAAGTAAGTAAGCAGGACAAATTGGAAATCTTAAGTAAAAGAAAGACAAGAAAATTACTACGGTACTTATAAGAATGGCAGTAGGGTCTCTCGATTGCAACCATTGACAAGAGAAGACAAAACTCTACGAATATGTAGGGCTTTCAAAGCGAGTCTGCTGCTGATGTTGCTCTCTACACTCAGAATTTTCCAACTTACGTTGTCTTCGGGAAATTTTTTATGATCCTCAGCCATGTGTTGGTAAAAGGCTGAAGCGGAGGAAGTTACATGCTCTCTAATTCTGGAGCGAATAGTTCGCGCTGTTTGACCGATGCATTTCTTGAGACACAAAGTGCAAGTAAGTTCGTATACAGTGAATTTTGTATAACAACGTCGTGGTGTTTCAGCTCTTTCACATGTCCAGCAGTCTGGTTTGCATACAGGACTTTCTCTTTTCTTCCTCCACCGCATGTCAAGAGGCTTTTCTGTTTGGAAAATTATTCTTATCTTCTCTTTCACTTCACACTGAGTGTCTAGACAGGTCATAGTGTTGATCGTGTTATCTCATGTAATCTGCATCAACATTTCATTGTTATTTGATCCTTGATTAAGGCGGTTAAGAGACATGAGCAATCCACTTCTCATGTGCACATTCGCTTAGCCTCAAAAAGTTTCAGTAAGTTGTTATTGAAAATTCATGTTGTAATATAAAAAAAAGTCTGGTATAGAAATAGTATTCCAATGCCGAGCGAAGGCCTATGGTCTGGGAGCACGCGACGCCACTGATTGGTTACTAGAATTAGATCCGCATGTTCGATTATCTATTTTCAATAGTTGGCCATTCCCTTTTTACTTTGTAATATTCTTATTTTCAAACATAAAAAGACTCGCCCTCGATTGGCATTTTTTATGGGAAGGCATTAAGAATCATCAAAGATATCTGTACGCGAGTGGCTGCCAAGTTTAGCTTCATGAAGGAAGAAACTTTAATGAATGGGATGGGTGTGAGGGGAAGGGTAATTTATCCTTCTTATCATAGTTTCGTGTTCTTCTTAGTCTCCGAAGCGATATTTTTTTATTCTTCATGCGGTGCGGTACTTGGAAATATTATCATCATTATTAATTTATGCTTGTGCATAGACTTTTGCAATGCCATGCAATTAACCTTTCTTAATGTGCTAGATTTCTTGATTCTTTAATTAAGTATTTACTCCATCACAGGTAGATTACCATAGTGTTGTATACCTTTAACTTTTGCATTACTTACATTTATAGTTTGTGCTATACTTTTTGATGGTTGCAAAACCTGATTTGGTTCACTTGTACATGACTAAGATTTCAGAAACGTCGTACAATTTATACAACTTCGTAGAAATATCATTTTATACTTATATTTAGGCGCTTTTCACAGAAATAGAAGAATATTACATTTCGATCAGACTGAAGATTGCTGCAGCTCATTAAGAAGAAGCTTGCGAAACAACGAAATGCTCAGTAAAAAGTTGCATTTTAATTTTCAGTTTGCGATCTAGCTATGAAAGCTAAATATTTTATGGGTCGCGCGAGATCTTCACCATAGTGCTACTAAAGTGACTACAGTGACAGCGAAAAATGTATTTTTAGCGTATTCTGGGATTCGAAGCTAACTGAGTTGGAAGGAAACACCCTAATCTTCAGCACAGACTTATGTAGCATTAACTTGTCGCAAACTTGTAGCCAATATAGTGAGGCGCAAGAGTATGGCATCATTGAGCGGCAAGAAGCGGAAGCAAATATTGTTATAATGTTTGCATATTCCGTATTATTAAGATTCTGTTTAAGTGTTTAAAACTATAAAAAGTATTAAATCAAGTGTTGTTTTGAATACTTTCTTAGAATGATAGAGGTTTTCACGACCATTATTATGATCTGAATGTTTTATATAAAATATATCAAATGTGCTTGGTGGATCTATTTTGTAATTACAATATATAATAATTTTTGACATCATGTTATTTACATTATATTCATTTGGAATTTGACGTAAAGCTGCATGGTTATCTCATTATTTAAATCCCAATTTTGGGTTCCATCTGTGTAGGCTATACGCTTGCACATTTATGCAATGCACGTACAAAAGTAAACTTCCTGGCCAGCTTGTACACCTAATAACTCAATTATTGTATAATGCAATCAAATTACAGTTGGTTAATCCTTTTTAGGCTATTATTACAATTTATGGCAGAATAGCACGATTCATCACAAGTAATGTAGCGTTAATGAAGCGTTAGCGAAATAGCGAGAAGATGTTTGCAAGATTCAATACTTACATTATTTTCCTCTTAAATCTGCAACGAAGAACAACTTTAATTAGTACCGTTTAACAAAACACTATAATAGGGTACCTATATAACACAAATGTGACAAAAATTGAAAAAACGGTGGCAGTAATCAGTGTTGAATCTAGGACTGGAATCCCGGGGGGATGCAGAAACTTCAGGAGGCGGGACAACTAGTTCCATCGATTGAATATGACCAAAAGGAGCGTGTGACACATGCAGAACTATAAAAGTTTGATTAGGTTTGGCTGTGCCGTATTTTTTTATAAACAGAAGAAATTCATAAGACAAAATATTAATGATATACCGGTATTATTCTCACATTTTTCTATTAGGGATTCTCATACCATGATGAAAATCATCCCAGCAGCCATTTATAATAGAATATAATGCTTACTAATTTAAAATATTAATTAAAGTAGTCCTAATGAGGACTGATGGTGTTCTCCAATCCGCAAGTGTACAAAGTCAATGCTACTGTAACCATTGGATTAATCAGTTCTTAAAAGAACCCAATGGAGCTTTTCTCGTGGCAACGAAATGAAATTGATCAGCTTTGGCCCAATGTCTGGTAAAAATGGAAATCTTAAGACTTGTAACACTACTCATTCTTAGTGTTAATATACCAATGCCATATTCCAAACACTGCCGCATAGACGTTCAAAACAGACGTCTAATATGCTGTACCGACTACATATGCTGGTAGTGGAAATAGGATAGGACAATTGTCACCGGAAATTTAAAATTGACATTATAAAACAACAGGAGACCGATGAATAAAAAATTGGAAAAGTGGAGGTAAAACATGGAAATACAACGATGCTACTACACCGATTACAAGTGAACTAATGCTACACTATATCTGACACTACACATGGTGGATAATGGTAATAGTGGATAATGGATGTAAGTCAATTCACCCAACTAGATATGAAAAAATGTAATAAGCCTATATAGCATGAATTACATAAAGATATAAGGGACCTATATGTCAATATATAGGATTTACTTGATTCGTTTTAAATTCTCTCAGCATAACTTTTATGCTTGATGTAGGCATCCATGATCATAACCAACTGTGACTATTAGTTCAAACAAATTGAACTTTGACCAAGCCAATTTAAATGCATGATAGAATTTTGCTGTAAAACCATAATTAGATAGCAAGAACTGGACTTACACCATGTCAGACATGGATCATCAAAGCCCTTCGGTTTATGCATTCTGCGTTCTGCTAATTCTGCATTGATGCCGATAAATTCATCCAAACAGTTATACCAAAATACGCGGTCTTAAATGAGCATGAAGCAAGCACAATACATCCTTCATGTGTATTTTGTCAATTCAAAAAGGTTTTATTCTGCGTCACATTATCGTCGCTTATTTCATCCGGTCATTCGATTGCAACCGTCATTATGAGACAGGGGAAAACAGGGGATAACTTGCTACGCAATTTAGTGTTGATGCGATTTCATATCACCAAATGATCGTTCGACTTCGTCTGAGGAACTTTGTCTGTGAATTCGAGATATAAAAGGTGTTGACTTGCCTGATAATACCAACTACCGTGACTCGATACAAAATAACAAGCAATATGAATGAAGAACTCGAATGGCTTGCTAGATAGCACGCGGGAAAAATAAGTTAGGATTGTCTGATGGGTAAATTTGTGTTTTCAGAGGGATTTCCCCCCGCCACCGGAAAACCCCTGTAGATTCTTTACTGGCAATAATTGATGCAACCGAAGAGCTTAACCCTTTAAGCGCCAAAGTCGCATTATTGCGACGAGCAACTTGTACGTTGATATTGGTAACATTATATCGGTTTTACTTTGCTTTACTGATGCACATATTCATGTCAGGTATCTGTTGATCACAACAAGTCTTCTTCATTCATTTACTTCGTCTAGATTGGTTATAATGACCGTGTGGAGAACCAATCACAGGCGAGATTTCTATCGATTTTGAACACACGCAATCACACTGTTATCGTGACTGTGTTTGCTTGTGGGAAGTGTGTGATCATTCTTCCAGGATGGCACGACGTAGATTCGGTGCAGAAAGAGCAGGAGAATTGATCACTCAGGACTCCGGTAGTGAACCAGAATCAGAAAATGATGATGTAGACATACAACTTTCAGGTCCTGGTCATTCTAGTAATGCTCTCGAAATTGGTAATGGAGACTCCCTGCCGCCCCCTCGTAGTCGGCGCCGCCGGATTGCTGCTCCGGAGTTACAGCAGGAATGGACTATTCTCGATGGACCAGAGCAGCAGTTGGACCATTGGCTACCAGTTTTTTGTGATGATAATACGGGATATCAAGGTCATCTAAATCTAGAAACTGCTGCACCTATTGATGTGATCAACTTATTCTTTACATCCGACTTCTGACTTTGTTAGTGACTGAGACCAATCGTTATGCTGAACAATATCTCAATGACAATGAGCTTCCCCCGAAATCGCGGTTTAGAGATTGGAAACCAGGAACTGTTCCAGAAATGAAGGCTTTCCTTTCTTTACATTTCGCCATGGGCCTTGTCCAGAAGTCAGAAATTGAAGACTATTGGTCAACCTACTGGCTAACACAGACACCCGGTTTTTCTAAAATCATGTCCAGAAATCGCTTTGAAATAATATTATCATTTCTGCATTTCAACAACAATTCAGAACAGGTGGTACGCCTGGTTATGACCGACTATTCAAAATTCGACCATTGATCAATGTTTTACAACCCAAGTTTTCTGCTTTGTATAATCCAAAGAAAGAATTATCTGCGGATGAACTGACGATTGCTTTCAAGGGCAGAAGTGTTTTGAAACAGTATAACAAAATGAAACCTGATAAATGGGGATACAAAGGATTTGCCGCACCTGAGGTAGAAACAGGGTATCTTCTTGATATTTCTTTGTATGTTGGTAAATCTGACGAAGACGATAGTGGTGCGTCTCCCTCACATCGCGTTGTTCGAGATCTAGTGAACAAGTATGAAGGGAAAGGTCACGAAGTGTATATCGACAGTTATTACAGTGGAGTCCCTCTTGCTATAGATCTCAGTTACAAAGGTATTGGTGTTTGTGGCACTATAAATTCAAACAGACGCGGTCTTCCATTGGGCTTGAAGCCAGCGAATCTATCTCTACAGAAAGGGGATGATTCTGTATTTGCAAGGAATGGTAAGCTTTTGGTATGGGCCTGGCAGGATACCAAACGCGTTATTATGTCATCCACTGTTCACACAAATGATTGTGTGGAAAAGCAGATTCGATCTAGACAGAGTGAGACTGGATATCGAACCATTTCGAAACCAGTATGTGTTGCTGATTATAACTAACACATGGGTGGTGTGGATCCAACCGGGCAGAAATCCAAAACCTATCTGTTTCCTCATCGCTCCAGGAAATGGTATCACAGAATTGTGAACACTTTTTTGAGCATTTGTGCTGTGAATGCCCATATCATATTCAAGTCGCATCCACCAAATTCCTCAATCTCACTGAAATCTTTCATTCAATAGATTTGTGTATCGCTGCTGGAAGATTACGAAGTTGTCCAACGGCGTGGCAGACGAAGTTCGGGTGACATGCCCCAAAGACTAATTGAAAGGCACTTCCTGGAGCAAACAAACACCAGACGCGATTGTACTGTTTGCAGTGATCGCACAGTAGAGGGCGGGCGGCGACAGACACAATTCAAGTGTCAAAGATGCACCGTGCCACTCTGCGCGTATCCTTGTTTTGAAAGATACCACACGCTATTGAACTTCAAACTGTGTCATGTTTGACACTTGATATTATGTACTAGTATATATATTTCATATTGGAATAGCATGTATTATCATAACATTCGATAATTTGGGAAAAATAGACATAACAAAAACTATAGAATTTTCGAAAAAATGCGGCGCCTAAAGGGTTAATGGAATAGAAATATCAAAGTTATAAGTTATACATGTTGATTTAGGACTCAATATTAAATAAAGGATTTGATTCTGTCTTTCTGTATTGAGAAGCATTCTTCGGTTCTCATTATTTAAATGAAAAAAAGGTTTTGGAATCAGCTTGTCAACATCCTCATGAAGCATGTTTCAATAACAAAGGACGGTTTCACCACTGGTTTCACCACTCAGAGGGCCTCGCTGTCGTTGACTAGACGATCCAGCATTCTACAATCTACAGCATGCTTCTCTCAATCTGATTTCGAAATATTCATTTTTGCGCTCGAATATATTTCGAATATATTTTTGAGAACAATATAGTAGGGATAACTGAATCATCATTTAAAAACGCCTCACTAAACTAAATTTCACCAAGAATATCCTGAGAGTATATATGCATCAAATTGAAGAGATACTTACACACAGAATCGAAGTGTCAATACAACAGCAACTCCAATTCCAAGCAATGTGAGTACAACTGATACGGGAATGACCCATGAGTCAGATGTTGTGGGAGTAGCTGTTGGTGCAGCTGAGGTCTGAAATTCAAGATATAAAAGTCTAAGAAATGATAATGCATTAAGCAATTATCACATCACATATTTATTATGATAAATATATGTGCGGGAAGAAAGGGTGTGCTATCGACTTAAGATTTTCAGTATTTTGAAAATAAATGATTATTAGTGGTTAAATTTTCTAGATAGAGTTGCATTCCTCCTGCATGAACGTTGCTTGTCAATTTCATTATTTATAACCTCAGAAATCCGACTTTTCGCTTTGTTAAAGTTATTCAAACACTAAAGTTACGAGCTGCTGCTTACATGAAATTCTCAAGCCTTTCGGTATAGCTTTAATGCATAGAATCGTCAGAATCTGTTTCAGTTGGAGATACTGCACTGTAGAATGGACAATTTCTGTTTTTATTGATGGTAATTTCAGCCAATCATTTCGGCACCGATGTAGGTGCTGCTACATCCTACATGAAAATTACTGAAATCTATTGTAAGTTATTGTATCAAAATGATTTTATATACTGTATAAAGAGAAACGATAGTCATAATCACTAGCCATTGTTGTCCCACTGCCGGGCGAAGGCCTCTCCTTTCCTCCTCCAACGAATGTGATCTTGTGCCAGTTCTTGGTAATTCTGATTGGCTGTTCTGATAATGTTTCGAACTTTTGTTTGACTTCGAATTCACATGTTTGGTTTTCGGTCTCTTTTTGTTATTCTCAACATCAGTCTTTCCATGGCTCTTTGTGTCATCGATAGCCTTTGTTCCATTTCCTTAGTAAGCGTCCACGTTTCCCAAGTTTCGTAATGTTTTCGAAAGTTTATCAATCCTTGTTGACATCGTTTACTTACTTCTGGTGTGATGTTGTTATTGGATCTCACTTCTTGGCCTAAGTAGATGTAATTGTCCAAGCGCGAATCCAGCTTCTTGGTGAGGAGGGTTGACACAATAAAACGGCGTATATTAAATATCTTTGGAAAAGCCTATTTTTCTGTACTTCATATAATGCAGTTATTAGTAGGCCTATATAAAATACTTGATATAATGTAAAAATAATATGAAATAATACATGATAATATCCGCCTTCTTTATGTACTTAAAATATACTTAATCCTTTTTATACTTTTACAATTTTTTTTTCTTTTATATACTTAAAATTAATATTATAAATTTCCATTGAATCGGGAATATTAGATCAGAACATTATTTGTTGGCTTTGACAATTTTATTGAGTTGAATCAATCAAACAAGATATAACCCCCTCCAACCTCGAGTTGGTTTTAGCGAATTACCCCTTGAAGAGCGAACGCTTGAAACGCGTAGGGGTTGCACATATCTTTTAATTAACTATTTTAATCTGGTCAATAAATTTCAAGGAGAGACGAAAGCTGTTTTTAGCATCAACTGATCTATGTTATAAACCATCATTTGGTCGTTTTTATTCAAAATCTCTCTTCTTCACAACATGACTTTCACAACATTTTCATAGAAATTTCAACAAATATGTGCCATTTCATGTCCGGATTTGCATACATTTAGGCCTACACTTCACTCATTCGCTCCGATTGACCACTCATATGAAACAGAAGGACCTGTAGATGCTTTCTGCACATCATATTAAAGAAAAGCTTTTTGAAGAGAGACTGAGGCAAAGAACAGAGTTGGGGACGCACGGTGAATGGGATCAGTTCCAGGACAATATCCTGAAAACAGCTGAAGAAGTCTGTGGAGTAACAAGAGGCAAAAAGAGACAAATACAAAGGGAGACGTGGTGGTGGAATGAGACTATTCAAGAGGCAATAAAAGATAAAAAGATGGAATACAAAAGGTGGCAGCAGTCAAGAAGTCAAGCTGATCGGGAAGTTTACAAAAATAAGTCACGACTGGCAAAGAAGGAGGTTGCGATTTCCAGACAAGCCGCTTGGAAGGCCTGGGGAGAGAATTTGAGCGCCGCAGAAATGCAGCAGAAAATGTTCAAGGTTGCGAAACAGATGAAAATGGATCGGAAGGATGTTAACCAGAGGAGATACATCAAGGATGTTAATGGACAGACTTCGCGAGGGAAGAAGATGTGTGCAGACGATGGAAGGAGCATTTTTCCAAGCTTCTGAACGAGAGCAACGAATTTACCGTTGAAGGAATCGACGCAACTGAAGGACCCATTAAAGAAATTTCTAAGGAAGAAATACGCGCGGCCCTTCGAAGCATGAAGAAAGGAAAAGCTCCTGGACCGTTAGGGCTTTCAGCAGAGTTGATGAGAGGAGCGGAGGAGGTAGTTATTGAGGAGGTGACGCCCATCTTTCAGAAAGCTATGGAATCGAAAGAAATTCCTACACGTACGTCAAGTACGTCAAGTACAAGAAAAGTACACGCAGGTGAGAAAGAAGTTGTTTCATATATTTGTGGACTTGGAGAAGGCCTTTGACCGAGTGCCACGTGCAGTTATTGAGTGGGCACTTCGTCGGCAAAATGTGCCCGAGTACCTCGTAGCATCTGTAATGTCACTATACAAGCATACATCCTCGAAAGTGGTGACATTAGCAGGCATGTCAGAAGAGTTTCAGATCAGTGTCGGTGTCCATCAAGGTTCAGCGCTGATCCCGTTACTTTTCTTGATTGTAATGGAGGAGGCGACCAAAGAATGCAAAGGTGATGGTCCCTGGGAGTTACTTTATGCGGACGATCTGGTACTAACGGCTGAGACCAAGAGTGAGGCAAAGGAGCTATTCTGCAGATGGAAGACTGACCTGGAACAACGTGGTCTCAAAGTGAACATGCAGAAGACAAAGATTATGGTCACAGGAAAGAAGGTGCAAAACGCGAACCAGTCTGGCAAGTGGCCCTGTGGGTGCTGTGGCAGGGGAGTTGGTGTCAATTCCATCCTTTGTGTCTCCTGTAAGAAATGGTGTCACAGGAAATGTGCTCGTCTGCGAAAGGTGACAGGAATTGCAAACTTTCGCTGTCCGACTTGCATGGGACACAATGACATACCAGAGGACGACTCCTTGAGCTTTGACGGCCTCTCCGTAGAGGAAGTGCATGAATTCTGCTATTTGGGTGATGTGCTTAGCTGGGATGCAGGAGCAGAGAAGGCGGTGGGGTCCAGAATTTCGGCAGCATGGTTGAAGTGGAGGGATCTTAGCAGCCTGCTATGCAATAAAGACATCCCAATAATGTGTAGAGCGAAAGTGTACGAAACGTGTGTGCGATCAGTGCTATTATACGGAGCGGAAGCCTGGCCGTTGACTCAGCAACAAAGAAGCCGACTTGAAGTGTGTGACCAGAGGATGCTGCGCTACATGATGAAGATCAAATGGAGAGACCGGGTCACTAATGACGATGTAATGGGAATGTGCGGGCTGACACACCTGAGGAACCGAATTCAACAGAGAAGGTTTCGATGGTTTGGTCATGTCAGGAGAGCGGAAGAGAAGGTCATCGGTAGAGTGGAATCCATGAAGGTGGAGGGAAAGCGCCCAGTTGGAAGACCAAAGAAATCATGGCGAAACTGCGTTCAAGAAGACCTGGATGCCCTCAACATCAGCGAGCACCTTGCCCAAGATCGGGACCAGTGGAAGCGAGCCATCAAACTCCGTCCAACCTCAAGCAATGGGACAAGAAGGACGTAAAACGAGAAGTGAAGTGAAGTGAGTGATATTAAAGAAAAGCTTTTTCGACTTTAAACTGTAGTTAATGACTCAATCAAATTGTGTGTATATTCCAATACACTACAATTTCTCCATAGACATAATACATGGGCATTTTCGATTCAAGCTATTTATGAAAGACAAGCGATCTGATCCGTTTTCCAGCAATGAGGAGGTGCACAATGCCATGTAGAAGTTTCATGTACGACCTCATTCCCTCCACAACTTCGTAATAGCTCCTAGACTCTTATATAGAATCATATAATCGGACAGTTTAGCTGCTGTTGTTTATTGTGTAAATGACTGATTCTCCTATTTTACCGCCTTTTTTGTGACGAGTCAGGTGTGAAATTGGGATCTTGTGAAATAGGGGCCTATTGCGGTGAGCACGGACATCTTTATGCTTTCTGTTCTCTGTTTGTATTGTAGTACTATTGGGAAATTGGAATTGAGTGCAGTTGCAACCTGAAGGCATTGGCGGACGCGAATCAGTGCACGATTAATCAAAATTCAAACGATTCTGAATATTTTGACATTCGTCAAACTCAGTGATGAGAGCTGAAAGTTACTCTAGCTTGAATTACTTTTGATTTATAGTCCATTACTTTCATTATAGATTTTATGTCTTGATGACTGATTGAGAGACAACTAGACGTTACAATTGTGACTCTCTATCAAATAATACAACATTTGATTAATGTTGTAATATATATGGCACATCACAGAATTAGACAACTTGCTCCTTCTCGAATGGATAATTCGTGTATCGCTTGCTTTTGAAAATGGCAAACAATAAGCTGTCAGCAGAGGACAGTAGAGCCAGTGAGAGATGCGTGCGTGCTGTAATATCACGTCGCACACACCAAAACACACATCGATGCCTGGCTTCGATTCAATGCATGCATTATCCAATGAGCAATACCGAGGAGAGGATGTGAAAACATCAAGTGAACTAATTTTCGCATGCCTGCTACTTTTTTTAATAATGATCGGGAGGGCAAACATTATCGAGAAAACTTCTGCGCAATTATCTGAATTCTTCGAATCTGAAGGAATTTTGGCAATCGAAGCATTTTGCTTGAGCTCACATTAATCCACAACCGACGCACGACTTTTTTCCTATCTCTAAGGTATTAGGAATTCCTTTTTGCCCACTTAATAGGTTCCTCGATGTGCCGTCAATTTCGTATTAATCACACTTCTAGCAAACCGAAGCAGATAAACAAAATATCTAATTCTGGGGAATGCAGAGATGTCGCAGATCTCGTTATGTCGTCGGGTAATTAATCTGTAATTTAGCTGTAGATCGTGATTAATTGAAGAATATCAAACATCGCAATGACATCCTATAATTAATAGCCTAATCTTTTCAATCATAATATCGTGTTTTAAGATTGTGAAAATTTTGATTTTTCTTACCGAATTTAAGTTATTTGAAGCAGCTGCTACTCGAACATTGCCAATATATGAAACGCTGAATCCATGAGCAATCAAAACTTTGTTCAAAGTCGTCGTCATATTGACACTGAAATTACAAGTTGAATCACTTCAACTCAATGCACATAGTATTAGCTCACCAAGAAAAATGCAACATCTGAGAAAACATGAAAGCCTTATGAAGTGATGAAGCCTAATGAACTGATGAAAATAACACGTACATTTAGATCTAGTTAAAAGAAACTTCTGACAGTGCGATGTAGGAGATAGAGTAGCTGTCAAACCAACTGCTGTCCTATACCCCTTAGAGGCCCTGATGTGCTACAATGCATGCAAGCATGCAGGGAACTCCGTTAAGTAGAAAAGGGACATAGCTGCTTGCATGGGAATATACCTATCAAGCTCTTAACCTCGAATCGTTTGCACCCTGTGTCAAGCTGACTTCCAACATGAACTTGTCTCTTAATAAACAACCCTGCCAGCAATCCTCCACATTATCCTCGTCTCAGGGACACTGCCAGTTACGGGGTGTGTCTTCCAGTCACGCACTAGCTACCTCGTCGGTGCCAGAAACAAATCGTGACACCCAATAATTCAAGAAAGCCATCGGTATCCCACGAACAGTCGTCAAACACCCGCTCTCGGTCTATACATTAAATGTTCCGAAAGTATCCAGTCATTGAAGGATGCCTTTTACATGTACATGTATATTTCACTATTTGCATAAATACATATGAATATCTTGGATCAGCTCATAGCCGGGCCACTTAGCATGTTTTTTTAGTAATTCCTGGCAGCAATTCATCCAATATTAGAGAAATGCCATTTGCTATAGAATAACTAAAACTGATGCATATCATAGATTAGTCAGCGACTTCTAATAATCAACTCTCAATTGCACCTATGTTACCACTGAAATTTATTGCCGGAATTTGAACGCATCGAACCTAGCCTGGACTATAAACTTTGGTTCCGTATCTGACCAAAATCATGATCTAAAATATTATTGATTTTTAATCGTACGGGATGAAATGAACATCCAATGATTGATAACACATTAGTTGACCAAGACTGAAACTGCGATGTTGCGGCCTTTAACCTTGTACAGCCCCATGTACTGTTCACAGGTCTGAACAGAGTAGGACCGACGTCCACCTGTGTCTCGCAAGAGGCGACTAAAAGGGGCCTTCGCCACTGTAGCTCTGGTGTTGGCAGTTTGATGCCTTATTCTCACTGCCTTTCCTCGGTGGCTACACTAAGTTGATGTTACGTGGATCCTTCAGCCGAATCTTAGTTGTTGGGATATGCAACAAAGTTCTTTGAGCTTCCTCCCCTGTGGCATATCTGGCTATGCCCTGTCCAATGTCTCTCAGCGATGGCCGCCGCCCCTTGTCGGAGGTAAAGTGTAGGGTGGGGCCATTGGGGCTGCTGGCTTCCTCGGTCAATGCTGTTCACCTTGTCTTGGGTATGGCAGCACCCCGGTGGTATCGGAGTGGCCATCTCCTCCCCGGGCACCAGCGGTGTGTCGCTTCGAATTGTCTTGATAGGAAGCCTCCTATCCGTTAGACGGAGCCGTGTAAAGCAACAACAACCTCACAACATGTTAGATTTCAAAACCTGCTGCACTCTTGAAGCTCCCTGTCTGATTTTGATATCCAAATGACTCAATCGTCTGGAAAAGACGCTTAAGTTTGTGCATGTTCTTTCCAATCAGCTTTGCCAACTCGTTCATGCTGTTACAATAGACAGCAATTGAAAATTTGAAATTCATTTTTTCAAATAATTGAACTTCTAGAAAATATTTGAGTATCTTAAATTCATTCGCTGACAATGACAAGCAAAGATTCAAGGAAAACAATGACAATTATCAAAAACAATTATTCGATTACTTTCAAGAAAAAGGATTTACCATTAAGACCTAGGGCATGATTTAATCTAGGAGTTTTATCAGTTACCAATAAAGCTTCTACATACTATACATTCTATATACGAGTTTCAAATTCACTACGTCCTGTGCATTTAACAGAAAAGGAATTATAAATGTCATTAGTACAGTTTGGACATATGTTCAGATGGCTACTTACGGCTGAATTACTTCTTACATATTCTTTTATTCTTTGATGTAATCTGCGTTTCGTTTGTCCCAAGTATTGAGTATCAGGATCAACCCGACATTCAAATTATACACAACGCATGATCGCATCAGCTTATTTGTTTTATCTTTCATATACTGTCCTGTTTTACAAGTGTTGAGCATTATTTTAATATCATGGTCCAATTTCCAAAAATTACTTTACCAAGTTTGCGTCGGAATTTTACGGATATTTTACCTGCAAACGGAAGCATCAAAGACTTGGTATCTTCCCAATCATCTTTCTTCGCTGCTTTTTTATCCGTACTATATTTTATTTTCAGGAACTGTTTTATTAACGAGTTGATGAAGTCGATGGGATACGAGTTCCTTAATAGAAGTTTCGTAATATTTTTAATCTCTATATCAAGCGGCTTCCAGCTACACTGTAAATCGCTGGATACGAAGATTACATACAAACACATACCAAGTTTACATACAATTTGAAACCAACATTTGATACGAGATTCTGGTATATATAAAGAAATCTGGTATGTTTTTCATACGAATGGCCATTTACTTTCGTATGTGATTGGTATGTAAACGATACGAACTATGCTAACTGTGATTGGCTGTTTTACGTTGAAATACGAATTCTTGGTATGTTTTATATACGAGACCCGATGCAAATTGGTATGTGTTTCGTATGTCTTTCGTATGAATAGCTTTATGTCATATGGCAAAAAATATGTTATACTACATACTACTTACAAATAACTTTTTTCCAGTAATACCAGCCGTGAACATTTCTTTGTGAAAGTGTGGTATTTAACTAGATTAGATTTATTGTGGAATTAAAGCCGCATGTCATCTTTGCAACTTGTCTTATAGCATTCACAAGACTCATAATTAACTCATTTCCTTGAACGAAATTGATAAACATCATTTCAATATAACGATAACTTTTCAGCAACCATGTTGACTTATATATCTCAAACATAACTATTTTTGCATTTAATGAATTATAATGTGTTTTTACTTCGGATTGATAATATGCCTTATTTCAAAATTACATGATACATAATTGTTGATGGTCAAATACTTATTGATTATTTATGAAATGCCTCGGACTTACATGTATTAAAATCGAATTCAGCATTTAAGGTATCACTCTTGAATGTCATTATCTAACTACTTACAGAACAGTAGTAACATTAATGTGATCTTTATTGACAAAAGTCCTTAAATCAACATACTTTGGACATGATTGATGCTTTCTTTTAACATTGTGCTGGTATAGCTTTAGTATGTAAAGCATACCACACTTGAAATAACATGCGAAAAGCATACAAATATATACGAAGATCATACAGAAATATACCAAAAAAATATCTTGGTATGCATCCTTCGTATGTGATTCGTATTGAGCGATTTAGTGTAGAGCATACGCTCTATACAACATTCCTATCATAAGGGTACGTTTCCATTGGATAGGGCAGGTAGCATTATAATTCATTAGTAGATCTGTATATGTACTTTTGCTAAAAAATCGATGTGGATAGGCCAGTACTTTTGTCAATTTCAACATGAAAAAATGAAATTATAGTTTTACTTTTCTCAACCATAAACTTTAAATTGGGCTGTTGTGAATTCAAAAAATAATGGAATTTATCTATATCCTCGATATTATCAAAACTAATGTCATCTACACACCGTCTATAAACTGAGGTGCAAATGCTTCACTCATCCAACTTTGCTCAAGGTTAGAAAAAAAGAAATTTGCTAACGTAGAATCCAATGGTGAGGCCATACTAACGGCATCGATTTGGCGATATGCATTACCATTAAAGGATAGACACCCATTTAGCGCAAAACCTAGGAACATTTTGAAAATGGTTTTGTCATGCTGGTGCTTTCTATTGCTATTTTCATTATAAACAAGATCTGTAGCTAAATTGATCACTTCTTGTACATGTACGTTTGTGAATAGAGACACAACGTCAAAAAGTACACAAAAAATTATTTGAGTCAAAATTTTCCTTCTCAGCCTCAATTTCTTGAATGAATTGATTAGTTGAGCTGATCATATACTTCGTGTTGATTTGATTTTTAACTATTTCGTCCAAATACTTAGCTAAACTTTATGCCCGAGTGCTAATAGTGCTGACAATTGGTTTTGTTCCTTTGCTTTCTTTGTGAATTTTAATTGTGCCATATGATTTACCGATTGAACTACCAGAAGGTAGTATTCTCTTGAAAGTGCTAATTGGTATTTTCGGCTCTACATATTTGTTCAAGAAGTGCGTTAAGCTTCGTTCATGTTTACAGACTAGGTGATTATCTAAATTATTTGGGATCATTGACAATAGCATCTATTTTTGCAGTATACTGTTCACTATCCAGTTTCACCACACTGTTGCCTTTATCATACTTACTGATTTTAATACATTTATTCTTACTTAATCTACTGAGAGTGCTGTGCATCTTTTTATTTTCATAGCTATTCATGATGCTGCTGCATCCTTCTCGAATTCTTTAGTTATCATTACAAATTCTTGCTTTATGTCTGTCGACAAGTCATCACATATACTAAGTGATTTTTAAATCTCATATCATAATTTTATGTATCTATCTTTCTAGGTAGGATATGGTGTTTCTTTCATAACGTAATGTCTCTTTTTCAGATACCGCTAATTCGCATGTGCTCAAATTCATTATCGCTTCATGAGCTTCCCATCTGTTTTCTGCCCACAGTTTTGTAAGTTTATTTATGTGTGTCTACAACTTGTTTTAACGAACTGTCAACAATTTTATACATACATACTTTTAAGACAGTGTACCTTGCCAGAGAAAGTTTAACACGCAAGCCATTTTGCTCAAGCTCAAGCTTGGTAATGTTCTGTTTGCGTTGTTTTGAGATGTATTTTATATGATAATCAATTATTTGACTTTTATATTGATCTCTATATCTATCCGTTGTTGCCCTTATACTTAACGGTAAGGAATTTTGGCATTACATGTAAAGCAATACCAGTACATAAGAATTTTGAAAATATCCAAATTTTTAGTTTCTGTTTTTATATTTTGTACATCAGTTTTTCAATACGTCGTAATTGTTTAATTGGAATACCATGATATCTGTTCACTAGGTGACATGCCACACGTGATTCACGCGTAATTACTGAACACCCCAAACATTCGTGGTTAAGAGCAGTTTATACTTCTACGCGCGTACATACGCGCTGCACTAAGAGTCAGAAATCACTTGATCTGATGCTGTTAAAACATGGGAAATGTTTATGAATACGTGCGGGCAAGCGTTTATAGTTTGCGCGTCGTCTACGGTTGTCTGCGTTGCCGCTTGAACCACGGATGAACCGCTAAGCATGTTCTGTCTTCCCTGAGCATGAAATTGAGGTCCTATCCCATTGTTTAGCCTCTGATACATGCAGACACATGAGACGCATGCAAAGTCTAAATAACAGGAGTGCCAACTACACTAACTTATGTAACAGATGTTGCAACAATGTCCCGCATAGCCACGGATGTTTAAGGTAATGTGTAATTGAATTACGCGTAATTGGGCATGGCATGTCACCTAGTGTTGTATTGATGAAAAATTTCAGTCACATTTTTGCTTTCACTCAATCACAAGATGATAAGTAATACAATATGCATAACCACTCTGGTTATGGAAAAAACTGCAGTCTTTTTCGTATTTTTAATCTTTTTTCATGAAATTTGAAACATGATTGAGTTCAGAACATCAACTTCGATAAAATAAAAGTTGAAAAGAGTCACATGATTCAGTATTCGTTGTCTAGGAGCCTCTTCAAAATGAGGAAAATCGCCAAAATTAAGCAATTTAAGCAAAATTCGCCAAAACATGAAATATGCTTATTTTGTACAGGCTCTCAGACATCAAATACTGAATCATGTGACTCTTTTCGACTTTTATATTATCGAAGTTGATGTTCTGAACTCAATCATGCTTCAAATTTCATGGCATTCTGATAAACAGTTTCTTTTCTGCAAAAGAAAATGTATGAAAATTGCCAGGTGTTTCACAATCCATAGATATTTCTTGAATTTTACCATTGGATTACAATGGGAATGCTTTATAACCGAAAGCGACTGGCTGTGACATTTAAGAATTTGATTTTTGTATTCAGCGTTTCAAGATCTACAAATCCATGCTATTAAGCCCTTTGTACGAAAATTTAGGAAGAAAGTGTCAGCAGCTCCCTTCCTAACAAGCATATGTAATTTGTCAATGCTCCATAAGTAATTTGAATTGAGTAAGATGCTTTAATTTATAAGAAATTGACAATAATTCTCGATTTTCAGAATTAAAGTATTTCAGAATGAAGATTAAATTTCTGATGCTACCACGGGCCATATATTTGTAAAAAGCAATATAAAACAAAAGTCAAGCTTTCTACAACATTTTTATCGGAGGCGCAATAAGCGGTATTTAATGGAAACCCAAATTATAACATATTTTGTAATACATTAATTATTAATAATAATAATGATATATTTTATAATATATTTATTTATAATAGATAAATTAATAAATTAATAGAAAACCAAAATTCCACTTTATATGCTAGTTGCGATTTCAATTTTGTACCTTAGCCAAATCTGACGAAATGCGTAGAAACCAAAAGTCACAGCAAAATTAGATTCCTAGCTTTCCTGGGTTTGAGTTACATCAGCGAGTGCATAAGGGAGGTGGCAAATGTCCAAGGCTCCGGTAAGATAAAGTCAGCTCACAGTTAATTACAAATTTGGTCGCAAATTGACCGGGACGGCCATTAATTCTGCTCTCGTTGAGCCATGATGACATCGTGGTCATTTTGATGATTTGATATATAAATAACAATGAAGCATTGAAAGCAGAGCCAGTACTTTAGCACATGAAAAAGCTCTGTGGTTAGGAAACATCATTGTAAACATGAAAAACATGAGGTAGAATAGAACACAAGATTTCATGGTTTGAGACTTACAGATTGGCAGTGGAGATTACGGATGAAAAGACGCTTTTTGAAAGTGAGGTTGGACCGATTGCAGCAGCCGAACGACGATTTCTACCAGCAGAAGTGATGAGATCTTGACAAAGGGCATTTTGCTCTTTAGGAGTAACAAAAACCGAGAAAGTGACTTTACTGCTAATTATGATAGGAGTATCTGATCCGTATCCAATGTCTGCGTCATCCACGAATTGAAGGAAGTCATTGGAGCGTCTGCGAAGAAAAATAGGAAAGTATTATAATAAGATTGGGCCTTGTGCATTCAATTTCACTACAGATGGGGATGAAAATTTTTTATAAAAAAAGATTTGCCGGTAGTCATCAAGCTTATTTAACCTGAACCAAAGGGCTTACTTGCTTTCTGTTTTCAACAAACTGTAATTACCGGTAACGTAAAACACACGGATCGCTAAGTGAGCGCTTTATTGATCTCTCAGACATTACTGTGCAAGTCTCGAGTCGAGTACGGCAGAATTCTTAAATGCAGGACAGTAAGAAACAAAAATGTGCATCATTGCATTTGAGCAATAAGTAGGTCTTCGCTTTTTTTAGTATAAAGACAATTAGAAACTTGATTGCCCCATGAAACATAAAAACATGTTTAACGAGGGATCTGTGTAGTGTATTTGTTACATTTAGTAGCAGTGCTATATGTCTCATGGTCTGTCCGAAGTCAGGGAAGGCATCTACCTATGTAAAACCACATGAAATGAAATAATAATAATAATCATTTATTCAAGTATAGACAGCTGTGTCTTATCATGATGCATACAAGAGGACAAAAGCATTAAAAAAATGCGATCTTTGGCTATATTTGATCCTGGATCTAGACTATCTTTTTTGAATATATGATGACCATTGACGACGTTGGATTTCTAATTGATTTTTTCAGTCCAAAACATCCAAGATGTCAAGCAAATTCAATAAATAAATAATAATAATAATTGTATATATTCTTGGAAGATGGAAATCATTTTTACAATCATGTACATGCCACATACAATTTGCAATGAGACAATGTATAGTCATGGGAAGTAGACGGTAGTGAAAGTGATCACTGAAGTAAATATCAAAGCATTGAAAGATAAAAGATAAAAGTCGACTAGCATACATGCATATCATCACAGCTTACGTAGATCGCGGACAAAGTCAGTTCGCATCACCCAGTCGATTGGCATATTAATCCATGTAAGGGAGGAAAGACTTGGATCTCAGGTCAGTTCGGGAAAGACTCAAAAGGAATCTATCTATTTCCAAATCTCGACAACCTTGGAACTCGGTTGTGAAGGTTGTGACCTTGAAGACGCTCTATTCTGTGGAAAAGCCTTGAGCTGATCTGGTGCCTTCGGATAAAAAGAGAATCTCTACCACATGAGCAGCCGCGAGTGTTGTCATTGCCATAAAATATATTATAGATCAATCGATGGGCGCGATTATCCACTCTCTGTAGCTTGAGTGACAAGGACTTAATAATGCCGATAAAAACGGGACACGCGTATTCTAGGACTGAACGAATGAGATGGATGTACACATAATGAAGTTCATGCTTCGATAAAAATGTTTTCAGTCGTCTAAGAATATGAAATCGCTGGTTAGCCTTAGAACACAAGTATTTCACGTAAGAGTTCCAGGTCAGCTTATCATCTAGATAGACACCAAGAACCTTGCATTCTGACACTTGCTTCACAGAAATAGTTTGTGGTAGAATGCAATCACGTCGAGAGATGATCATCGCACTAGATTTATTGCTGTTTAAGAGAAGCTTATTAGTATCGCACCACTGTCTGACATGATTCGTCTCAGAGTCTATGAGTTCGTGAATTTCTGTGGCATTTTCGTGGGGGAAAGGAATGACAATGCAACACACGAATTTTGAACATTTCATATCTGCAAAAGAAGACAAATGAATATGTAATAAAAAGCGAATAAATGAACTCGTTGGCCTTCAAGAACATCTGCTGACAATGATAAAGCACCGGAAGTTGCAATAGTTTGGCCATAGAAATCTGACATTATAATAATGAAGGACTCGTACGGACATGCACATTGCAAACAATACTGCGTCGGAGGACACGCGTTGTCAACATAGAGTAGTAGGGAGAGTGTCGGTATACAGTGAAAATTTTTATAACAAGATTCAATTTTTTGCGGAGATTGCGTTCCTGCGGTTCAAAAAAATATTTCAGCAGTTTTTGAAAAGCTAAAGTTTTGCCAATTTGCATACTACCGACATGACGCCCCTTTATAAGTAGTGTGAAGGAAGTTGGATATCAAAAGGAATGAATATTTGCTAACAGGCATCGCAACAAAGCGGAAATTATGCTGTTGATCAAGGAAATCTAATGAACGGCATTATAATGGAAGTCTTAATGAAAAAGTCGAGATCTTATTGTGCTTTCTTGACTATAATTTCAAGTTTTTAATTCAATTTTTTAATCGGCATGATTTTATGATTCACTAAATTTATGTTTCCCTTCTTGAATCTGAATGGTGATGTGGTGCCATTTGCATCTTTTTAAGTCAATTGAAATCATTGTCTTTGATTCTGTTATTTTGCTCTACCAGTGACAGGTTGCTTATGATGTGATCACGCTTACGAAGATTCTCTTGAGGTTCAGCATGAAAGCAATAGCAGGCCATCGAGTTGATGATTTAGCAAACATTACCTCTCCAAGGCTGTCATGACACAGAGGATCTGTAAAATTATATCATTTCCTTCTGCATTATACTATCATGATCAGTCAATTCCGTTGTAATTTCTTCAAAACTGCATAAATATGCATATTTCACATTTGGAAACAATTCCAACTGTATTCACCTCGAGTTCATTTAATAAATTCGAAGCTGTACACACATTGGGGATTTAATGAATTAAATTAGAGTTGCTACTCTACCTAATATACTTACTCTATGGTTGTCATCACAACGGCACTTCCAAAGATTATGAAATCCACCAAAAACTTTCTTCGGGAAGCCACCCACTTGCGATTGATTACTAAAGAGAGTCTAATATAGAGAATATTCGAAATCCTATAGAAGTTTCTTCCCGACTGCAAATGCTTTCATTGAGACCCTTCATTGCATGTGTTTTTTGCATGTTCCGATATTTTTGGAAATAAATACTTTTTGAATTATTGACTTACCTAAGCAATTACGACTTCCTGTGGCACTGGTGCCTCAATGTCAGTGTGCTTTGCAATGATTCAAGTTGTTATCATTTCTCTTTGCATACAAACTCATTTTGATTAAATAGCTTGCAACAATATATCATATATTATGTTAATTTATTTTATCACATTTTTGAATATGCTATTTACAATATTTTGAAATTTGTCACTGCTACTTCACATCTTTACAACCTCGAATTTTTTATACACTATTTCTCCTAGACTACTGAATTATTTTGAACAACAACCAGTGGTAGGCCTACATGCTGGCGTATTCTCTAAATCTGGTAAGTTTAGGATAAATTCTGCTTTTAAGAACATTCGATGGTATATTCGATCTTTAATGTGACACGGGTGTTGGTGCGTTTTACTTACATTGACTTATGCTTCTATTCGTAGCACAAAATCATGAATTATGAAGTTCAAAAAATTATCACACGTCGATTAAATTAAAATCATTCGCATTGTATGACAAGCAAGGTAATATTTTCCTTTGACAGTTAGAGTTTCGCTACCTTTTCAGTGTTCCAGACTGCCAACAACATTCGGAAACCTTGGTCTGACAGTATCTGTTCAAAGAATCGGCGAGAAATGAAGAAATTGTTCCGACTACGTTCAAGAAGAACTGAAAAGAAAAATTGCAATTCAGAATTACTATATTCATTCCATTACGTATGTAAGTCTTTGCGCACTAATTCGATTTCAAATGGTCCTACTGTACAATGCACATATACATCGAGAACAGAAGTTTTGATAGTCTGCTCGCTAGAACGAGCTTCTACAATGAGCGAGACCGAAAATTAAATTTTTACATATTGTTTTACATGTTTAATGGTATGCACAATTTTTACATGATGTAGCCTTTTCGTTAAAGAATCTGCGTGAAAGCCAATGAGAGACAGATTTCGTTAAAAATGGCATATTTCTGTGTTTTCTCTGGAAATGTCAAGTCAATCCTTTCTTTTGTTTACTGGTTAAGATAACCCAGCCAGTGGCGGCTCGTGACATTTGGTCCAGGTGGGGCATAAGCATGAAATTTTTACATAATCAAAAATCTAGTCTAAAAGGATCTTATTTTGTAAATGAAAAGCAAAGAATATGTTAGCAACATGCTGTACATGTGTAAGTCTATGTCACTGCATTTAGTTACACGGTTGAAGCAACATTTTGTCTATTCATGGACTGATCGCTGGTGCTAACCTCACATCACCTCACTCAGTAAAAAGGGAATCACAATGTATTGGCTTTTCATTGACGGTTAACCAATCAGAAGCGTTAGGGCTCCCTCTCGAGTGCCCATTCTGTGACGCATTCATCGTGTGTGATGTTCTGTCTATTCGCTCTGATCGTGAAATGAACCACTCTCACGTCATCTCAATCTCGATGCTTGGGCGCGCCCATCAGTCGTGAAAACGATTGATGGATTCTGCTAGCGTCACTGTCGCGCAAATGGAAGAGATGTACATGAAGTATGTTGAAATTTATTATCAAGAAATGGAGTCTACTACTGATGTTGCTGGTTATTTAAGTTAGACAACATTTCAATAGGTGGGGCAGTGCCCCACCTGCCCAAATGGACGAGCCCCACTGAACCCAGCATAAACTGCTCATATCTGCATCGTATTATAACAAACTCCTCACTGTACATGTAAATATAATTTTCAAGCTAATCTCGCATTCTTAAACCCCTCAGCATCAATCGATTCTCTTGTACCTGAAGATGATTGCCGCGTAACAGTCGAAAAATTTGTTCATGTTACTCGTAATAATAATAATAGCAACATCACAAAACAAAGTACTCCTGACTCTTTCCATCTATAAAACTGAAAATGACTAGTCAGACTCTCCTTCATACAATCTCTCTGGAATTAGAAGGTCTAAAGCCATAATTTCTAGCATCCATGCCAAAAGTGGTTCTAAACCTAGTGTTAGCCACTTATTCAGAGATTATATGGAACATGTCATTTTGCCGGAACATCAATCTGCTTCTTATTAGATTTACACGTATTGACAATAGGAAGAACCGGGTAGAATTCTTAGGGTCTAAGACGCGCCGATTCTTAGTAGGCACAGTGTATACAACATTCTGTGAAAGTCTCATCTTCAGACTCGCATCTGGGCGATGACTACATCAATTGGATTGCTTTAGACCCGGGTCTTACGCCATCACAAATGTCGCAAAATTAATTGCTATCATTTCAGTGACCGGTTTCCAGATCTTGATCTTGCGCTAATTTAGTCACATCGGTCACGGAAAGTGAGATTTGGCAGCTCCAGCTGTCGCATTTTTGCTGTGAGCCTGAAATCTAAGTCTCTTGAACACGGCTTTCGTGACGTTTGAGTTTACCGTGTTTCTATCCTTTCATCTCAAACCCGTTGGAACTAGTAAAAGAGAGAGAGATTCATTTGTGCGTCAGCTAGTCTAGAGCGGGCATATCCCATCCAGTGTATGCAATCATAGCAGGCGACAGAAATTGACATAGATATTCGTCTCTCTTTGCCTTGTGTGATTGGACAAGCGCACGCATTTTAGAAATAGCTCGTATCAGCGAGCACACAATCCTCAACGGTTAGATTGCAGTCAGACCTGCCAAATGAAAAGCACTCATGTTGTGCTATTTACCTTCCCCACAAACAGTTACTGATTGAAATATATATGGCTATATTTATATATGTGTTCAATTTTGTAACGAATTATCATTTTCTCCTTTCTCTAATATCCCCCCCCCCGATTTTTCACTATCTTATGCGCTATATTTTCCCCTTTGGAAATTCTTTTCCCGTTTCTCATTGCGGCTCTCGCTTCAGATCAAGACGGAAGTATTATTCATCCAATTATACATTTGTAGAAAGTACTTTTGGCAGTTAGTCTAATGAACTAATCAATAAACCTCTTTGGGTGACAAACTTTGACACCCTTCTTCACGACAACACCGTTCCATCTTTCAGAATAAAAACAGACCGAACCAATGACACAATTGTACCCTCTCATATTCTACAGTGGATGTTAATTAATCACCTGTTCAATGAGCAATAATGGTCAGCTTTCCTGTCTGGACCATAGAAATATACTGAATAATGTTTGCAAACCCCTATGCCTTGTATAGGTTTGACCGATCAAGTAGATAATCATCCATTTTATATTAAGCATAGACATATCAACGCATGACATGATCATTCGCAGCATTGGCGCTTCGATCATAGCTGACATTCCAACAGCAGAATTGCCGAAATAAGGTGAAGCGTTCCCGTTTCAAATGCCAATTTCCATGTCAACAGCATAATGAAAACAAAATCTAACGCAAATTCACCCTAATCAATGGTGATCTGTAGCTGCAGACATGAAACAAAGAGGAAAATAACAACTAATAAGAGAGGGCTTAAACAAGCATCGTGGACAACATTAAAATGTCTATTTTCCTGATACCAAGTCAAGAAGTCTTGACATGTATTCTAACATGGTTAGACCCAATACACTTTCATCGATGGATCTCATGATCGATATGCTTTATGTTTTTATGGGATTTATTGTTGATGAGAATTCCATTAAATGTTATTGTGAATTGATTTCAAGACCATAGACGATTAGCTAATATTGAATATAGCAACTAGCATCCATCTGTATTGTAAGCTTATAGAGACGCAGATGAACAGAAAATTAGTATTATAAATCGATTCACAGATAAAAATGATGATTGATAAATTAGCTTTGTGCAGCGCTTTGCTCTGTTCAATCCTTAGGATGCACATTCGTCATTCAGTCATTCAGTCATCTTAGTCCTCATTCAGTCATTCAGCGCAACTGACAAAGACGTGCTGTGTCCGTTCTGTAGGTCCTATTGCATGAATCCAACCAATATGCTAAGCAGTCGATTTCATCCTCCATTTGCCCATTTAAATATAATAGAGCACATTCGATGGAGGAAAAGTTGCGTCTTTACTACTTTAATTGTTTATTTTGAATTTGAAACGTTAATGCTGCAGTTGATTTGGTAAAGAGCAGCAGTTTGCGCACTCATACCGGAAAAATGCACTTGAAACGACAATGGCGCTAATTCTTTTCGACTGCCGCACTTTGAAATAGCATTGTCAATCTTGAAGTGACAAAACTCGTTCTTGACGGGTCAAACCTATATTATGCACTACAAGAAACTACATTTCCGTTCTAGAGGTTTTATTGTTATACATCTCTGAATCGTCTGAATCGTCTAGCAAACATGATGATAACATTCACGAAATTATTTTCTCGAGGAGAGAGTGAGTACACTGTAAACTGTACAATAACAAAGCTTCTTACGAAACCGATATACAAAGCGAGAATAACAAAATGTACGAAAGCACTATTGTTCGCGCTCATACACTACGAAAGCGATTGGCTTTCCTATTGGATCATCTTAATCATCCAATAGGAAAGCTAATCGCTTTCGTAGTGTATGAACACGAACAATAGTGCTCTCGTACATTTTGTTATTCTCCTTCTGCACATCGGCTTCGTATTGAAAATCAGCCAGCTTTCGTACTCAACAGTTCACAGGGTACATAGATTCAGTTTCCGCCAAGCAGAGGTAACTGACTGTAAGGTGTGATTATGTTGCACAACTCATCTTCCAGGCACATAATCAATGTCAGCTTGTAACGTTCTGGGGAAATAAGTGGATGGAGAATATGAATAGTATAACACCGGTACGTATCATTGACTCAATTTCCATCCGTGATAACTTCATGAGATGGAAATATTGCTCAAACCGCTCGATTCTTCTTGATCTAAATTTACTGAATGTTAATTTGGTTTCCATGTTCTAGTTCGTCAGAATTCACGCTTGAATTTGCATTAAGTTCAACGGACAATTGATCTTCTTGTCCTTCAGGATTGAGAAAACTCACCTCTAGACCCACAAAGCAATTTATTTCTGTGGATTTAGTACACTGGGAGGTTACATTTGTTAACATTTGTTTTGAATTTCATTTGTTTTAATGGTCTGAATTTCATAAAGTGAAACTTTCCTGGATGGCTCATTGTCACGCTTGCTCTCTCGTGAACGACAACAAGCGATCGATGGCAACGTAATGTGTAGATAATTGTCATCAAAGAACATATTGCGAACCAGAAAAAATAAGAATCCTACCTTCAGAAAAAACTCCATTCCTTCATTATCATAGAGATGTTGTACTTGAAAATAATTTTCTATTCAGGTAGCTCTATAGGCGTATACGCCCCAAGAGTTAGAGACATTTGTGTCTCAACTCCCCCAAGAGTTATCTGTTGGATATATAACGCAAATATAAAATAATATACATGTAGAATCCAACCCGGAAAGTGACATTAATATGGTTTAAATATGATCTAAACCAAGGACTGCTACAATTTCTATATTGTTGTAGAAATACATGTAGGTATACATGTACATAGATGTTGTAAAATCCATCCATGCCTAAACATGCAGAAAATCTCAGAGCGGTGTTACTGCGTCTATCGCTGCTCTCATTTGACCATAATGTCGCTCCTCGCGCTGAAAAGGTGATTTTTAAACCATGGATTTCTATGTGGATAGCACAAAAATATAATATATTATATAGAAATCTATTTTCAAACTTAAGACTGAAAATGATTACGTATACATGTACTTTGGGGTATGGATATCCACAAATAAAAATGGATAGATATCCATGTTAAAGCATATTTAAAAAGAAATTCAGATATGGATCGTCTTACAAACGTCCTAGTAATTGGTGGTCTGATATCCATATCGGCATAGACGGCATGAAGACGCTCTTTTTCAGTTACTGGAATGTGAGAGGAAACATGTTTTGCAATGCAATTCTGCAACAGCAGGAAAGTTATCAACATACACTCGCAAGATTTGTCGCTGCATGACTGAACTTTAACTTCACTTAAGCCCCGAGTGACACCGTTTTCATACAGACAGTGCAAGCCTGATCCATAAGGTGCAGGTTTCGTACACTTCCTTGTGTATGTTCGAGCTCCAACGCCGCAAGGTTTTGAACATAAGCTTGCCTGCCATTCAGTCCAACCACCATCGATTGCTGTAAGTGTAATATGCAAAAAATATGCTATTTTTTCAACTCACGACAATTATTGTTTTCTTGTGGGAAGCTACATATGAACAGCATGTTTTCAAATGCTTTTGATTCATTTTACATGCTGGAGTAAGCTTATTACATAGTGAAAAGTAACTAAATCTGAGGTAGACGGAAACAGGCGTATTATGTCGAATTCCTTGTTCATGAGTTTACATTTACCAGTAAAATATTCAAGAGTTTATGATCATAGAACATGTTTTATTAACTGGCAGTGATCTACACTTACGGCAGCATGACTTAACTGTGGGTCATGTTTAATTGGCAATCTTGTTAACTTAGAATTCTTGTTGTCGTCAAAAACATCACATTAATATCCAATTGAAAATGAAAATGACTTAAGTCTAGTGTACGTATGTAAATAAGCTTGGCTTAGTAATCACAGTAATAAAAGAAATGTCTTGACTAAATGCTTGGAGTCTCTCTACGATAAAATTAATAGCCTTTGTATTTCCAACATGTTTTACGAATTTTACATCACTTTGAAATCTCTTAGTCGTACCACACTTAAACAACTTCTTACTTTTACTCTTAGCAAGCCGGGTACCTGCTCGTATCTAGTCGAATCCTTCTGCTCGAGATTCTTAAAAGTCGAATTTCGGTTGATAAGGTCGACAGGGAAGTTATTATTATCCCTTTTGAGTGCAAAGAAGTAGATCTCTTAAAAGTTACTTCCATTTTCGCTGATTCACATGTTAACAGTATGTTGCCTAATCCAATTCGTAGTAAATGTCCACTACAGGTTTTCTTCAAATACACCACCCCTATTGGTCGGAAGCTCTTCAATTACAACCAGATCTTGAAGAATACTTCTATTGATGAAATCAGAGAATTTATTAGCAAGCCTTGTCTTTGTTCTAATTCTATCTTCTGCTACAAGCCCGCTTCACACGTGGTTACTGGTGACTTGAGTCTTATATCCAACCCTAAACTTAGGGATTTGATGGCTAGGGGCACCAATTATAGAGAGCCTATTCACAAGTCTTGGGATTTTGTTAGAGTCAGTGTTAAAAATGCATTAGTTGCATTTATTGAAAAGTCCTGCAGAAAATACGCCCTTAAGAATTCTGACTTCCAGGATTGGTCGGAGGCTGTACTTAAGATAATTAAAAATCGCATTTCCTTCCTAAGTTCAAGCTTTCCATCTTTGCATTCACACGAGGTACTACATGTAGGATCTAAGGAGTGTAAAAACTTCATCTCAAACTTTCAGAAGAATTACGTCATTACTCCGGCAAATAAGGCCGCCAACAATTTTGTCATTGTGTGTAGGAAGTATTACCTCATTGTCCTCTTGAACGAACTAGGCTTTGACCTTATAGTCCGGCAGCCAGAACGAGTTTCTGCAGGGAACGAGGCCGAAAGTGAGACTTTCACAGAATGATGTACACCCTATACGTACTACGAATCAGCACGTCTGTCGAGTTCTAGTGAGTTCCTCTTCTTGTCAGACAGGATCAAAGAAAAACACATGTAAATCCAATGGGACGCAGATTGCAATTTTTGGCTGAAATGAAATTTTATATGTTTTCTCTGATTAAACGAAAAGTACTAAGCCCAGAGTCATAATGTTTGGCATGGATTGCCTTCAGGTCATTTCCTTTCATGTTCATGCACCCCTGTCTATAAAGCTAAACGCATTTCGATTGGGCGAGCCTATTAATGTAGGCAAACACAAACATTTTGAGCTACTTTATCCACATTCAACCACATTCTCGCATACATTGCCGATTAGATGAATCATAAAAGCACATGTACATCATAGGAAATGACCTGAAGACATTCCATGCCAAACATTATGACTCTGGGCTTAGTACTTTTCGTTTAATCAGAGAAAACACATAAAATTTCATTTCAGCCAAAAATTGCAATCTGCGTCCCATTGGATTTACATGTGTTTTTCTTTGATCCTGTCTGACAAGAAGAGGAACTCACTAGAACTCGGCAGACGTGCTGATTGGTAGTACGTATAGGGTGTACATCATTCTGTGAAAGTCTCATTTTCGGACTCGTTCCCTGCAGAAACTCGTTCTGGCTGCCGGACTATTAGAAGTTTCAATGCTGTTGGTAATCAGACTTACGCACCAGTAATTTCTTCCATTAATGACATAATTGCCGACCATTGCACCGCCCTCAAGGATTCCTTTGGCATAGCGGTTAAAGATAAGTTTATGGTTTTACCTAAACTTTTCTGGATACCTAAATTGCACAAAAATCCGTATAAGAGTAGATTCATAGCTGGTGCCAGGAACAGCACTTCCAAAGATTTGGCCATACTTGTGAACAAAAGTTTGCAATTGGTCCAGGACAAGTTTAGTAGTTATTGCCTTTCCATCAAGCATAATTCAGGTGTGAACGCCTTCTGGAGCATTAACTCTTCTGAGGAATTCCTTGACAGGATGTCGGGTTTGAATTGCCACTCCTTACAAGTATATGATTTCTCCACACTCTATACGAATCTTAATTTAGACCAGGTTATGGAGTCCTTGAAAGACTTATGTGAGTTAATTTTTAGCAGTTCCAAGAGCTTTATTTGCATTGGCTATTATAGAACCTTCTTCTCGAATAAAAATACAGTGGGTATCACTGCTGGTCCAAAACCCAATTCCTTAATGCAATAAGTTTCATCCTGGATAACACTTTTGTCACTTTCGGGGGACTTGTCTTCAAGCAAATTCGAGGCATACCTATGGGTGCGAATTCCAGCTCGCTCTTAGCTGACCTGCTTTTGGCTTACAGGGAGTTTAAGTTTGTGAGGGGGCTCCTAGCGAGTAAGAGATTTGGCTTAGCCAAACTTCTCTCTCGTACCACTAGGTATGTCGACGACATTTGTGTGTTTAATTACAAACATTTTGATAAGATCCTTCCTGAAATCTACCCGGTAGATCTCTTAGCTAGCAGAAGCGGCGACAACAACAAATGCGTAAATTATTTGGATGTCAAAATCAGGATCGAAGATGGTGGCCAATACATCACAGAGGTTTACCAAAAGGTTGATGAGTTCAGCTTCACAGTGGTGCTGTATACTTTCCCCGAGAGTAACATGCCTTTGAACACTGGCTTAAACATCTTTGCTGCCCAACTCATCAGGTTCGCCAGGATTTCATCTGATGCTTCCACCTTCACATCAAAAGCTAAGGGCATTTTTGATATCTTTAAAAGACGGGGTTATAAGAATAATTTGCTGGTTTATTCTTGCATCAAGTCCTTCTCCAAGAATAGGTTCCTCGTTTTTAAGTTTTGTTGTTTTTCGCCCCGCCAGATGCCATCCATCATTGGCATGTTGGGCTAAGAAAATCTCTTCTAGTTTCATGTGCTTCTTTTTGTCCTAATAAATTTCAAAAAAAAATATTTTCGATTAGGTTCTGCTATGTTTCCTCAGGCTTGGAGAGACCTTCCATATCGTACATTCGATATGGTTGGCCTGGCCCCGCCATGTGGTATAGGTTGGAGGTTAGGGGCCGAAACCTTGCTTCATGCAGCCACATGGTTCCTCCCTGCTGATGACTCCTTACATAGCAAACTTAATTTTGGGTTTTTTAGGTTTCTAATTTTCACCTTTTGTTATTTTTAGTTAGCCTCTCGTCAGGTCCATGACGAACTCTTATTTCAGTTCTTATATGATAAAAATAAAATCGTTTATAAGTATTGTTATTTACCTTACCGTCTTCAGTTGTGTAGACTTGCCTTTATACGTATTTCAGTCCCTGCTCTATACTGGAGTAGGTTACTCTATGTTGTTAGTATTAATTTATATTCATTCGTTCATGACTTTTAATTACCTAATTATTTACAGGATTCTCCACTAGGGTAGTTGTTTAACTTTGGCATCTTCCGTTTCCTGGATCCTTCGAATTTTTTTTTTGGACGTGTCGTGTCTTGATTCGATTATATTCTTCCTTGCAGCTCTTTTTAGCCGCTTTCTACAAAGTTGATCAAAAACGGACCAACTAAATTATATATAAATTAAATCAATTCTCATGCCTTCCAGTCGTGCTGCAATTGTCACTGTTTGGTGTCAACCTTTTCGTTGGTGTCCGCCAGCTAGGGTTTGAGCGTGCATATTAAAGGAACCGGAACGCGACGTAGCTGATGGTCATCTTGCTGATGAGCCCCTTCTTTTCCGATCTGGCAGCTTTTCTGGACTGTTTATTGTTCCTTGTAATTTAATTTTTTACTTTACACACCTTTCTTAGTGAAGTACATATCATTGACCGGCGTGAAAGCAAGATTCAAGATTCAAGATTTATATATTTTTCACTACATCTGGGATGCATGTGACACACAAGACACACAAAAAACGATAACATGAAGGAAAAAAAAGAAGAGAAAATCATTGAAAGTCATGCAAGTTAAGCGGTGTAAATTGAGGTCTGAATACCGGACTGCTTCTGTAAATATGATCTTAAAAAGTCAATGATGGACGGACTTTCGCACTTTACTTGTCGTAATGTCTCAGGCACTTTGTTCCAAAAGCTAGTCCCATAACTTCTAACACTATTTTTGCCAAACTTAGTTCAGTCAACGCAACGCAAATCAAACGCTGATCAAACGCAGATCAGTCCTTTTAAAACTACCATTATCAAATATTGTATAAGTAAATAAGAAAACTCTCTGCTGCTTTATTATTTCTTTTACGCACAGTAACCTGACTTTTCTTTAATCAGTGTGCCGTACATAATTCGAGAGCTCTCATCTTCAGCTTTCAAATAAGCTATGTATTTGCTGGACAGTGGGCAAGATATGAAAATCGCTCAAGTTATAGATCGCAACTATTCAATGAGAAAACATGAGTATGCGATAATGGCCAACGTGCATCTTCTGAGATTTCTTTTGATATACGTCCGTATTACTCAACAAAATCGATGGACAAAGATGGAAATAATGACATCGCAAATTTATTACAAAATCATAACTTTGATGACTGAAAATGTCATATTCTCGCTGCGCGGTGATGCACAAACAATGGGGCGACCGCACAGAAACACTGTTAGGTTAACAAATCTCTCACAGCATCATTGACCTATTGAAATTTGCTGATCACTTACAACTCAATATCTAACAGTTTCTGTGCGCTCGCCACAACTAATTAACAACAGTCTTTGTTCTCTCACCATGCTGACTGCAGATGTTCCCCATTCATTAATTGTGCATTCATAGAACAGAATTTTGCAGTCATGAAAAAATATTGAAAGAAGTTTGATGAAGAACTGTTGAACTGATTTGAATCTAGCTTACATGTTCCTACTACCACAAAGATTCTGAAGACACCAAACAATAACGTCTTTGATGAATAAGTGGGAACAGCTATTAAATTCACGATTTGAGATAAATTTATGAAATCATTATTTCTTTCTTGGTCTACCGATTTTGATGAACAACATTAAACTCAGAAATTGCTCACGATTGGAAGACTTGAGAATCGATTCAATTTCGACATCATTTCGGTGGTCCGCTTTTATGATCAGCTCTGAATTTTCTTAATCGGGTTTCAAAGATAATCAAACCGTTTAATTCTTCTTTCTTGTAATATATTTAAAACCCATTATACTTCAGGCAGTGTTTGACAGTGTTTGCCACAAAGAAGACGATGCAACCTATTCTGAAGAGTCTGCAGTTTTCTTGCGTCCTTCTTTGACTTACCAGCAAGTAGTGGAGCAGCACATTCCATTGCTGAGCGCATCACTCCAAAATACACAGTTCTTAGAGATAAATCATTTAAGAATGGTCTTACGATCCGCAAATGAAATAACCAACGTGATGCGCAGACAACTGTATTATCAACATGGTCACTCCAAGTGCACTTTGAATTAAATGTAACACCAAGGACGGTAAGTTTATCATACATTCGAAACAGCATGCAAATATGCACACTTCTTGTCCATCTATATGATTTATAAGTAAATGATTAACAATTTCTGAAACTTCAACTTACTTCGACAAGTTTTTTGATCCTCCAGCATAGTGTATGAGCTATTTGGACAGCGGCAATTGTTTTTTCCATTGGCGTAAAAGCATAAATGTGAACAGCCATGATCGCCAGAGCAAGAATCTATTGCTGAAATGTGACGTTTAACATCATCAAAGTTGTATCTCAAAGCTCAATTTTGCAATTTTTTCATTGATTATCAAATTTATCTACAATCATCTCTTTATTTCACTCATTCTTGATTGATATATTTTTTGCCATTAACGTGGATTGATGTTATGAATTATGATATTCTCTTCGAGTTTTTTGCTATTTAAATGTAATTATCAGAAAAAAATCTGATTGCATCTGCAAATATAGAACCGTTTAAAGCTACATCAACAACTGGTGCAATATTTATGTGCGGCAGCATGATCTATTCGCCACTCTTAGAAATCAATATGAAGTGCCATCCAGCTATATATAAGTAGATATGTCTACAGGAAGGGAAATGCTGTTTGGTATGGTTGAAAGGGCAGTAAGGTAAAAACTGCCTAGGGCTTAAACTGCAAGGAATTTGTTTACAAGAGAATAATCAAAATCTGAAATAGCAGTACTTTATATCCCAAGAAGTGATCTAAGTTATGAAAAGTTAAAAGTCACTATTGATTTTTTGAAGGAGATCCTTTTTCCAATATTCAATGATTATCGAATCAACTTAGTCCGGCCAAAGAAAAGTCCTGTTCATAGGGGAGGCTTCGACACGATATATTGCCAGGATAATATGTAGAGATGAGAATATTGGGGAGTTAGTCTCATTATCTGTTTGGAAGCTCCCCATGTCAGATATTTGACACATTAGTACAAAGCAAAATCAGCCAGTCTCGCGCGAGCACTTTCGACGACCGTCGGACACCTTAATCATTGACCATAATCATTGGACTTGCGCATGATTATGGTGGCCGACGGTCGTCGAAAGCGCTCACGCGAGACTGGCTGATTTTACTTTGTACTAATGTGTCAAATATCTGACATGGGGAGCTTCCAAACAGATAATAATATGTAGAGGTTTGAAAATTGTACGTTTCATATGCTTTCCCTATCGTACCAGGGGATTATCGGAGGTAGCTAAAGGTGTTTCGCACCAATAGCCTACCATCAAATTATTACATGTCCTTAATTAGCAATTTTTCTTTCGTAAAAACTTGTAATTCACTGACTCTTTGATTTGTATTTTCTTCCTTTGTTGACTCAACATCAATAATAGTCTGTTTCTCAATGTTTCCGTTAAACTTCTGTATAGTAAATGAGATTGCCTCTAGTTTGTTAGGAAGCGCTCTTTTGAAATGATGATGATAATGAAGGTAAGTGCTGATAAAACGTTGAATAGATTATTGATGTACTTCTGATTCTGATCGAATAGAACAGTGGTATTTAACTGGGGGGGGGAGGGGTGGAGTGAATTTCGCATATCCAGGGGAAATTGCTTAGAAATATTTCTTCACCATGTGTTCGTGGATGTCATGAATTTGAAATTTTTGAATGATACGTTCGTCATTAATGGGCTTTCAAGAAGCTTCACTGGCATTTTTCAACTGGTTATCTGATTACTCACACGTTTCATTCTACACGTTGAAGAAATCAATATCCTCAAACCCCATATTATTCTCCAAGTTAACACATATTAACCTCATGCTGAGAGTATGAATTCACGCACAAAATGCGCATTAGACTAAAGTTTCTACTGGGTAATACATTCTTTTAATCCAACAGATAAATACCAACCCAAAAAAAGATAAAGACTAACAAGGTAGGCCTGAAGATAGAAGATAAATCTGCATTTTTTGTCTATGATTGTGTATATTTAGGTCAAGCTCAGAAATCATGCATGAAGCATAAGCTAATTGATATTTGTATATCAGTCTAAAAATTTTAATTTTACGGCGTCATTTTGTGAGAGTTCAGCCATTGTCAACCAGTGTCCGGATTTGTTGTCCACTTATACCATGATTGAGTGACATGCGCCTCCTAACAAAATGGATCCAACCAATGACCTTAACCAAGGGATACTAAATCAAGGTCTTCATGCAGAAGTGCATATGTATAGTCGGTATGTAAATTCAATTGTATTTACTTACGAACGCAACCAAGCGCATTTGAGGGATCTGTTAAAAATCCTTCTTGACATGAGCACGCGTATGAGCCAAGTGTGTTGGTACAAACTTGAGTACATTGCGCAGTTTTCAACTGGCATTCGTCTTTGTCCAAGCAGCGTCCGCCGGACACCTGATAGCCATCACGGCATGAGCATACGAACGATCCGATCGTATTTGTGCAATGATGTTCGCAATTATGAGTTCCCGTGCTGCATTCATCGATGTCTATGAGAGACGTAAAACCATGCATTAAGATGCATTCAAATCAAAATGGGGATCATATAGAATCATCTGGAAATATTCAACTATATTTTCTGTTGTCTCACTCACACGTACACTATGCATTCTCATTGATTAATTGAATAACAATCAGTCACGATATGTGATTGAAGTCAATTTTTAATAATTCAATAATTTATTGAATTGTAAAGAAGCATTGAATAGGAAAAATATGCTTATGCTTGATATAGGGCCAATATGCAAGACAGTGCAATCTCTTGAACTGAAAAAAAGGACAGCTAGCACAATCGCATACCAAAGTGTGATAAGCAAACTAGCACACTGATGGAAAGCATGATAATCACTACTCACCCGTACAATTAACACCGACAGCAGTATAACCAGCTGGGCAGCGACATAGGTACCCCGGATTTATGTTGACACAATTTGCCCTTGGGTCACATCTATGAGTATTTGTAGCGCATTCATCAATATCTGAAGATATAGATACAGTCAAAGCACTGAAGATAATTTATGGGGTAAAAATCTTACCTTGACATAGCCCATTCGGCTTCATGAGTGGTTGATATTGGTCTCCACAAACGCAATCGAATCCATTATCACGATTTTTGCATGTAGGAATCATGCTCCGATTGTTGCATACAGTTCTCACCAGAGTTTCTGAAATGCGATGACGTTCATCGTGGCCCTATTTAATTCAGGGGGTATTATGGCACCCCTTGGATTTCTTATCTCACGCCGGAATGAATAGCTAAGGTCTCCTTTCATGAGATCTCCTAACTTTGTGTTGACTTAACCTAATTGGTATAGCTTCTTGTCTGTAGACCCAATATTTTAGGCACGGGAGCCATATGAAAGCAATGTACGGCCTTATTTTACAAACCAGGCGCTTTAAGTTGATTTGTAACTTCTAAATTCTACCCGATCAGGAAATCTGGTAGAGCAATTATGCCAACTGAATAATCAGATACTTTCCATCTCGGTATGATATCTTAAAATGCGCATTTTCTGTGCAAGCTACTTATATTCATATTTCAATAACGGATCGAATTTCACAAGCTTCTCGAGGATACACCGATGCTGTTCTGAAAGACGTACTGATACAATTGATACAAATGTATTTTTCAACGTCTACGAATTCATTACAATAACTTAGAGAAAAACTTGCAATTAGAAAAATGATGGTTTGCATTTCGAGATGCTATTCATAGTAACAAGATCAACTAGACATAATGTCAATTTAGCAGTGAGGAACTCAGGATATGTGGAATCTCCGAGGAACTTGTCGTAAACCGAGAAGAATGGAGAAGAACCATCAACCGTCCGGCCCCAGGAACTGGCAATCAAAGAAAGTTAAACTCGCAGTAGCAAGAGTTCTATTGCTTCTCTTTGAAGAAGGAATGTACTCTTATTATAATCTATGATAGTATTAGCGAGGAGGAGAAAATATCCTCCGTTTTTCGCTCTTCATTCCTTATACCTTATTCTTTCATTTCTTCTCTTCCTGGGGTCTGTGCCGGGATGTATATAAGATGGATTTGCTAGAAGAAACCTGCCTGAACTTTTGATATTAAAATTCTCTAGGATGCAAGCTGATACACCAGTTGTCAACTGTTTTTTGATTGCAACTACCGACTTGAGTACCTATAGTTTACTAACTACTCTGCGACCCCGATGTAGAAAAGCATTTGGATATTGGAAATATACGTACGTGACATTTCTCGTAATACGCTTCGAAGCAGTTTAGCTAGTCCATGACTATTCGCAATCGGCGGATTTCGATTGATTGAGAGTTACTTTACATACATATTGTGTACATATGAGAGAGGGAGAGAAAAGAAAGAGAACCATTTTCGCTACATCGTCAATAAGTGCCATGTTCGTAGAACCCTTCAGATGCCATCCTTCGTATGATCCTCAACCCTATCCATTCTGGGCTCGGAAGCGAATCGATATTCCGGGAGGGGGCGATTCGGCCACCTGCTTAACTTCTGAAGTGCTGATCCAAATTGCATGTACATGAAATTCTTGGAAAAACTTCTTTCGTGTGTAGACCATAACTTTTTTTTGGGAGCATCCATTATTCCCAACTAGCACATTTTCGCAACATAAATAGCAATTCAAAATTTGAACTCAATACTTTTGACAGAATTTTGAAATTTTTGGCCTTTTACCCTACTTATTGTAAGGGATATATCCACCGGTGTGAAAGTGATACGTGATCAAAGCCACACATATCCGAGAGCTACATATATTTCTACTTTAAAAAGTAATGTTTCAACACTAGAAAGATCGATGTGTCTTTTTTGACACCAAACTAACTGTTGATGTGTCAAAATTTGATGTAATCGAGTCAAGTCATGGTTTGGCGCATACAGTAAGTATATAGGCATCGTAAGTACGTGTATATATGTACTCTATGGTTTGGCGTCTAGAGACTTCATGATTTGTTGTGTTGAGCCTGCCGGATGCACTTAAAGCACTTTCGGATTTACGGGGGGTCTATGACAACAAGTTCACCTAGAAAGATCATGGTGTCGATTTTTCATACCTGACTTAGAAGGCACTGTTGATTCTGTCATTGATGGTGTAATGTTTATGTAAGATTCAGGTGACAGATACATTGAACAAACCATTTATTAGCAGACTATTGCAGGAAATCGTCTCAGTGATTTCCTACATCATTTGAGATTTAATGTAATCGACCATGAAAGTGACGCGATGCTAATAGGTGCTATTCACAAGAACCGCCGTGAACTGACAGCCGAAGTGGTTTCTGCTTAACAGTCTCTATATTTCACAAGTTTCTATTGGCAACTAGATAATTCGGCGACTTAATTGCATACGAATATAATAGAAGACGGTTTGTCTTTTGAACATTATGTATTCGTCACCTGATGGCAAAAGACAGCCACGTGTGATTCGTCCTACAATGTGAATAGCGTGCTTAGACGCCCCAGGTGTCACGTCAACTCAGCTCAATCTGCTTCACGTCGATGGCCTGCTACTGCATGGTCAAGCATACTAGCTATCGTCAAGTTTAACAGTTTAATTGATTCTCTAAACGAGGGCGATGACAAAAGCTACAATTTTATGAAGGAGCAATTCGTTCTCTAATTTATCGATGAATCTAGAAAAGTCTCAATAGGAGGAATGCCTACGCATATGGATGCCATGGGTGCCAAAAGTCGCAAAAAAAGGAGGAAATGTCATCAGACAGATTGCAGAAACTGCACTTGTGGTCATTACATTTCCTGCAAAAGTTTGATCTGTGGTGTGTGACTCCGCAAAGGAGATGGTAATGCTTTGCGATACATGCTAGCCCACTAGGCCTACATGTTATCCAAACAGTTGATATAAAAGAAGAGACAGGCCTGCTATCGGACTAATGTCGCTTTCATTGCAAACATAATTGCAACAGACATGTATATGCATCGGTAGACAGCGACATACAGTTTGATGAATAATATGTATGACAATTGATATCAATTTCGGTCTCCAAGTGATGATGTATCACTTGTCTATCTCCATAATTTGATTATACATTCTAAATTCGACAAGAGGCCCTATCTAATCACATCTCAGGTCCAGCTACCATATAAGACATTGTGATAAAATGGAATTTTTTAAATTTTAACTATTGTGTCAAAATTGACACCATGGTCTTTCTAGATTAATCGCAGCATCGGTCTTTCTAGTGTTAAATAGTTTATTCAGATAAGATAATTTCTCGTATATATGTAACATTCATCGAGCATTATAGATCGCCTTATTGATTGCCATTTAGGATGCCGAAATAGTTGAAAATACCAGGAAGCTACTCAGCAGGAGTACATAGAGATGCGATAAGATGAGGAATGTTTATTCACAATGATGAAAATCATCAATGTACAATTTGGTTTTGGGTCGTCCAGCCAAGCAAAGTAGAAAATAAATTTATGATATCGTTGGCTAAAAGCGCTGGTTGAGAGGGGAAGAAATGAGTTATGTCGACGTGCTGTTTTCATTTGAGGTAGTCTTATTTGTTGGGTGTGGGCAAGTCGTTCACGGAAAAGATGATGGACGATGTGTCTGGGATTTTCCATATCTATAAACACTTTCAGGGCTTGATCATAGCGACGTTTATACAAGGGAGTCAAGCAATCATCATCACATTCCGCCGACAGATGATAGGATGGCATTTCCGTCTAACTTTCTCGATTTTGAGATAGTTTTTTTCTAGCTCAAGTCAACGAAGAGGGTACTACAGTATTCTATGTGACTTGATATAGATGCATGATACAGTTGAATCAAGTCTTTCTTAGGAAGGAATGCTCTTAGTCTCCTTAAAATGTACATTTTTTGCAATGCTTTCTTAAATCCCATTCCAAGGAAATTTCGCATCTCAATTCCCAAAAGTTTGACATTGGTGAACAATGGATGGGTGCATTCCCTTTCCAATTTCATTTTACATTTGTTGAACATAACGACTCTAGTCTTTCGGACATTGAGACTTAACCATTTGAGGAACACCACAAGTTAATGTGTTCAATTTCATTGTGTATATAACATTGTCAACAATAGTACTGCGAGTGATGGGGATAAGTTCCATAGCGTCATCAGCATACTAAATTGTCATTGCAGACTCATGATAAGATCTCAGGGAGTGCAAATGAACACAGAATAAAAAAGGAGACAAAACTGATCACTGAGGGACTCCGGAAGTCATATCTCTTACTGAGCTGTAAGCACAATCATTCATTAAAACACACTGCATTCGGTCTATGAGAAATCTCGCAACCCAGTCAAAAAAACTTGTAGGAATGCCACCAAGAATACCAAGGGAATTAAGGAGATAATTGTGATGCAAAAAGTCGAACGCCTCTTTCATGTCAAGGGAAACCAGGAGCACAAAACTAATTGAGTCTCACTCTAGCATAGACGCAACGTAATCATGCATTGCGATATGAGCTTGTAGTGTCGAACTCTATGGCCTGAATCATTTGAATTGAATGTCATCATAGAGACAAATTAGTTGCTCCTAATCTATTGGAAGAACAACTTTTTCTTTAATTTTTTTTTTAAAAATTGAGAGGGCGGATGTTGGCCGAAGATCAGCGGTAGTTGGGTTAATGCACTTAACGACGGGAGCAACATGGATATTGACATCATTGACTGGTGCGAGTAGGGGCTTCAATTACATATGCAAGTACAAGCATGAAATGTGGAAGGTTTTCGTCAAAGAGTGATCATTCCAATGGATCTGTGAGACAGCATTAGACAGTCATTATTAATTTTAAATGTGACCATAATAGAGAAGGACGACTTATAGATGCACAAAGAATTCAAATGATAAGGAAGATTCACAAAATTGACTACATAAATGTGCCACCATAGTTAAAAATTCTAGTAAGCAGTGATCCCATAACATTTGAACTTCCAATACTCTATTAGATCTATTGTATAACAGATTGTCATGATATGATTCATAGGCGCAATACATTCATAGAGGTCTGCACTCATACTGAAAATCAAGGCGTTTCATGCAGTGAATTGTTGCACAACATATTCAAAAAGGCAATAAATTTCTTGACCCTCTTTCGGGTCAGACTCGAAGAGTTTTGGTGCAAAAGTTAAAATTCCGCAACAATTAAAATTCTGAAACTCCTACAGGGTGCGGCATAAAAAACGTGACTACATTTTAATGTACACTGTAAATCGCTGCATACGAAAATTACATACAAACATATACCAAAATCACATACAATTTGAAACTAACATCTGATACGAGATTCTGATATGTCTGCAGAGATCTGGTTTGTTTTTCATACCACATCTCACTTACTTTAGTACGTGATTGGTATGTAGCGATGCGAACTATTCTATCTGTGATTGGCTGTTTTACACTGAAATACGAGTTGTTGGTATGTTTTATATGCGAGACCCGATGCAAATTCATCCTTATTCGTATGCCTCTGGTATGCTTGTGTTTGGTATGTGTAGCTTTAAGTCACACAGCAAAAAATATATATATTACCGGTACATACTACTGTCAAATAACATTTTTCCAGTAATGCCAGTCGTGAATATTTTTTGTTTGATAGAGTGATATTTCAGTACATTAGATTTATTGTGAATTTTATGCTGCACGAATATGTCGTCGATGCTACTTGTCTAGCAACATTAATAGGACGTTTAGTTGACTCCTTTTTATGGCCCAAGTTGATAAACATCATTTCATTTACACGATATCTTTAGAGAAATATTGTTGACTTATATATCATAACTATTTTTGCGTTCATGAATTATAATGTGTTCTTATTTTGGATTGATAATATGCTTGATTTCAAATTTACATAATGCATAATTGTTGATGGTTGAATACTTATTGATTATTCATGAAATGCCTTAGACTTACGTATATTAAAATCGAATTTAGTATTGAAAATATGACTCTTAAATGTCATTATCTCACTACTTACAAAACTGTAGCAACATTAGTGTGATCTTTATTTACAAAAGGCCTTAAATCAACATTATATTAGAAATCATTGATGCCTTCCTTTAACATTGCGCTGGTATGGCTTTAGTATGTAAAGCATACCACATTTGAAATAACATGCGAAAAGCATACAAATATATACCAAGAGAATACAGAAATACACCAAAAAAAATTTTTTTGATACGCATCCTTCATATGTGATTGGTATTGAGCGATTTACGGTGTAGCATAACTTTCACATTATCCAACAGAAATTGACAAATAGAGTTCTCATTTTGAAACCAATACACATCTTCATTACTATGATCAACATTGAAATAATTGATTTTGAGGATAAGTGTGCAATGTACATAAAAAGCAGGAGCTCGAAACCCAAAAAACTAGATGGAAAGAACAACGAATGAATGAAAAAGCAAGACTACTTCCAATTTTTCACTTAAATGAAAATCATCATGGCGAAGTCTTTCTGCTGCAGATGATCACACAACATCAAAAGATAATCGTAAAATAATCAAAATTTTAACATATTTGTTTCAATTCTAAAGCTTACCATTCGCACATTCATCAATGTCGAGACAAGTTGTCGGATCGATTTGTCGATCCTTTCCAGGATAAAGGCATTCACATCGGTACGAGTTTGGAATATTTTTGCATTTCACGTGGCGGTCTGATGGACACAAAACGTCTCCATTTATGGCGCAGTAATCAATATCTGAAAAGCATAATGCGTAATGTGCAAAGCATTTACAGTAAATTTCAAATTCAATCACTGAGTAATTCGCTAACGTGAAATTGAATAGCTGCACTGTGTATACGTATCATTGATGCTTATGACTTGTACTAGAAAAATCCAAGAGTAGGAGAGTTGGAAAACTCGGAATTGGAATTTATTCCATTTTTCGTCATAATTGGAATTGGAATTGACGATATTTAAATCTCTAGGAATTGACCTTGATAAACCTCAATTCCACTTTTTCGATAGACCTGTGATAAATCTGTTTATACAAAATTGAAATCACAGTACTCAGCCGTTGTGTTAACTGCACGCAGAGATAAGAGAGAGATAGATCGACAGAGGGAGCTTTATTGGAGGCCCTCGTGCTAATAAATGCTAGCGAGGAGATCTTCCAGAACTGTTTATGATTCTTTGTTTTTTGCTTGAATGCGATAATTTTCAACAGTGATGTAATTAGGACTAATTAAAACACTAGAGTCAATGAAAAATTTAGAATTAACCATATAATTTTGTGACCAACCCTCAATTTCGCTGCTCGCTTGGCGTCAGTTGGTATCAGGGATCATTAGATTCGTGTGCGCCAAAATTTCCTCTCGGCGCGTTGGTGCCTTCTTCGGCTTTTTTGGGCGGCTTCGAGTTTCCTTTAATCTCTGCCCGTTAGCTTTCGACCCGACCACATTTCGTTCTTATCACGGAATTTTTAATCTCCTTTTTTTAACATGGACCATTACTCAGTTTTCATGATATCATTTTTATCGTTGTTTTTTCAGTCATCAGCAATCACGTTATTCGCACATTGAATTTCTTTCTTCTGTCAGTTTATTAATAGATTTATTCGCACCTCATCTGTCTCTCAGCGCTTGATTCTTTGCTGACCGTTAATTTTCTTTTATTTGTTTTTTCACGAGATATTGAATATCTCGTTTACGAAACGAAAATGGCGTAGGCTGACCGGTTACATAAATACATGTACATACAAGAAATATGAACTGTGAACATGAGAACGCACATAGGAACGACGCAGGGAAAGGTACACAGGAACAACGAGGATAAGATAAGGGCTCATGGGTTAGATTGAAGCGAACAACCGTTAGATACATTAACGTAATACACCATACGCGACATGCAATTATCGGAATTGAATCTTATTATGGAATTGGAATTGAATTGAACTTTTTCGACTGGAAGTGGAATTGAAATTTCTGCTCTGGAATTGGAATCAAAAAAAAAATTTTCCAGCTCTGCTTGGTAGTCATTGTTGAGAATAAAAGACTAGACATAATCAGTAGGATGGGAGAAGTCCTCTGTATCGATGAAATACATTCTATTACATGTTGAATATGTTGTTAATAATGTTTGTTTGTTTATATGTTGTTGTTAATGAGAAGCATAAAAACTGTCATCTCTGTAACGCGGTGAATAGTAATTATAGGTGCAATGACCGTTTTATCGTTTATAAATTTACCTGCAAATTATGTACAGAATTTTACATCGGCAAAAGTAGCCGCCCTTTTTATTTGCGTTATGTTGAGCATCGTAACAGCATTAACGCCGGCAACAAAGTCAGTGCCCTTTCTGACCATTTGTTGCAGAAACATCAAGGTCACACCGGTTCTATCGATTATTTTGATGTACAAATTATTGACAAATGTAGAGATGCTGTTGATACTACATTGTCCGAATCTCGTCAAATCAGATCTTTGGAACCCAAGCTTAATAGAAAGATCAAAATGACTGACTTCTAATCGTTTTTTGTGTCAACTGCATTGTAAAAATTTGTGTATAAGCCTATTCTGTTCGTGTGCGCATGCCCATACTTTTGTGAATTGCTCTTGTGCCTTGACAAAGGACGAACGTCCGAAACGTCGGCAATACATACAATATCGAGAAATTTTAGCCTTATTTTCATTATTCTGGAGGTATAAATCTAATTTTCAGATAATGAATCCCAAGCACCTCCTGCTCACGGCTTTTTTGTAAAGAACGAACTACCTAAAAACTGCACAAGTCACTCAAAGAATGCTCCACGCGATTGTAAGAGCCAAACTTCTTTGTCCACAGGTAGTCATGTATACTCGGAGTTTTTGTCACTTTTACTAAATTGAGAAATTGTTTTTCCTATGAAGCGGCATCACAAAATTACTTTAGGTTGATATTGAAATCTTATCGTCAACGTAATCCATTGTTCAATTTCTCTTTGCTCGTGTAATTGAATATCCATTGTCTCCACACTGCGAGTTCCTGACGTCTGCCCAAACTGCAACCTTCACAAAGAATATCTTATTCAAATGCTGTTTATACACAAATACAGTCAATATGCTCTCCCGGTGCGGAGAAAGTGAACACCATTGAAATTCTGTCATCACTCTCGAAGTGCGGACTCTTTGAATGTCGATTTTTAATAGAACTTTTTTAAATACAATGCATGTGGATGCTTAGATAGTTGAAACATTTACTGTTTTAAAGATATTTGTCATAATGACAAGTTTGAACAACATCAAGTATAACAATGGCAAGCAGAATCATCAAAAATCATGAATAAAGCTATAGAACGTTGTGCCGTAATCCGGAACAATTTGAATAATTTGTGAAGTATGAATTTGGTAATATAAATGGAAGGGCCCGGACTGATGATATTATTCACATGATTATTCTCTTGATATATCCTTGATTCTCTTGATATAATTCTCTTGATCTTGTTATAAACAGACTGAGAAATAATCGATACCCTACAAGATATTTGAGAAACATTCAACGCCAGTTTCATGGAAAAGTAAAGCCTGAAAGTATACTATATACAGGGTGGGCCACGGAAGACAAAGGGATTTAAGATTGAAATATTCTTAAGAAAAAACGACTCATTATTAAATCCAAGTAGATATTCGATAACTACAAGTACAGGAGTTTATTATGACTACGTATGGAAAATGATGTCCTTCAAATGGCCGCCATTTTCTTCCTCACAAAGAGATGCTCTCTTCAGCGCATTCATCATCACTGCGGACAGAGTTTCTGGCTGTAGTCCACTGATCTCCGCACGAATGTTCTGCTTCAACTCCTGAATTGTTTGAGGATTACTCACATACACCCGTTCCTTCAAATATTCCCATAGGAAGAAATCTGGTGCGGTCAGGTCTGGAGAACGCGGAGGCCAAGGAAATTCCGAATTCTTGGAGATCACTTTTTCTCCGAAAATATCGCGCAAGAGCGACATCGTTTGGCCGGCTGTGTGAGAAGTGGCGCCGTCTTGTTGGAACCAGATCTCAGGATGGTTCTCTACTTCTGGACGAACAAAGTTCTCCAACATGCTCCTGTAAACACCACCAGTGACTCTTTCCGCATTCCCCTCGTCATCTTCAAAGAAGTATGGACCAATGATGCGTTCAGCCATTACTCCGCACCAAACCGTACACTTGAGAGAATGCAGTGGGTGTTGCTTGATCTCTCTTGGATTTGATGAACCCCAGAACCTCGAATTCTGTTTGTTCACATATCCGCTCAGATAAAAGTGTGCCTCGTCACTCATTATGAGGTTGTCCAGCAAGTTGACGTTGTCCTGGGCTAACTGTTGAAAGCGGATGGCGTAATTCAAACGCACCTCATGGTCGTTCTGATGGAGCAGCTGTACTGCTTGAATCTTGTAGGGAAACATGCTCAAATCACTCTTCAAAATCATCCGAAGTGTCGTTCTGCTGATTTCCAGCTCGGATGATCGACGGCGTGTAGACTTGCTTGGATCTTCTTCGACGCTTTGTCGTACAGACTCCACTGCAGCTTCCGTGCGAGCAGAAACCTTCTGTCATGGACGGGGAAGATCGGCAACAGTTCCAGTTGTTTCAAAACGGGCAATTAAATTTCGAATTGTGGTGTCACTTGGTGCTTTTCTGACATTGAATAGTCGGCAAAAATCTCTTTGTGTTTGGGTTACTGATCTCCTATTCGAAATGAAAAGTTCGACTATTTTTACTCTTTTGCTGGTGTCATAAGTAGCCATTTTCGTTAATTCGCAGAATCTTGTTAATCGTGTTAACTCGTCTAATCTTCAGTTCTCTAAACTGAGAAGCATTTAAATAGCGCTGTGACTTTATTCATCCATTGATGAAGTGCAGTAGCTGAACAGATGTTATCTGACAGAAGTGATTGCTGATCTCTAAGGAACATAGAGAACAATAACATAGCTCGGAGCTCTAGGCTTCGTATCAGACAACTGGTAAAAGAATTAAGTAAAAGGAAAGTCAAGCAAACCAATGCATTGATTATTGAATACAAAATAAAATTGACTTTACATTTGCAAATAGCGATCATGAAGATGTCGCATACATGTAGAATGTGCATAAAAAGAACGGCTTCCAAGATGACGTATATGTCATCATAGAAAAAATTGCAGTTGGGGTGTGAAACTTCTGTGCACATGCTTTCTGCAGAATCAAACATAACTTCGATAATATATGTATTTCAAAACCTAGTGAACTTTGAAATCCCTTTGTCTTCCGTGGCCCACCCTGTATATGTAAAGTATACTATATTCCTATAGGAATGACCTCAATGATAAAATTTATATTCGGTGTCCATTTGTTGATCAAACCTCAAAACGCGAAATGATCAATTCTGTTGAACGCACTGCATTATCAGAATATATTTCTCTGTATTTTGATTCAGGCAAATCATTGAAGAGAACTTTCCACCCTCCGAAACAAAAATTCCAATGACATGATGACTGTACAAGTTGCAAATTGAACGATACAAGTAACTTGCGTCACTCAAAAATGTCATATGTAAAATCGCATGCAATAATTGCGGTGCTATTTACATTGGTCAGTCAGCTCGTTGCATTAAGTCAAGGATAAAATAACATCTTTCACAGAATAACAGTGCTGTTTTTCAACCAATACAGACCCATCTCAATTGTTCACAGCCTATTTCAATGACAATGCTACATCGTGGATTGAATAATACTCAAAGAGAGACTCACGCTAGAAGCTATGTACCATATGCATTTGCGTATAAAAATTCACACTAATAATTTCCTCAAGTTCAAAACGCAGAAATACAATTCCAGAAAGCCAAAATGTATGAGCCGTATATGCATGTGAATTTAAACACAGGCACATGCAGGAGTAATTGACGATTTCAAAATGTTTGTGTGAAAACTCCGATGACATCAGAATGAATGACATTTAAAATTGTATTTTGATCTCAGAAAAAAATCATAGATTGACGTAGACACACTTTCTACTACACACTTTCTACCCTGAACCTTGAAAATATATACTTGATCAATGTGGTCACAATATTTATTAACTTTTATGTGTCTATTCATTCGAATTTTCTATTCCACCAGCTGAAAAGAAAACAATTTTCTGAAACTTCTGAATTCTAAAATTTTTGAAAAAATAATTTTCTATCCTCGATGTCTCGCCTAAGGCTCAAAATCGGGAAGCAGTCCATATTATCTGAACGAAAGCTGATCTGTGCAAGCAAAAAGAATTTTGCTCTCTTAATTATCTTTTAATTTGTTCATCCATATATTTATTCAATTTTTTGATTCATTCATTATTTGTTTTTTTTTCGTTGTCATTAATTTTCATTTTGTACTTGTTTTCGTGCTCGGTAGGATCTTCCGCAATTGCCTGCATTTCTCGTCGTTATCTTTAGGCCTAATTTATTTATTGATCACTTTGTGTCTAAGTGTAATCGACATATTCCGCAGTTCATTACTGTCACACTCTTTCGTTGTCAAGCATTCAGAATTTTGAAACTTTTCGAACATTGAACAAATTCTTGAATTACTTTCGAAATAATAATGTAAGTAATCAAAATGCAACATTTGGGAGCAGAATCGCTTTACAAACATCTCTATTATGCTGGAGATTTTAAGACTAAGACAATGACTGATCGTAGAAACCACGATTGTACAATTTATCAGGAAACAAATTTAATTCAAATAAAAATAGTCTTCTCTGCTGCATCAATCAAAGACTGTCTTTTTCAATTATTGGCATATGAAGGACGTTTCCGATAGCAAGTCAGCTAGCTATGACGTAACATAGACATCTCACCGCGCACAATGATATGCGACTGAAACTTGTCAACTTCATCATCCTGTTATAAACGTTGAGTTTAAACTTTCATGAGAATATACAGTAAACTGATTTCCTCTCTTTTGAAGCGACATAAATAAATCCCTTTTGTTTTTTATTAAGATGGCCATAGATTTTATACGAATCCAATATTTAGATAACAGTCCCGCCTATATCATTCAGTTCGCCTGAATAATTGAAATGTGAGGACAAAAGCACTTGCTTTATGCCCGATAAAAAGCGATTAGGGGTGCCGCTATCCCGCGAGTACTGCATCGTTAACAATCTTCTCTTACTTCTTAGTCAGTCTCACTACCGTCGCAAAAGCGTTGAGTGTGTAAAATTCCTCTGGTTTGTAGAAAATTTACAGTACTTGCTTTGTCATTCATTGTTAGAGTGTAGACAACAATCCCACGTAGTTCATGAACACAGCTGTACCTTGTATTTTTACTGAGTATCCAAGGTACCAATCCTTTATTCCAGGCTTCAAGTAAGACTTCTTAGTGGTACTGTACTATCATTCAATGTGGTTGACGAAGGTTGAAGAAATTTGATGAACTTGGAAAAATTGGAAAATATAGGAGGGAAGAATAGAAGTACCCGAACAAGTTTTGAGGAGGTCTTCATTAATCTCCTTCACGATTCGCTTCTGTTTGTCTCATGCAAACCATCAACGAAGAATCCTGTCAGCAATCCTGCACCGCATCACGGAGAGACTTGATCACCAGCACTGACACTGGCAAGTTGTTTGTCAGGGACACAATGCCAGTTGCAGGAATGTCTCAGCACTACTAACCCTGGCATCAAACTTTCGCTAAACGCATACATCAATTAATTGCTCTTAGATTTACGTGCTTCCAGAAAAAACATTCACATAAACAGATCCTGACAAATCTTTTACGGACTTCAGTGGAACGGTTCTCCAGGGCCAACAAATCTCAATGAGGAGCCATGCTTAACCAGATTTATTATGAGACTAATATAAGACAGGAATCTACATCAATAGTAGCTCGAATATTTCAAGAATGAGTTTATATTTATTTCATAGTAGTTTCCAGGAAGAAAGCTTACCTTCACAAGTTTTCTTTGATTCTACGAAGTGTTTTCCAGATGGACAAACGCAAATTTGTGATCCATCACGCAATGCGCAATCTACTGATCCACAGCGGTTAGCGGTCGGGCAGGCTGTCGTCACTGAAAGAGTTTAAAGATTTTTAATAAGCTTAAAAAATACATGGGCTGTGAAATCGGAACTCAGCATATAAATTCATATGGCAAACTTATCCACATTTCAGTTTTCCTATTTACAGTGGCATAAATTTAGACAGACAATAACAATAACAGGAAAAACAGACAAAGTAAAGAAATAAGTAAATGAATAAGTAAAAAAAGTAAAGTAAACATAATAATCGGTATCCAGTTGCATTTTTATGCTTGTTTGTTTCATTTTTATCACCATGTTATTGATTAAACAGAATGATATCCTGCACTTGCGTATTTCGTTGCTTGGTCAAATCTCGAATCCAATACTGAAACTGTATACTGGATGTGATAAAATCAAATTTGCCATGCAAATTTCCCAATAAATTACAGTGCACTGTGCAAGAAATTGCATGTTCAAATTATGAAATTGAACTGAGTGACAGCCACTTAAAGCTTTGTGTGACTTTGTATGAACACCTGTTTAATTGAGAAAAAATATTATTCGCCCGGCATGTGAAAGCCAATTGAGATTGCAGATTGCAAGATTACAGTATTTATATATTCGGCAGCCACAAGGAAGTATGTGAATAATTTACAAAGATTGAGAATCTAAAAATTGAAAAATTAAGAATTAAAAGCAGGTAATTTCTTCTAATATGCTCGAAGGCTCAGTTGAAGGACATCCTGCTGCTTTCAAATCTACAGTAGCTCTACCATGCGTGATAAAAACACATGCCAAATTCCTTGAATTCATTAGACAGCAAGAAAGAGACTGTTGCTCAAGAATCATTTTCGCAATATAATTAACACACCATACCTTCACAAGATTTCCTATCTGCTTTTAAGGTTGTTCCAAGAGGACATAAGCATCGATAAGATCCTGGAATGTTTGTGCACATCGTGTCATTCCAGCATCCAGTTAGCGTGCTTCCTGAACTGCACTCGTTTATATCTACAAAGAAAATCAGCTGGTGATATACGTGAATGTAGAAATCGTTTTGCTTTTAAAGTTTGGCATACTCGGGCAAGGTCTGCTTACCAACACAATCATTGCTTCCATTTGCTTTATTAAATCCTGTTCTGCATGTACACAAATAAGATCCTACAGTGTTCACACAAATGCCATCATCCGGGTCGCAGGTATTTAAAGTTTCCAAATTGCATTCATCTACATCTTCACAGGTGACTCCATTTCCCTAAAAGGAATAACATGATTGGTTTATAATTTCACTTTGATCTTGTGGATTTAGAAAATGAAACATATCGTAATAATATGTGAGCAAATTCAAGTTGTTGGAGAAATTCACATTATCTGCACTGCGCTTGACCGAAGTTATCAAGTGAACCGGCGGGAACTAGGGTTCCCTGGTATACATGTAATACAAAAACATGCATAAATAGTGTGACAAGCAAGTGCTTGAAAAATAATGAATTAAGTAAGCACGCTTTTATTGCAGTTGTCAATCGCCAGAGTTAGCTGTCTATATTTTATTTCGCACAGTGCAGAAGTGTTAAGTATCCAAATGAAGAAAACCATCGAGAAAGCGTGTGCCAGCGTGTCCTACCCTGACGATGCCCACGGAAAGTAGCTGATTCAGTTTGCACATGCCATCATTCGTATACATAGTTTTATGATGTACTGAACATAGATGCCACGAAGTAGTGAGAAGAATTATTGGGAAGTACAACGCATGGATAATACTCTACATATCTACACGTTCGAGAATATCCACAATAATTTTGCTAAAGCAAATTACAAACGTTAGTTAGAAATCTAGATTTTACTCACTGCATATCCAGCTTTGCACTGACAAGTGAATGATCCATCAGTATTGACACAGGTAGCATATTTATCACAATTATGAGCCTCCGCTGAGCATTCATCCACATCAATGCAGCTCAGAGAGTTTGAGGGATCTCTCACATATCCAGAATTGCAAGCACAAAAATATCCTCCTACAAAGAAAAACTTCATTTCAAAATCCTAAATGCCGACGTCCTTGAGTTATCATAAATTATGTATGGAAGGCAATGCAGTAGAAGATGAAAGTACCATTATTCTATGGAAGATACGCTGCTGAGCGTGATGGCCAAATGTCTTGCCTCACGCATTGAAATTTATAATTATTGATGAAATTGGCGTCTAAAATCATTTTCTCCTTTTCTGTCCGTCTTGATGAACAACATGCAGTTAAAGCATAAAATCTGAGAAAGGCTAATTAGGAATCTGGATATATGGGAATTTGCGTACATGAAAGAAAAATCAACTGATATACTTGCTTCAATTTCACAAATCAATGCAAGCTGTGACTAAAACCTGAAATAGCTTCATTCAGCCGAGTCCTTTTCAAAGCTAGTTATACCTCGATTCATTTTTGCTATTTATGTTTACGAGGGTATCAAATTTTGTGGGGAGATTGAGATGATAGTGATTGACATTCAATCTGCTAGATTAGAAATTGAAGCTCATATGTAAATCTACCTTGTTCAGGCGCTATGGGGCAAAATCGGGTGTTATCGACAGTAAAATGATTTTCGGGCTCAGCTGTATTTCTTGGTTTTGATATGAACTGCGATATCCAAGTAATCTCCTCTTACTCGGATTTGTTAACCCATTTAGCGCCAGTGTAACGCTTTCGTTACAGCACTTTTCGGAATCTGCTGTCTTCTCCAGCTTGCGACATATGATACAATATTTTGATTACCGTACATTACTTATCACATATTTTCAGGTAGACAATCGCCAATTAAATATTTATCACTTTTCAGTGCTTATATTTTATCACGAAATTAGACAAAAAATGGGCTTAAAATCTGCTAATACACTGAAAGACTCAGTGTGTGAACGTCCACGTGTAATTTACTGTCAATGTCATTTGCGTGATCTCATTATCCATCAAAAACCGAGAATAGGAATCAATACTTGCTCGGATATTCATTCATGACATGGCACGTGATTTTTTTGAACCGTAACGTTACACTGGTAAACTGTAACGTACACTGGCGCAATATGATATACAAATGTTAAATACAGCAACAATATAAATGAAGTAAATGGTGGTGAATACTATCAATTTTCTTTAAAACTAATGTTTGTTGAATACTGAAAACGAACAATTTCATTGGAATATTGCATTCTTAGTGTATTCTATGAGTCTGTAATGCTTGTTGCTATTTATAGTCTATGGCCTTTCCCGTCACAAAACCAACCGAAGTCCATTGCCGTAGTAATTTCCTCAACATTAGACTTGTTAGCTCATGTACAGAAGCAAGTCAAAGAGAGATCAAATCTCGAAGCATTTCCTCTTATAGCTTAATCATAAACATTGCAGGGTGCCAGTTCGCATGGGCATAGAATACAAAGATGTCCTCCGACTCGAGCAATTTCAATCCAAAACTTCTTTGGCTGTAGACGATGCGTCTCTCCCTACAAGGGCACGCTAGAGGCTCGAGATGGCCCAAACTGGTTTAAAATATCTATAAAGGCTTAGCTTGATCATATCAACCTGTGTAGCTATCTGAAGACAATACCCAAGCTGTTGCTAACTATGGATAAAGAATTTTCTGAAATATGCAATAGGCCTAATGCCGATGATCACGGTATATGAATGTTGCCACAAAACCTCCATAAGTAAATGCTTCATCAGAGTTTTGAGACGATGATGATTTTATGTGTCTCAGAGGTAAGTCTCTCAAACGATATCTCAGAGGTTAGTGACATCGTAAGGCAGTGTGAGATTGCAACGAAAGATGATTTGAATGATCATTTCAGTAAACAGAAAAAGCAGTCAACATAATGGCAAGTATCGGTAATTTCCATCTTCTCAAATAGGACAAACATTCTCTGGATGCATTTCAAGGCAAGAATCTTTATGAGATGCTTGATACGCATGCTGATGGTCTTATCGACCTCAGCGGCAGAAACCACTGACTACCCGGGAAAAAAGAATTGTTTAGGCCTACATAATACTAAACAATCTCAAATGCGTTCATTTCTTGATGTTCTTTATTTATGTGGACATTGCGAATGACCGAGGCGTCTCCAACTCTACCATGAATTTGGAGTCGATGCAGAAAGAGAATCAATTTCTCGACATGAATTTCAAAATATAAAAACTTGTTCTCATTTCAGCGATAACGACTTCACAGCAAACATCAACGACAAGTAGCATAAAGCAGGCCTTTGATTAAATTTGCTAATTCACAGTTTCGACAAATACCTCTGAAATATGATGGAGAGCTTTCATGCTGAAGCTATGACTCATTACTTCGGTAGGAATTGCTTGGAGCAATTCAAAGCTACATTTGAAAAAAAACATGCTTTTGTATATTTTGGCATCATATGACGCCATCGTAACGAAATCGTTACGGCTTTAATTTCTAAGATAGGGTTATTGTAATGAACTGGTCATCATATATTATTCTTAATTATAACATTCTGAAATACTTACCACCGTTTTTATAGAAAATTTGCCGATATTTATATAGACGGCCTTAAATGGGTTAATTTATCGATCTAATTTATGATTCTACGTGAAAAGCAAGGTGTGTATACTAAAATGATGTTCGCATAATATCGACATTTGCTTAGTGAAATCCTGTTCTATACAGAAATAAGATCCTACAGTGTTCACACAGATACCCTCATCTTAGTCGCAGGTATTTAAAGTTTCCAAATTGCATTCATCTACATCTTCACAGGTGACAAGTAGACCAGTACTGTAGTAGACTAAAGACATTATTTATAGTATGCAAATATATAATATAGTATCAAGTATAAAGCAATATCAATATATAGCAATATAGTATGAAATTTTGCACATTGATTGATTCTTAGATTGTCTGATTAGTTGAAATTTCATAAACTGAAAGCAGTCTAAATAGGCGAATCCATCTTCGTCAATCTACACATTTTTCATGCATGCAACGCAAGCTTGTAACACAGCGGAGAGTGATGAAGTTTAGCATTTTCAGACCATAGAAATAAACTGTTTATCTGAAGTTGACTAGAATGGAAAATGACTCAAGGTCGCGGCACATCCGGGGGAACTAATTTGGGGTATGAACCACCAATGAAATGCTTGGATTTACACATGTGACTAATTCTAACCCAACGATGCAGCCGTTGAATAGGGTATCTAAGTGGAAATGCGTGCGCTTTATGTGCCACTATTATGTATAGCTTCCATTCAAGAGGTTTTATTGTCTTCAATTTCTATGTTTCAGACAGTCAAAGACGCTTCTTTTGGGAAGCGAAAACGAAGTCCTTTTTGACGCTTCTTTAGGGAACTGTCGATGTCTCCCTGCAATGTGTCGATATTATGCGAATATCATTACATGCTGCACACCTCACTTTTTCACCTAAAATCAGAAATTAAATCTATGGATAAATGGATTGGAGTAAGAAAAGATTTTTTGGAAATTATAGTTCATATCAAAACCGAGAAATGCAGCTGTGGGAGCCCTAAAACTGTTTTTTACTGTCGCTATTACCTGACATTTTCCACGCATGGTCAAAATGAACCTAATATTTTATATACACTGTAAACCACTGGATAGGAAAATTACATACAAACATATAGGTATCAAAATCACATACAATTTGAAACTAACATCTGATGCGAGATTTTCGTATGTTTACAGAGATCTGGTATGTTTTTCATGCGAAACATCACTTACTTTCGTATGTGATTGGTATGTAGTGATACGAACTATTCTATCTGTGATTGGCTGTTTTACAATTAAATACGAATTGTTGGCATGTTTTATATATGAGACCCGACGCAAATTCGTCCTCATTGGTATGTGTTTAGTATGAAGAGCTTCAAGTCACATGGCAAAAAATAAGTTGTATTACATACTACTGTCAAATAACATTTTTCCATTAATACCAGTCGTGAATATTTCTTTGTGAAAGTGTGGTATTCAACTAGATTGGAATTATTGTTAAAGTAACACCGCATGTCATCGTTGCTACTTGTCTTATGGCATTCACAAGACTCATAATTAGCTCATTTCCATGAACTTAGTTGATAAACATCATTTAAATAATACGATAACTATGGAGCAACCATGTGGACTTATATATCTCAAACATAACTATTTTTGCGTTCATGAATTTGTGTGTTTTTATTTCGGATTGATAATATGCCTAGTTCCAAGATTGCATAGTGCATAATTGTTGATGATTAAATACTTCTTGATTATTTATGAAATGCCTTAGCCTTATATGTATTAAAATCGAATTCAGTATTGTAAGTTTGACTATTAAATGTCATCATCTTACTACTTACAAAACAGTAGTAACATTAGTGTGATATTTATTGACAAAAGGCCTTAAATCAACATATATTAGAAATCATTGATGCTTTCTTTTAATATTGTGCTGGTATGGCTTTCGTATGTAAAGCATACCACATTTGAAAAAGCATACAAAAAGCATACAAATATATACCAAGAGAATACAGAAATATACCAAAAAAATATTTTGGTATGCATCCTTCGTATGTGATTGGTATTGAGCGATTTACAGTATAGAGGATGCATTCAAATCTTGTGAAGGCGATATTCAATGAAGCAGTAAACAATAATGATATAATGCTGACCTTTTAGCCAATATCATGTTAAAAAATGCTGTTTGGTGCATACAGACTGTCGATATTAGCCAACATTTCTGCATCGACTTCATGTGACAATAACTTAAAACAACTAAAGAATTTGACAGAGTCATTATTATTCAGTAAAACTACATCCCCTTATGCACTAGAAACTGTTCAATACCAAAGCTACTTACGAAACCGATGTACAAAAGGAGAATAACAAAATGTACGAAAGCACTATTGTTCGTGCTCATACACTACGAAAGCGATTGCCTTTCTCATTGGATGATTAAGATAATCCAATGGGAATGGCAGTGTGCATCGCTTTCGTAGTCAAAATCAGCTAGCTTTCGTATCCTACAATTTACAGCGTGCTATGCAATAGCCATGCACTTAGCTGTCAGATGGCACGTGAAGGAGCTGACTAATTTGCACTGATCGGGGCAATATATTGCAGAATTCGGCGACTTCACGCTTCGATATTTGTCGATATCTGGATGAGACAATCAGAAGCGCTCCACCAAGCTTCTGTTGTACCTTAGAGCGTTCAAGGTAAACTAACTCCTTACTTGTTGGTGCAATTTTCTGCACGCATGAATGAGTTCCTGAAGTTCTTAAGTTTCACTTTGGAAAAGTGGCTTAACTGTCGATATTACCCCATTTTGCCTAATCATGAAAATACATTGGCCACTATAATCAATATAGAAATCCTATTTTTTGGGAAATAAGAAATTCAATTCGTCAAATGAAGATTCTTGGTTTCATCATCAATAGTGAATTCTCTTGGTCATATTACATACCTACTGAAAATAATCAAAAAAGTACAGATGAAGATGCTTTTTGTTGGTGAAACTATGCGATAAGGCTTTGGAGATGCAGATGTTATCAACTTTAATTATGCTCGCATGCGCAGCATTCTGGTAAATCGCGCTCTTGTGTATGACATTTCAACATCAGCTTTCATTTCAAACGCTGTGTTCAGAGTAGAGTCAGCCGCATGATAGATCACATTCCAACCAAGTATCACGGTTATAATTATGAATAAACTTGAATAAGACATGGAGTAAAAAAGCTGAGCACCAGACGTTTTACCATATCTGTCAACAATTCAAGAGATCTTCGAGGATCTTGATAGAAAGAATACCGCAGCGCTCGAATGAGACGACATTAATAAGGGCCAGAAAGTCATCCAAAATTATAGTTTGCAAAACTGACGAGAGCTCTTTCATTCCATGTTGTGTGTCGCGCTTTTCGTAGCTGTGACTTAATTTTGCATCCTTATTTATCTCTTAATATGTATTATGATCGGCCGCGGCTGTCTATCTTCAAATATAGGCTTATTAATACGAGTATTAGCTTACAATATTACATAAGCAATGTGTATGTGAATATAGTCCATGAAACTGCATTCAGCTCTACGAAAATATTGTGTTCCCCAGATATTCCACAGGCCTATATCCTGAATCATCTGTATATTTAAGTTGCATGTACAAGATGAATATAAAACTTACCTTGAGTATTCACACAATTACTATTTGTAAGATTACAAGAATGTGTTGAATGGAAGCACTCGTCTCTGTCTTCACAGTTTTGGCGGTCAATTAGTCTGTAACCATCTGAAAGTCAAGAAAGTGTTCAGAAAGTGAGCATGTCCACTTACAATTGTACAATAAGGTATTCACCTGGACATGAGCACGAATATCCTGGTGTAGAGTCGCTACAAACAGAAACTCCTAATGGACGGCAAGAATGTTTTGACGAGTTGAGACATTCATTGATATCTGTCAAATTAAAGAAATCGATTTAGCGAAGATCATGCAGATTTTTAACTTTTGAGATATTGAGAAATTTAGCGGATGCTGAAATGCTGAAACCTGCGGACCTGCTGATCCAATTTCAATCAAAAATATCGGCTTGCATAAAAGTGTGAGCCATAGAGTAGGGATATATAGGTAGAGTGTTGACTCAAAAAAGTATATGTATAAAGTGAAAAGTTTTATATCAAAAGATCCAGACTTTTGCGGAGATTACGTTCCCGTGGTCCAAAAAATTATTGAGCACTTTTGAAAAAAGTCAAGATTTGCCAATTTATATACTACCGAGATGACTCTCCTAAATAAGTAGTATGAAACAAGTTGGACATCAATAGGAATGAATATTTGCCAATGAGCATCGTAACAAAGCTGAAATCAAGCTGACTATCTAAGGAATTTCATGAATTGTATTATAATGAAAGCCTTCATGAAAAAGTCGCGATATTATTCGTGCCTTCTTGGCTGAAATTTCATGTTTTTAATTCAATTTTCACCGGCATGATTTTATGATTCACCAAATTCATGTTTCACTTCTTGAATCTGAATGGTGATGTGGACCCATTTATATCCGTCAAAGTCAATTGAAATCATTTTCTTTGATTCTGCTATTTTGCTCTACCAGTGACAGGTTGCTTTTCATATGATCACGCTTAAGAAGATTCTCTTGAGGTTCAGCATGAAAGCAGTAGCGCAGGTCATCGAGTTGCCAATTTACACGACATTTCCTCACCAAGGCTGTCAGACATGGACTATCTGTAAAATACTATCATTTCTTTCTGCTGTATGCTATCGTGATCAGTCAATTCCGTTGTAATTTCTTCAAAACTGCATAAGTGCACATATCTCACATTTGGAAACAATTCCTACTGTATCTCTTTCGAGTTCATTTAATAAAATCGAAAGTGTATACACATTGCGGGGTTAAATGCGGGGTTACCACTCTACCTAATATATTTACTCTATGGTGTGAGCATTTTGTAATGCTTAATTAATTAACTTCTGGCCAAAATAAAAAGTTCCTGTTCTCCATTAGAGTGGAAATCGAACTACTCATGAAAGTGAAATATTCATTTTCAATTTTAGCGCAAAAATTGCACACTGCACTTAATGAAATTGACAGTGAAGATTAGTTTCAACTGTCTTTTTACAGTCGATAGCGTCTTTCTGCTTTTCTTGCGATAAAGAGAATCTTTCTGTATAAACGTGGTAGCATTTTGTGAATGGTGGAAAGAGTCAAGAGTTTTGATGGTAAACTTTTAATTTATTTTGTTTGTAAATATTGACCGAAATCAAATACAAACAAAACAATTATAAGTTTGCCATCAAAATTCATGAATCTGTCCATCATTCATATAGTGAACACCGTAAGTCATGATAATATGACAAAACTTTGATTTCAGGGAACTTTTTTCTTGAAATAGCTAAAAATGTGACAGTTATGAGACACACTGCACTGTTCTGTGTTTTTATGAGTGAACCATTGTAGACCGCAATATTTTTTACAAACGCGTCGTAAAAACGTGACATAAAAGAACATCTGTAGCTCGGTTTGTTTTCAAGTGTCATTCATTGGCCATATCGTGCATTGGCCAATGATTTGTGATTGACTTTGTGATGACTATTCATTGTGCATGCCACAGAATTAGATTCATCTGCGCGCGCTTCGGTTTCCTAGAAAGGAAGACCTGTATGTAACCTGAATATCGAAATAGCACATCACAGAATTAGACAACTTTCTCCTTCTCGAATGGATAATTCGTGTATCACTTGCTTTTGAAAATGGCAAACAATAAGCTGTCAGCAGAGGACACCAGATCCAGTGAGAGATGCGTGCGTGCTGTGATATCACGTCGCACACACCAAAACACACATCGATGCATGGCTTCGATTCAATGCATGCACTATACGGTGAGCAATGCCGACGAGAGGATGTGAAATCTTCAAGTGAACTAATTTTCGTACGCCTGCTACTTTCTTTAATAATGATCGGAAGGGCCAACATTATGGAGAAAACTTGTGCGCAATGATCTGAAGTCTTCGAATCTGAAGGAATTATGGCAATCGAAGCACTTGGCTGGAACTCACATTAATCCGCAAGCGACGCACGACTTCTTTTTTCCTATCTCTGTAAGGTATAAGGAATTCCTTTTTGCCCACCTAATAGGTTCCTCGATGTGCCGTCAATTTCGTATTGATTACACTTCTAGCAAACCGAAGTAGACAAACAAAATATTTAATTCTGTGGTGCATGCTCATACCGTATTGCGCTCTCTGTAAGTGCTGAACATTCAATGCATGTGATAACCGTGAATAAAGAGGTTGTTGCACAGGCGGTCGTATTACAAAATCAAAAGTAAATACAACTTACTTTCACAGACGCTGCTGTTAGAATCTTGAACAGATAGCAAATAACCACTGGGGCACACGCAATTTGCATCGTCTGAATTATGTTTAGCACACGAACCTCCACCACAATGCCGTATTTCCTCGGCTGTACATGCCTGAAAGTTATTTCTCAAATTTGATGAAGCTGCTTTGCAACTAGTATTGTTATTTATAAAAATAATTTATTGAAGGTCATGACAATCAGACAGGAAAGAAAAAGACAGTTAATCAACAGATTTATCGCGACGAAATGTGCCCTCATGTAGGGACTCAAGCGGTTAACCGGTTAACCGGTTAACCGGTTAATTAAATTTAACCGGTTAAAAAATAATTAATCGGTTAACCGACGCTTTCCCAACTTTTCTGCTACATTGCAACTACATTGCTTTAGTTTTCATTTTCCAATTTCGATAATATCTCATTGCTGATGTAAGCTATTGCCAAATAATAATTTCCTGGAAAGGGAGTGAGACTCGAAACAGCAGAAGCCATCGTTTTTCTGCATCACAATAACTCTACCTGATTTCTTCGTTTTCCCAGGCAATTTGTTTTGATAAAATACTCTTATACGTATATTTTGTGGTTACAATAGTTGATATCTGATCATCCAAGATCCATTCCATTATGATAACAAGGAAGTTTTTAATTCCAGATAAGATTGATGTTTTGATTAGCAATAGAGAATAATGATATAGCCTACCGGGTATATTGTTACTTGTGATGAGTTACCTAACCACATCAATTGTGATAAGTCTTGGCTCATTATAAGTAATTTAAAAGTAGAGGAATATCAAGTGATCTTGTATTAGGAAAAAGTAATTCTAATTGATATCAGTCTTCTACACATGACCATCTACAAGGAATTCAACATATCAATACTGATGTATCAATAATAACATAAATATATTAGTAACCTAAAGATAGCTTTGTGTAGCCGTTGTTTTTATATTATCTGGCCACATCCTATATAAGTTGTGAATTACCATACTGGTACCTCACATTGAATGTTTTGTACAGATTTTATGGTAAAATATACATTATTATTATTATTAGTGGATTTAGATTTTATTATTTGTTATTTTGAATAATTAACATGGAATTAGGCACATTCCGTGAAACTGATTTTAGGTTCAAGTTAGCCAGACGGAATAAACTCAAATATTCACGAGGGTATACTAAAACATAACAGTATTCTTGAAAATAAAATATTAAGGAAGTAGACTTACAAGCAATCAGTAGAAAATGTTTATGTCCATAAAGTAAGCGAGCTTACTCAACTGGTATAACAGGTAAACATGCATAACTCATACACTATACTCAGTGCGACTATATAAGCCTTGTATAGTCACATGGAATTGAAAAACATCTATTACTAGTATTACATCGGTTAACCGGTTAACCGGTTAATTTCTCGTCGGTTAACCGGTTAATTTATAATTAACCGCTTGACTCCCTACCCTCATGTGTTTACTGACATTAATCACATTATGGAAGGTGAACACTGGATCTGGCAGCAGGATGGCGCTCGCCCCCATACTGCTCGTGGAACCATTGATTGGTTACGCGAAAATACTCCTGAGTTTATTGCACCAAATGAGTGGCCTGCGAAAAGTCCGGATCTTAATGTCATGGATTATTCCATTTGGAGCATTATTTTGTCACACTTACAATCTCATCGCGCAGAAATATACACGATTGACATTCTGAAGGATAAACTCATTCTTGCCTGGAATTCCATATCTCCTGAGGTTATCAGAAACTGTACATTATCATCATGGATGGGTAGATTAGAGAAATGTGTCCGTGCTAATGGAAAGCATTTTGAACATTTGTAATTCCAATCATGTATTCATGTTTCATTAATAAAAATTTAAGTATGTATACGTTAGATTTGCCGATTTTTAATGGGCACCCTTAGTATTGTTATCTATAAAAATCAAGCAATGGACATGAAAATAGGTGAATCACATAAGCACAATTTCATGGTTGTTACTTATCGTCAGAAGTAACTGCAGTCGACTCTCGATGTAAGCGACAGGGCAGATTGGTCCCTGCTGAATTAATTGATGGATATGTGACTAGCTCTCGATACAAGCGATGTCAACACCCGGTCCCAAAGTGTCGCTTATATCAAGAGTCGACTGTATATCCAAAATATTATCTTGAGCTTGTCTTTCATTATCCATCCCTATGGTGTTTGATAATGTACCCACAGGATTTTTCAAAATGCACGAGTGTTTCCCATAATTATTCTCATAAGCCAAATCTTTCTTTGATAAGCTTAACTGACAGGAAATCCTTAGAAACCGTAAGACAATCCTTTCAGTCCTTGAAACATTTAATTAAAATCTGGCATTCCATCTAGTTCTACATGTGAATGTTGTTGCGTGTCAACGGGTTAAATAGAAAATATCATTCTCTCATTCAAAGATGAACAAATACGTGACCATTACGTGACCAAAAGTTAGTTCAAGAATTTGCCTAACCGTACCGTGTACTTATCATATCAATTTTTCGGATAATCAATAATCAGGCTTAGATTTGTGCTCTACTCTTATCAGAGAAACGCATTCGCACAAAGAATCCCTTATAAACATCATTTCTGCCTTCTCATCCCGGTAACGCGCTTTGTATTTTAAGCCTAGAAGTGAAAATATTATTCCGCGCAGAAGATTCCCGAGGCGCAAATAATCTTGGATCTTGTAGGTCTACTTTGATTTTGATTAATTTTGAAAGGTTAAATATTAGCCTCATCAGCATTTTAGTGACTTGCTGCTGGTGCGAAACTGGCCTGAAGTGGGATTGTTGCCGGTCTGTGCCTGGAGGTTGCCGGACCGGACCGAACCGGCCCGAAAATCGCGGCCGGAACTTCACACTATACCGGTACCTCGTCAATCTGAATGGAAACATGTTTTTGCAATAGGCCTAAGTACATCATTCGTATTTGAAAATGTACTAAAACATCTTGCGCGAGGATCAAATGCAGAAATTTCAACCTGGCATGTTTTCATTTTATCTCACACAGTCTCCACCTTTAATAATCATGGTGAGAAATTTTCTATCGTTTATTCAACATTTATCTAATGTATTTATTGCGACAAAGTGTCAAGCATGTATTTTGTTGTTTTCTATTACTCAACTCAATTTAATATTTTAAGCTTCTGCTGCAGTGGCGCGCTGATTACGATAAAATAGTTTTGCCTTAGAAATGATAACTCATTAATGTCACAACTTGCATGATATTTCAATAAATTTTGTACAACAACCTTGAAAGTTACATCAGAGCTACGAAATGACATGACTCTGTAACACTATTGTGGGAATTCCCATAACTGAATTTCCTGAATGCGCTGGAATGACTGAAATTCCCATGGGAAATCCCGCTCCCACGACAAGTCAGATGCAATCAAATGTAAATTTCCGGCAGTGACACAAAATGGGGCAAAAACTTTATATTTCTTTGTATTTTCTGCTGACATAAATATTCTTCTATAGGCCAAGGTTCCTATTGGTCCAATGAGAAGTATGGTATTATTGGGAAACGACCTTCATTGCCATAACTGTAATTAGTAGCTCAGTGAAGTACAGTAAGCTTCATTTAATTTAATCTACACTGATATAGTCACTAATTGAGGATCTTTGATTTAGCTATGATTGAACTACACATTGCTCCCAACAAAGCAGTTGTTTTCATTTTATCATTCAGAAATATAGACAGACTTGATAAATTAGCTGCGTAGTACTGAGTGCATGGTTAAACACACTTAGAAGACAAAAATAGAATGAATTAATTTTTGGATTAATGTCGGCAGACAGTTTGGGGGTGCGAAGATGTAAAATGGAATTTATAAAAATTCAACATGCAGGAATGCAACAAAATATATTCAAGCTTGTAGCAAATACAATATGCACGAACTTTCAATTCGCGGTATTTTCAAGCCCAAAATGAAATAGTAGATAATAATCAGAAGTATTTCTTATTTGAAATATTCTGTGAATTGAGTGGCATTTTGATAAAAAATATCAGAACTTTGTGCTTTTATCATGTAGTCATCCTAAAATTCAAATCAAAATATTAATTTTTGCAACTTGATTTGTGTATATGTTCGTTTAAGTGCTGCTAGCAAAGCTTGTTGAGAGATGCCAACTTCTCTACTAGTAAATACGGTGCAGTGTTGACGATGTCTGATGTGCTGGTGTGTTCGGGAGGGTCTGTAGCCAACCTTGAGTCAGGAAGAAGATCGATAAAATTATGTGTTTACAGCTGTCCAATGAATGTCTGTCTCAGACTAGATGAGAATGGCATTTTCCACAAGGCGGCCGATCACAAATTGTTTTAGTCTAATGCTAATTTCTGGCTTTTCCTAGACAGCTGACAACTTACCTGAACTGCTGTGCAATTTTTTCCATCAGCTTCAAGTGTAAAACCACTTTCACATGCACATTCATATCGTCCAAGTCGATCAATACATTGCTGAGCACATTCATTCGTCGGTTCACATTCATTCGTCTCTGTAAATCAGCAAGAGAAGAGGTTAATCAAAACGATATCATTATGCACTCAAACTTTTCAGTTGCGGGCCCCTGACTTCCGAACAGCCTTGTCATACTATGTAGACACTTTTTCATTAATGTTTCCCATTGTCTGCAAGCAAGGTAAATGGTTGTCTTATTCAATACCTGAAGATAATAAATGACCCACTTTTTCAAGAATCAGTCACTCTGGCAGCTGTTTTTGAAGTCTTGAACATTATGTTACGATTGCTAGGTTGAAAGAGAGCGGAAGCTGGTCACTTACCCTTTGTAAAGGAGTGGTGCGTGTTACCATGTGATGAGGATGAGACAATAATATTTGAAGCAGTCGACCCTGACGTCGCTCTTCACTAAGCAATCACTATTTAGGAACGATAAAATACTTCTGAGAATATACGGCACATGTACTGCAGATGACTATTTAGACCTATCAGATTGCCTTGAACCATAGATGCATATTTTTACCCTGACGCTTTGATTCGCATGTAAAGAAAAGGGAATGGAATAGAGTAAAACTATTTTTTCAATACCTAGGCCCAAGATAATTCATAAAACGAAGACAAGATCAGTAATAAATTATATTGAATAGCTTTCGACTACATCTTTGTCAATTCAATAGAGCAGCAACTATCTACAGGGACGTCTATGATTAATGTAAGATCTCTTAATCATAGATGTCCATGCTATCCATAACAGAGCATAAAAAAAGATATTTTTGACAGAACATTTTCAAAAGGAGATGCAAACTGAATACTATGGTGAATGTTAAGCAAGATATACGTGGTGTGATCCAAAATGTCCCGGACTAACCTACTTGCAGATAACCTGTGATAACGAATACTACTTCAGATGTAAATTTAGGTCTTTAAGGCATGAGAAATATGGTCGCCGAAATTTTTCCGGTCAGTTTTCTATTTTTTCAAAATTTTCAAACATTTTTGTCTGAATTTCAAGATTTTCCTATAAATTCTAGCGATTTAGAATTAATATATTTAGATTAACTTGACAGTTAAGCTATCACTAATAACCTGACTAATAATTAACGGAAAAACAAATGTTTTGTTCCAGAAAACAGTTTACTTTTCAATGTATGAGCCGGTAGCATTCGTCACTTTTTGCCAACGAAGTCTCAATTCACAAAAAGCTTTATGAAAAAATTCCGGTGTCAAAGAATCAAAAAACTCAGTAACTGCATCCCGCAGTTCAACTGGCGATTCAAAATGGTGTCCACGAAGATGCTTTTTGAGGAATCTAAACAGATAGAAGTCACTTGGGGCCAAGTCAGGTGAATAAGGAGGATGGCTCAATAGTTGAAATCCGTTTCTCGTTAAGGCATTGGTTGTCTCCTGCGAGGTGTGAATCGGAGCATTGTCATGAAGCAAGTAGAGGGGAATGTTTCGTGGCTTTCTTATTTTCTTCCTCGCTTCAGATAACAGATTGGAATAATATTCGCTATTGATTCTTACTCCTTTATCCGCAAAGTCAACCAGTTGGATTCCCGAAGCGTTCCAAAAGACCGTCAGCATCAACGACCGGCGATGTGATGTTCCGGATCGCATTTTCAAAGGGGCAGACTCGCCTGATTTTCGCCACTCTGCAGATTCTCGCTTACTTTGAGGCAGATACAAACTTAAAGGTGTTTCATCCTCTGTAAGGATGCAGTTCAGAAACTGATCTCCGTGCATTTCGAGGAGATCCAAATTTGACTGTGCCGCCAGAAGTCTGTTCTCCTTCATTTCAGGTGACAGAAACTTCGGTACGAAACGTGATGCCAGTTTGCGATATCCAAGTCTTTCGATGATGTCATGACAGGAGTGATAACTGATTCGCAACTCTCTTGACAACTCACGGATGGTTATCCTTCTGTGTGCTGTAATCACTTCATCGCACTGACTCGATTTCTCTTCCGGAATCTCCTGCGGCCGACCAACAGTTGAAAAATCTTGCTCCACAGATTGTCTTCCGCGTTTAAATTCGCTTATCCAGAAATAAGCAGTAGTTCTCGATGGAGCTTTGCTTCCATATGCCAGGCTTAATTCCTTTAGAATGTCACCATTAGCGAAGCCGCGGATCAGGAGGTATCGTATCACACTGCGATATTCGACTGAAGACACGCTTGTCACATCCATCATGAAAACTGATAGAACAAAGAACCATCGTTGACACGGATTTCTTAATGAATGCGTGCTGAATGAACTTCACTGATTGATATCGTAACACATGAAGCAATTAACAAAAGACGTGCAATATTCATGGCAAAGATATCCGTCAAATAAGGTACAAATCAAAATCAATCTAACTATAACAATAAGACAAATCGGATCTCGATCAATTCAGAAAATACAGAAATTCATGTTAAAATGTAAAAATATTTTTTAAAAATAGAAAACTGACCGGAAAAATTTCGGCGACCATATTTCTCATGCCTTAAAGACCTAAATTTACATCTGAAGTAGTATTCGTTATCACAGGTTATCTGCAAGTAGGTTAGTCCGGGACATTTTGGATCACACCACGTATTTTCACATACTGCTATAGGCCTACATTACATTGATTCCAGGTCCTTTGGTTTTGATAAAATATCTCTCACAAATTTTGCGTTCGTAAACATTAATGAAATTACGTTGCAAGATTTCTACTTTTATGTCATTGACAATGACAGCTGTCGTGCACAGGGCCTTTCATGCTTATGCTAAAATACTCCTATTTCTACACATGCATTTTTCTACACTATGTACTATTTCTACATACTATATTCTACACTCATATTTTGTAGCAGTATTACAATGAAAAAATAATGAATAGTAATTGTAGTCAATACAGTATTAATTTACTAAGATGCGGACATCTCTCATAATTATCCGGACAATGCTCAGAGTCATGGTTCCCGGATATGAAGAGTTTGAGTGAACTTTGCTTTAGTAGTTGTTGGTCTGCGACAGACGGTGCAATTCAATTAAATCCATACCTTGACACTGTCCAGTGGTATTTCGAAAATATCCAGTCAAACATTGACACCTATATGAACCTAAGCCATTCACGCATTCCGAAAAGGGATGGGTAGAACAGATGGAATTATTGGCTGCGCATTCATCAAAATCGATGCATTTTGGATTACCAGGTGGGTTGAAATATCCTGAAAAGAAAAAGGGAACATGTCAATTTGAAACTTAATTGCGGGAAGGACAGGGAATAGATGATGGACAAGGATAACAATGGCTAACTGAATCATGGTATCCTGGATGCTATAAATGACAGTTGAATGCTATCAGTTTAACAGATTTTCAATTGTTGCCAAACTTATGAACTTATGACGTTCAGTGATGTCTTGCGTTGAGTCAGTGAAGATGACATGTCGACTTTCATCACTGGACAAATTTAAATTTTCACCTAATTGAAACAAACTTTGTCTGATCTGAAAAATAGAAATTATTTTCGGTATACCGAGAAGTTTCTTTGCGGCAAATATCAGCATCTCTGAAAACAGAAGTAAAACCACAGAGATAAATTCCCCTGTCTGTGTGTTTATGTCTAGAGATGACATTTCTAAGTGCTAGTGTTCACGACCAATACTATAAACGAGGGGCAAGAAAGTCAAAGTTCCATTGAACGCAATGTCAATTTAAGAACCACAAAACCGACATCACATTTAACGCACAGAGTCAATAGATTCAGATCGTAATGAATCAAACAGTGTGAATGAGTTTACCACTAAGAAAAAATAGGTCAAACGTATGTATTTTTCACCTTCACTTTTCAGCTTGAGTGCAATCTGACTCTTGAGACTGATGCGTTCATTGATCCGAGCTGCTTCTTCAGTGCGCACGCTTGGGGTCTACCATTGCATACAATGACATTGGTTTAGTATTATGTCCACTCTAGACTAACCCACCCCCAAATGAACCTATCTCCCTAAGCATAGCGTATCACAACAATTTGACAGTGAAAAGACACTCACCGGGACGGCATTGGCAATCGTATTCTCCAATCGTATTATGACAAGTTGAATTAATATCACAGGAAACATTCCCAACTCGACATTCGTCTATGTCGATGCAATTGTTATTGATTGTCGTAAATCCTGAACGACACAAACAATGAAAGCTGCCGACAGTGTTGACACACATCTGAGCACAGTTGGATGCATTTCTCGCACATTCATCAATGTCTGCAAAAATGAATCACCATGGGGTTAATAAAAAAGTTGTCTCTTGATCATTGACAATACATGACATACACCGTACATGTGCGGGACTATCGGGTTTGTAAAACAAACCCAATCTTCATGGTTTGCCTCCAATTGAAGCTAACTATCAAATATTGATTCCTCAATCATTGCGTCTGCTGTTCAGTTGTCGGAACTGCCGTTGCGGTTCATTCGTGCCGTGGCTCAAACACATTGAAGTGTATATATCAATTTATTACTGACTAGCGATCGATTTGGATCACACAGCAGCCACACTTGTCACAATTTCACGTCATTTTAGCTTAATATGTACTGAGAGCATTCTCGAGTGTGTGTGTATTGCAAATAAGAACAGATTTTTGAAAAGCCAAATTGCATTTGCAAAATTGAAATACATCAAGTCAATATGCTTCGGCTCGCACAGCATGTCAGCTAAGGGATCGTCCATCATCCACGTGGACAAAATAATGGGATTTTTGACCCCTCACCTCACCTCACCCTAGACAATTCATGGATGTTGTCCCACACCCCTCCCCCTCTCCCTGTGGACAGTGGACAACTGCTGATATTCATTTTCGATATCTATTCAACTTTACTAATCTGCATTCACGGGCCTACAGTGTGGATTCAGAGCTAAATTATATTCTTAGTGATTGTTCGATAATCCGGCTGATATAGACCGGTTGTTTATGCCATAAGATCAGAAAGGCTAAATGCACGGGACACAATAATAAGTTAGGCATATTTTGACAAACTATGTAATTATCTTGTGAGTTTTTTCCATGAATCTAAGGAGGCATATATGTGAAGTTATGTAAGAATTATATACCTGTATTTTTAATTTTGAAAGAGATCTAATTAGCGGATATTCGATGTCATGTGATCTGTCTAATATCTTTCAGTAATCTGAGATAAAACCGAACTGAATGTACTTGAATCACCAAAGCCATTAATAAAACACGGTTGACTAGACAACATACAATTCTTCAGGAACCAACTTTGCGGTAAAATCTCAAACCAGACATTGATCAAGATTCAAACTCATCATTGCAAAATGATGAAAAGTAGATTTATGGGACATGTTTGTAACAATGAATGAACATTTTCCCTCTAAGTGTCCAAGTGGACTCGTCCAATTGCCCTCCACCTCCTTCACACGGACGGCCAGTGGACAGCACTACAAAGCCACTTCCCCCTTTGCTTGACACGCGGATTATGGACGATCCCTAATGGCAGTAAGAAAGAAAGCAAATCCCAGCATGACCGGAATCTAAGTACTGATTTTATCGATGAAACTCGTATTTATGCGAAAAGACAGCTACCATTTAGTAGCACTGTAATGAAAGATCCTTGTGTTGTGGTGCAATTGATAGATTTGGATTTCTTAGGCTTGTAAAATGGCCATAAAATGCCTTTATGCAACACGAAGACTATGTGATTCTTCTTCATAATATTTTTACTTTTACTGAATAACGCTTCAAGACATCAATTATTGGAATTGGGCCTTAATGTTCTATAGTAAATAGGTATTCGAAGTACATATACTAGTGTCAATGATAAGCTGTCGTATAGGCTACATGTGGATGGCTATAAAATGACAGCTGGTAATCATGCCAGCTCTCAAAACTAGACTTCAAAAGAGGAGAAGCATTAACAGCAAATACAGAGCGAGGACAACAGAACACTACAAAAGTGCATAGAGAACAATAGTTGCTTGACATCCTAATAGGAATTTAACTACGAAGGCATGCGCTTGACTTCGAAAGATAAAGCACAACAGTAAAAAGTCTTTTGTAGTTATCATTTTAAAGGATATGGTAGTCTATATCTTTCAGTGATGCACGATGGATGTTGTGAAAAATAGAGGGTCACGTGTAGGAATACTGAGCATGTGCAATCATCTCATGACGTCGTAGACAAATGGCCAGCTATGTCCAACTAGCTAGAATCCCCGCATTGGTTGATTGACAAAATAAACTCCATGCATGCGGTGTTTAATGAAAAAGCAAAGCCAGAAATTTCGAGATTTTTTATCAAAAAATATAAATGATATTTCATCATACTTCTTCATACACTATGTTTTTTGTTCTCCCATCTTCTGCGTTTATCAATACCAAGTCCTTGTTTCCTGTTCTTGATACGACAACGTATAACATCCCATGTGAGAAAGCTGACTTGGAAAGATGCAAGCCAACCATGCTAAGTACTTGACCTAGAGCGAAGTTTTCTACTTTAATTGCTGTTGCAAAGCATGGTCTAATAGGGAAATTGGCTTCCTTTAACCGATTGCCTGGTCGGATGATAAAATAATAGCGACATCATCAGAAAGAATTATCCGCGTCCGTCTGACGTAATCCAACTAAATGGTAAGCTTGGTCTTGAGCGGGGAAATTTGAGTTAAAACCTGGGGATCTCATTTCTTTGCATCCAAAGGGTGTCATCTGACAAAGCACTGTTGTAAGCTACTTTCGAATGCTACTCGTGAATGTCTCATTTGGTAGAGTGTTGGCCTAGAATGCCAGGTGTCGGTAGTTTCAATCCACCAAGACGTACTTCCCGTCTATGAATATATTGCAGGTGATGCTAAGTGTGGACTAAGTCCCCACTTCAAAATATGATGCTGACTATGTATTACTGATATCTAGGTATCAGCAGTTTGACTTGACGGCTAATGCTATGTTGTCTTGGGGATAAAGTCATGTGTTTGGATTACATAGAAATTTCAATTGAGTAATTGGGCCCCAATGATCGATGGTTCCACAGCGCATTTCGTAGAGCAGTATATCTCGAAATAGACACCGAAATAGTAAACCGAAGGTCGGTGGTTAAAATCCACCGACATACGAAATTATTTTCCGTCTATGAAATTTTAAAAATGCTCTTACTCTTGACTGGATTGATACATTTGCTGGTTAACGAATTCTGGTGGCTGTGGAAAGTCGTCAACTTTATGCTTTCCTATAGACAGCAGCACAACGAACTTTTGTCATGGGCAAATTTTGTTGCCTGACAAACTATTGACATATTATTCACATTACCTATCGATGCCTGAGACGTAGAGTTTGATGTCGTAGTACTATTGACATTCTAAATTTCGAGCAATCGTAGGTACTTCGTCATCCAATACAAATCCTGAACTGATCTATTTCGCTTTGCATTTGCATTCCGCTTGGGATTTCGTCCTAAATGTGCTGTTCTCTTTGGCATTTCCCAAAAATTACAAATCAGAAATAAGGAATGTGATTATATCATTAAAATCTGAAGACACAAGTATTTTTTTAAATGTTGGAGAAAAGTATAATAATACTTTCAAAAGTTGCATTACGAATGCTTGGCCAAATAATAAATTTCGAAAATTGAATCAAGCAGTTTTCAGGAATTTTGCAATTGTTGTTATAAGCAATTGCTTTTGAATACACACTGAAAAGTCAATATCATTGCTATTTTTTAAACAAATCTTTAATTATCATGTTTTCACAGTAAAACCGGAATCCAAAACAATCTCTGATTTCTTTTCTGAAATATTGATATATTACAATAGTGTGATTCCCGTCCGGTATTGCCGGAATTTTGAAAATATTAGATCTGGGTTGTCAGTTATTTATATAGATTCAGGAAATTACCTGTGCAGTTTTCTCCATCGCCTTCATAACCACTTGGACAAGGGCCGCATCTGTAGCCTGTGGAATTTTCACTGATCTCAGAGGCAGGGACATCGGTACAGGAAGAAAAGCAGGGATTATTCCCGCAACCATCTTCATCAAGATGACAATATTGACCAGACCATCCATTTGAGCAGTCACATTCAACATCAATATACAACTGTGTAGCATTGGCCGGCCATTGACAGGTTGAGTTATTCTTAAAGACATGAAGAAAATTTTAATTATTTTTGGAAAAGTGGCCTAATGAACTTGAACAAGTTATGTATCTCAATTTGATTGCTTGAAATATCTAGAATGACCGAACAAGTTGTGCAATCATTTTACATATTCAGCTGGCAAGCTAATTTCGAGTCATACTGCCGGGCCCTTGCAGGACAAAACGCAGTGTCTACGCCTGCCAAGGAATTGTTCAAGTCTAAGGACATCTTTCTATGCAATTCAAGTTAAATAAGCACGGTGACTTTTCACTGGACTCTATCTCCTACAAGCTGTTGTATAGATTTTCCCGCTCTTGTTTTGCAAAGCGCTGAATCCGATACCGGAACTGAAATTCAGTGTACCAGTTCATACGCTGACAATGACAAACAACAATTCAAGGCAACGGTGTGGTGGTACCGGATAGTGAACAGTATACTACAAAAATAGATGCTCTTGTCAATGATACGTCTAAATTCGAAAAAAATAAGTATCCCAAATAATTTAGATAATCACCCAGTCTGTAAAGATAAACGAAGCTTAACGTACTTTTCGAACAAATATGTAAAGCCGAAAACACCGATTAACAGTTTCAAGAGAATATTACCTTCTGGTAGCTCAATCGGTAAATTATATGGTACAATTAAAGTTCATAAAGAAAGCAAAGGAGTAAGACCAATTGTCAGCACCATTAGCACTCCGGCATATGGTTTAGCTAGGCATTTGGACGAAATAATTAAAAACCAAATCAACACTAAGTATATGCTTAGCTCAACTAATCAATTCATTCAAGAAATTGAGGCTGAGAAGGACAAATTTGACTCAAGCAATTTTTTGTGTAGTTTTGACGTCGAGTCACTATTCACAAACGTACCTGTAAAATAAGTAATTGATTTAGCTACAGATCTTGTTTATAGTGAAAATGGCAATAGGAAGCACCAGCATGACAAAACCATTTTCAAAAAGTGATTAGGTTTTTCAGTCAATGGGTGTCTATCCTTTAATGGTAATGTATATCGCTAAATCGATGGCGTTAGTATGGGCTCACCATTGGGTCCTACGTTAACAAATTTATTTCTTTCTAACTTTGAGAAAAGTTGGATGAATGAATCATTTCCGCAAAATTTTATAGACGGTATGTCGATGACATATTAGTTTTGATAATATTGAGAATATAGATAAATTCCTTTCTTTTTTGAAATCAGAACACCCCAATTTAAAGCTTACAGTAGAGAAAAGTGAAACTATAATTTCATTTTTGGATGTTGAAATTGACAAAAGTAATGGCCTATCCACATCAATTTTTAGGAAAAGTACATGTACAGGTCTTTCAATGAATTATAATGCTACCTGCCCTATCCAATGGAAACGTACCCTTATGATAGGAATGTTGCATAGAGCGTATAACGTATGCTCAAGCTGGAAACTGTTTGATATAGAGATTAAAAATATCACAAAAATTCTATTAAGCAACTCATATCCCAATGACTTCATCAACTCGTTAATAAAGCAGTTCCTGGAAATAAAATATAATACGGATGCCAAAGTAACGAAGAAAGGTGAATGGGAGGATACCAAGTTTATGATGCTTCCGTTTGTAGGTAAAACATCCATAAAATTCCGACGCAAACTTGGTAACGCATTTAGGAAATTGGACCATGATGTTAAAATAACATTCAATACTTGCGAAACAGAACAGTATTTTAGTCTGAAAGATAAAACAAATAAGCTGATGCGATCATGCGTTGTGTATAATTTTGATTGTCGGGTTGATCCTGATACCCAATACTTGGGACAAACGAAACGCAGATTACATCAAAGAATAAAAGAGCATATAAGATGTAACTCAGCCGTAAGTAGCCATCTGAACATATGCCGAAACTGTACTAATGACATTTGTAATTCCTTTTCTGTTGAATACACAGGACGTAGTGAATTTGAAACTCGTATAGTACGAGTAGAAGCGCTGTTAATAAATGATAAAACTCCTAGATTAAATCAAACCCTAGGTCCTAATGGTAAATCTCTTTTCTTAAAATACTCGAATAATTGCTTTTGATAATTGTAATTGTTTTCCTTGAATCGTTCGTTGTTTGTCATTGTCAGCGTATGAACTTAAGATGCTCTATTCATTTGTTTCAGCTGCGCAAAGCTAATTCGCATTCAGTCTACCAGGTTTATCAATTTATGCCCTTAAGATACCGGATGATGCATTCAACTTACCAATTGACAGCATTCAAGTTAGCATAGGAAAACGCAATATCCAAGTACTATTAGGAATCAAAATCACAATTCAATCAGTCATTATACCAATTCTTCTTTTCATGTTGATTTGCTCTCCTCGATATTTAAAACGGATGTGGCTACTAAACATGGTTATTCAGTTTTTGATGTGGAGTTATGAAGGAGTTGTTCAATAAATGCTCATATCGTGCACGATGATTCCCGACCACATCTAAATAATGTGGTGCCACAGCTAGATTCCACGTACATACTCAGACTCCGTACAACCCTTTTCTCAATCCAATGGAGCAAACACACAATTGCCTTAAGGACACTGTAAGTCGCCAGCTAGACACTGAGCAAGTTCAACAGGACCTATAGTAAACTGAGAAAGCCTTTTTTGAACATGTTTTACATGGAATGACACAATCGGCATATCAAAAATTTTTCATACACTGTAAATCGCTAAATACCAATCACATACGAAGGATGCATACCAAAATATTTTTTTGGTATATTTCTGTATTCTCTTGGTATATATTTGTATGCTTTTCGTATATTATTTCAAATGTGGTATGCTTTACACACTAAAGCCATAATAGCACAATGTTAAAAGAAAGCATCAATGATTTCTAATATATGTTGATTTAAGGCCTTTTGTCAATAAAGATCACACTAATGTTACTACTGTTCTGTAAGTAGTGAGATAATGACATTCTAACGTCATACTTTCAATAATGAATTCGATTTTAATACATGTAAGTCTAAGGCATTTCATAAATAATCAAGAAGTATTTAACCATCAACAATTATGCATTATGCAATCTTGGAACTAGGCATATTATCAATCCGAAATAAAAACACATTATAGTTCATGAGCGCAGAAATAGCTATGCTTGAGATATATAAGTCAACATGATTTCACGAAAGATATCGTTGATATGAATTGATGTTCATTAGCTTGGCTCATAAAGTAAAACTAACTAAACGTCCTGTTAAAGTTGCTAGACAAGTAGCAATGACGACAACCTCGCGGAGCATAAAATTCACAATAAATCTAATTAAATATCACTCTATATTCACGACTGGCATTACTGAAAAAAGTTATTCGAAAGTAGTATGTAATACACATATTTTTTGCTATGTGAATTAAAGCTGCTCATACTAAACACATACGAATGAAGACCAATTTGCATCGGGTCTCGTATATAAAACATACCAACAACTCGTATTTAAGTGTAAAACAGCCAATCACAGATAGAATAGTTCGTATCGCTATATACCAATCACATACGAAAGTAAGTGAGATTTCGTATGAACAACATACCAGATCTCTGTAAACATTCGAGAATCTCGTATCAGATGTTACTTTCAAATTGTATGTGATTTTGGTATATGTTTGTATGTAATCTTCGTATCCAGCGATTTACAGTGTACATGAGATTTCATTTCAAAAATCAAGTTAACGCTGTTGCTTTTTAGGCTGCATTTGCTGATTTGGTTTTATCTCAGCGTTTAGAAGACGTATCACAATGATAATCAATGGCTTTCTTGATATGCGAATCTTTATGTATTCGAACAAGGTAGAATATGTTTTATGTAGGAATCTATTTGATTACATGAAATTGAATTTAAAAAAATTAGGCAAGTTGATATTCTTCTTTGGTAGACTGATTGCGCAATTGGTGTTAAGACGATTACGAATCCCGGTAAATTGATTCCACTCTCTGGGAACAAGAACAAGAGAAGCTATATATGCAGCACGTGTCAGTGACTAGAACTCGTCTTTGATTCTTAAAGGAGCTGACAGCTAACGATTTACGACATCAATAATTCACCCGGACTGAAGTCGATTTGGAGATCACTAATCGATACAGGGAGATTGTCATATACTCTGAGCGTTAAGTTTAGAAAATTGCCTGATTAACACATGACTTTCACATGTTCATATTCATAAATCCGACACTTTGTAATAATAGAGGGCTAGAGCGGACATGCACATTGAAAGCAATCCCAAGTTGCGGACAATTGGACATGCTTTGTCATGACAGCGGTATGTAAATGATGGCGGCGTCTAGTCGTTGACAATAGGAAGGTATCCCTTCCATGTCAGTCCACTTTGTATAGGTTCACACTATAGAATCATTTTAACAAAAAAGCTTGCAATACAAGGCACATCACCTTGCTGCAAGAATTTGTATCTACTACAGATTTCAGTCATTTGATTTTCCTTAAGATGTAATAGCATTCAATTAGATAGGGGCATGATCAAGCAACTGAAATTACCATTAACAAACAGCTGTTGTCCATAGTTCACTAACAAAGCGGAAAGTCGGATTTATAAGCTTATATTCAACGAAAAATATGTATTAGCAACTCCGAAGAAGACGAATACATTAAGTCTATGGACGAGGACTTTCTTTATGCAAAGCCAAGTATCAGTGATTAAATGTCGAATATGTTTAAATGATTTATTGTCCTGATACTTTCCCATTTACTGTCCTAGAGGCCAATAAACGATCTTAACGTAGACATCTTCACACTCTTATAGAATATGTGTACAATGTCTATGTGAGCACAATACATAGCTTTGAAAGTCTGACCATTAAATTGAAAAGTACCACCGACATGAGTCAATAATATAGCAACTTGTAGTTAATTTTATAATAACTGTGTCATCTTTATCTATAACCTTGTACACAAGTGAATATATATCTACACCTTTTTCCATTCTAATTAAAAGTTGTTCCATTCAATTTGAAACATTCAGTTAAGAACAAGTTCTATTCTACTACGAAAACAATATGACAGTCACCAATGTAACTAAATACCATATTGCTAACCGAGTATTCGTTGCTGAGCGATGACATCAGTTTTCTTATAGCTTCATAGATTGCCTGGTTTAACACCACGATATTCCATCATATCACTCATGTCAGTGTCTGTGTTAGATGCACCGGAGCTTATTGACGTTGACATTGCATGGGAAGTCATGATTTCGTCTTCGTATACTTCGAGAAACTTTACCAAATGAAATAGACTAACTAACTCAGCACTTGATATTATTTGCTGCTATTCATACCAAACACAAGGAGCGAGGGGGTATCTTAGCACACAAAACGTGTGGATCGCGCACTCAAAAAGTGCGTGCGTGTATGATGCATGGGATGATGGCGCGCTAAACCGATCTGAAGATTCCTACTTTTGTTATTGTTCGATTTCTAAGAATGACTCATTTTATCCGATAATGTGATGATGTAGTTATCGAATGTGGCTGTCAACGCTCCGGTCCGACAAGACATTGGCGAATTGATGAACACTTTTAAAATAAAATATTTTATTGTTTATTGTTTTTTTATGATCCTCTTATTAGGAGGTATTGTTATCCATATCATTTGATTCATCAGATTCCATGTTGTACATAAGTATATTATGAAATATTATGATATAATTGATTGTTTCTATGTCATTTTGTTTTAGTAGTAGAATAGAGCACGTTCTTAACTGAATGTTTTAAACTAAATAGAACATTTTTATATTGAACGGAACAACTTTTCATTAGACTGGAAAAAGGTGTAGAATTGAAGAGAGGAGAAATTACATATTTATAGCTTTCATAATTATGCATCTTACGCGGCACTGACAAAGCTGAACACGGAATGTCTTTGTTTGTGACATTGATCTGGTATCGGTGGCCGTCACACTCAATCTCAAAGTTCCAGTAACGACAGAAACGTTTCTCCATTCTAGAGTACTTCCAGACAAAGTTATCCACGGAACGTTTGTGTCTACAGAGAGTGTCACGCTGTCATTGACATCGGGATCTGAGGCGGATACATCAACAGAGCCGCTTTCTCCGAGAACCAGTTCTAAATTCGTATCATTGTTATTGAACGTGGGCTGAGCATTGTTTTCCACCTCCTGCGTCCTTTCTGTATTTTCCTGGTTTGTCTTCGTTTCATTCCCAAAGCTTACATCCTTGGTCATGGCGGAATCAAATAAGCAATCCTTGTTTGTCCCACATACTGCTTCAGCACTGTCCTTCAGCTCGGGATTATCAGCAAATGATGTCACAGAGCTTGTAAATTGAGGTCTGTAACTTGCATTGAATTGCGAATTACACTCAGCCCTTGTGTAATGGAATAATGACTCATCCGCATCTGAGCAATTTATGGCATCTACAAAGAAATAGCAAACACAGCAGATATCAAAATATTGAATTGTTACGTGATACAGGGCCGTCAAATGGCCGTCGTAAGTCAGGGACTCATCCGATGGGTAATGTGGGTCATAGAAATTAACAATACCATAGTTACATAGTTGTGTTATCTACTTCTATGATGTGGGTTTTACTAATTATCAATCGAAAAAAGGTACTGCAATGTGAATTAGAAGTAGGCACATAGGGAAAAGCAACAGCATGAATAAGATGACGCGCTAAATGCAAAGGAAAAATTGATTTTTGCAATACTGTGCATTACAATTATATTTTCTATATACAGTCAGGTCAATTTTTCCTTTACTTGCTTACTACAAAATGCAGCGCAATAATGCCTGCCGCACTCTTTAATAATTTTTTTCTTCATTTCCAATTTTTGTCCTGTTTGTCGCATTTTAAGATAATTGTAAGCAAGATTTCTAAATCTTTATGGATGCTTTGAATGTTGTTGTACATGCTAATGCGTACTTTGAATCTGTGGTCAGTTAATGCGAATTAACAGAAATAAGTTACAATTAATTTCCGCTCACAAAATAAATCTCCCATTGGGTGACTAGTAACATGAAAGTTTCATTTCAGTGATTGAGACCATCTTCTTACTTTCTGATGCATTATTTCACTTACATGTCATTCCAATTGGAAAAATTTCTTCGTCAGTAGAATTTGATGGCAATGCAATGGTTTGATTTCTACTCTTAAGATCGTCATCCTTGTCACCATTATTATTTCCCATAAGACCTGAAAATATTTGAAATAAATCAATTTATTGCAATTACAATGGATTCATATAAAAGAATGTCGATGAAAGAACTTGCATATGGGAATTTGTTCTTAAGTCTTAGCAATATTGAAAATATGGAACTAAGTAAGAATGAACTTTATGTTTATGGATGAAATTGCAAATTCTAAGAAGTTTTTCCTCTTATGAGCGAAGTTCTCATGATGTTTTCGTTCGTTCCTTAAATTTGATTTTCTTACAAGATGCTTCTAATCTGTTTACTTTCGACATATTTGTGGGTTTTTATACGTAAGCCTTTATTTTTCGTAAATGAAAATCTATACGGAGTGTATGCAAAACTACATTCAAGCAAACTTTAAGTGATTTGAGGCAGTAAACATAAAAGAATTTGCTGCAAAATCACACAATATACATACATGTACATTGAAAGATATACTAACTATGTTTAAAAGAGCACTATATAATATGCTGAATCATAAAAGGGAAAAAAGAACGTGCGAATTTTTCAGTTCGAACAATAGGATAGGAATAGTTATTTGAAAGAGCTAATTTACACGGCAAAAAATCGCTCAACAAATGCTCCGAGTCACTTACAACTACACTGAACAAATTTTGTGACAATTTGATTTGCCTGCGTTCTAAAACATCATCATATTTGTCACATTTTGATATACCATTGTACATAATGCGATGGGCTCTCTTTTCAACTTTTACAAGCACATTGTTATCTTTTTTATTGAGTCCCACGAAAACTAGGGAAGCATAGTCAAAACTGATCGAATGATTGCCAAATATATGTCATGTAACTTTATAGTGGAAACAAGGGACTTTAATCGGTGACGATGATGTAAGCGACCACTGGCCTTTACACGCAAGTAATTCGCATGATTGTCCCATGTTAATGTGTCATTCAAAATATCACCTAGACATTTTGCCATAGAAACTCGATTTACAGAAAGTGGCTCATCAAAGAATATGGAATGTCGGGAAATAAGCATGACATTAGACTTTCTGGTATTCAACGTTGACATATTTAATGAACACCATCGTGCAACGTTCAGAGCTTCATCTTCAATAGCGTTGCGATTACAAGATGCATTACCGTTGGAAAATTGAACAACAATCCTGACATCATCGGCATACTTGACCATAGTAGGCCTACTCTCGTCAGATACAGGGGCGCAGCAGCGAATTTTTCCTAGGGGGGGGTCCGACAAATTTTCAGATAAAGTATCGCTAAAAATCAATCCATGATATATTATGAAATCTTACGTAATTCCAGTATTGACTTGTTTATCAGGCAGAGCCGCTCATAGTTCATTGATATACATACCCTATCAACCAGAGCGGTCGCCGCGACCGCCATGGTCAGTCGCCTTCGGAGTCGCCTAAAGGTCGCCCTCAGCGTCGCCGGGGATTCCTATTTGTCCACCGCCCTGACTGCCTGAGGCGGTCGCCTTAAGAGCCGGAGCGCAGTCGCCCGGAGGTCTACCAGCGGTCGCCTAGCAGATGAGGTGCGGTCGCCTGTAGGTAGCTGCGGTCGCCGATTCTACCGATTTGCCCCTACCCTTCAGTTGAAATTTCCCATTGCGCTATTAATTTGTAAAACACTAGAGCTGTCTCCCTAAGATGCAGGTGCATCAGTACTGCTCCACTGAAAACCAATAAGCTTCCTATGAGGAGTAGTAGAAATAAAGCGAAATTACACAGAATACAATATTTTGCAATACACCTGCACCGATTCAATGAAAATTTAATGTGCACACATGAAAATTGTATTTATAAGCACTGAAGATACAAAAGTACAAATTAACGATCGAAAAATACAACTGTTCTATGGAGGTTACAAAATGTTCTATGAAAGGCATCGAAAGACATAATTACGTAGTACAATCTAAATAACAGGAACTTTCTTAATTACATTGAAATTTGATGACTCCAAATTGTCAGAAAAAAGCATCGATTTTCCAGATAAAATTTTGACAGAAACATGCAGGTTTGATGTTGTTAATAAAGTTCCTGCCATTTAGATTATATGCACAATAGCAGCTACACAGATAACCAGGATATAACACCAAATACAAGAGATGAAAAATTGAGTCACCTATTGAGAAAAGGAGTATCAGGCACAATTACTCAGCTGCAGGGGAGCGTTGGTGCCTCCTTCCATCAGATCTATCTTTTGCGTGCTTTAGTACGCTCTGCAGAGAGGCCTCTATTAACCTTCTCAGTCACATGAGGTCTAGAAAGTTTGATACCGCACGATAAATTCGGGAATTCTTGAATGGAAATTTATTGTTCCTGCCGTGAAATGAATACTTCATCGAAATATCCGCAGCCAAAATCCTTTAAAATATTTCGTTTAGTCCGCTGCCGCCGATCAGTGAGAACTGCTTTGCCTGAAAAATAAAGCTGCATTTAAAATGGTGAAGCTTCTCTACGTACGTCAGTACATTTCCACTTCATTGTGGCGTACCTAAATCAAACACAGCAAATAATTTTAAAACGATGTGAGTGGCTTTGTGATTCCAGTAAATCATTTGTGTCTGCAAAAGTCATTTGAATGATTCAGTTGATAATCAGGTCGTGCGTGGCACCGCTCTTTTAATGCCGACGATCATTGAGCGATGCAAATGACAGTGACACCTTCTGCCTTTATTTTGAATTGAAAATCTCACGTGTGCCTAATATTGAAAGTAGTCAACTAGTCATCCAGGTCAATATAAACCTTAATTATGCATTAAAGCAAGTCTACATAAAGTTCGACGTAGAAACACTGTTTAGACCCCAGGTCAATATAAACCTTAATTATGCATTAAAGCAAGTCTACATAAAGTTCGACGTAGAAACACTGTTTAGACCCCAGTTCAATATATACCTTAATTATGCATTAAAGCAAGTCTACATAAAGTTCGACGTAGAAACACTGTTTAGACCCCAGGTCAATATAAACCTTAATTATGCATAAAAGCAAGTCTGCATAAAGTTTGATGTAGAAACACTGTTCAGACCAGCTCTATCTGCTGAGCCACAGGAATTACGACCAATTTCAATAACCAGACAGAAAGCAGTCACTGCCAAATTCTGAACGTTGTAGCGAGCTAGTGAGTGAGCGAAATGCCATTTCGGTGCTCTTGCTCAGATTTGCGCGACTCATCTTTCTCTCTATTCATGCAACGAAACCGTTGAATGACAGTCGTAAGTCAAGGAATAAGTGGACCGGTCTTTTGAAAGAATTAGTCAATATCATGCGCTCCTGCAGGATAGGAATAAAAAACATCACTATAGGCTGTGAAGTTTATCAGATAGAATTGGAGGTCTGAAACAACTCATCCAATATTTTCGAAAATCACCCGGTAATTTCTTCAATTTCCTGTTGATAGAATGAGATGTTATGAAGATTGATACGCAACCGGAAATACATTCATTCTCTGGACTGTGATCAATTGCAGCGCTCGCATCTTGAAACAGCTATCAGATTATTTGTTAGAAAATGTTAACATGCAAAAAGTTTAATACAGCTCTTCTATTTCTTCTGAGATCTATCTAATAGAATTGATGACGTGGCCACAGGAGAAATTGTGACTAGACATGGCCAAAGGCGAGCGAACGGTTTACGGCTAGACGAGGCTTCAGATAGAAAATATCAGCTCAGCTAAAATTCTGGCCGTTGTAGCCGATAAGATATGTGAAACAAAAATTTTGAAGATTTCTGCCACGATTGAAAAATCCAATTAACTGTGCATAGCTCTCATTATTTATATCTGTTTAAATTTGCACTCTGAAGGCTACACATTCGCACATAAAACTTGAACAGATTCAAAACGATTAAACCTAATAGTGTGGCACTCTGTGTTATGGCCCTTTTATATTCGCAGTTCAAGGAATGGGATATTCACGAGCCTGGATGAAGTATACTTACGATGATTAGACACTTTTTATAAACCGGCATAGACGCTTTAATTCCAATCGACTTAAGACATGCTTTCTCAATCTGACGAAATCACTTGCTTCAAGCAACAATATCAATTAATCTATATTGACAAATTATCGTCTCATCAATTTCACAGATATCCCTGAAAATTGCAAAATATTTTTTGTAAAACATTAAAATCTTCTTTCAAAGAGAAAGAAGATCGATGAGACTCATTAAGCTTACTAAAAATAATTAAGACTAATTTGCCGATGAAGTTGAGCAAACGTAAAGCACGCGAATTTAAGAAAATTCAGCAATAGCTTCGTCTATGTTCAGCTATACAGAGGTGCGCCTATCGCGATGATGCATAAATGTAGTGGTAACATGTAAAAATGAGATAACTTAGTGAAATCTCTGTGGGGATGAGGTTGGTTAAATGAAATATTTTAAACGTTGCAGCTTACTCGAAAATGTTTACCCCTTATGTCTTATGGCCGTCTACTTCACGCCCGTCTAATGTCAAGTTACCAGAATTGACTTTATCTCATTGCAGCGAACCATCAATTAGCGCCAACGCTGTGCAAAGTATCTTGCAGTCAAAGCTCGATAATCAAGAGTATAAATACCAGGTTTACTATCTCTTAATTATTGAAAGTCTGAATTCAAAAGCATCTTATATAAGCCGCCAAATATACAAAAAATGCCGCGGCCGTATGATCTTAATTGACCGAAGTCTTAATTGTCCGTGTCTGAATTAACGAGCTTCGACTGGATTCACTGTATTCATGCGAAGCGATTCGTTAACGATGTCAGTCTGTCCGCACGATTCTATTTGAATGGTCCTGAAAAATTGGCTTGCTTTACCTATAGTCAAACATTTATAACCAAAGGAACACTTTTTTACATCACATCTAATTCAAAAGTTATCTGTTGAAATACATGTATTTCAGTCAATTCAGTGTTTGGTATAATGTGTAGTGCGCAGGTAAACCGCTATTTACTAAATTTATCTATCATCACTTCATTCGACTTACCTGATGCGAATTTCGTTTGATAAGTAATCCATTATATCAATATTTTCGGCTCAAGATATTCCTCGCATTTTCTATATTGTAATTTGGTTGATAATCCATTAATAAGATCAATCAATTTACATACGATGTCCAGAGGTGTCAGTCAGGCAACTCCAAATAAGTAGAGACACGAATGAAACTTCTAGATTATTCTGCGCTATTTCTCTTTGTGAAATGAAGCGATGACCTCTATTTCACCCCTCGAGTTGAAATGTGATCTTCCGATTGCGCTGCGCTATCGAAGGCGCACGAGAAAGTTATCTGCTATCGGGCTGGACTGGACAAAGCGCTCTTGTGTGCGTACAACCAACAGTTGAAATATTGTCGTTCAGTGAATTGGTTGTTGTTCAGTGAAGTTGAATGGCGCCACATCATATGAGGGGCTGCTGTGATTTTTGGAGATGGGCGATTTGACCACACCTAGCTCATTGTTTGGCAATTAATGCGGGGCGCTATTTGGTGTTTCGAAGTTTGCATAGATGAGGCGGTGTTGAGGTGTGAGACAAATTCAATGAGGGGCTGTTGACTGTTATTTCTTGAAGTTTGACAATTTGACAGAATCTCAATTATTAGATAATCGTTGTTCGGCGCTACTTTCCGTATCGAATGCTATATGGTGACGGGCAAAACGAGAGGAGAGATTCCTACCTTTCAAATAAACAAGTGAATATCATATCAAACCCGTTGTTTCTGATGTTAAATTCTAAACGTTAATGCTCATCATCAGTATCAGTACACATACAAATATTACATGAGTTACAAATATTACAAATACATGAGTTGCGAAGGTGTTGTTCTTGATGGTATTTTTCGGTGTACTCCTCTGAATGCACGAGTCAATGTCTTGGGTGGATACGAACGTAAATCGTGTGTCCATTGTCGTCGGTCTTCCACTATTGATATGACTTTGTTTTCTGTTTAACTTGAATATATTTCAGTCTGATTGCATCATATTAAGTCTGACTGAATCATCTCTTTTAAAGTATGCAAATTTCAGATAGCAACTCGCTTTAACCAGAAGTCCAATATTAGAAATAATAAAATGCGGGGCGGCTCCTTCTATTTTCAGAGATGTGCCATGACAGAACAATGAGGGGCAAGATTAAGCATAAATGGGTTTCCTAAGAGAGTCGGAGATTCGCAGCTTCATTTGAGAGGGGCGTAAAAGTCAGACACTAAGAACAAGTTAGTTGTCGCACATGAAAGTTAGACTCGGGCTTCGCCCTCGTCTAACTTTCATGAGCGACAACTATCACTTCTATTAATAGAATTCTCTAACTCCCTTCTCTCCCTAACTGTATCACAGGCTTGAAGCGACCGAGATATTATGCAACACTCATCGAGGATTCTTCCATTCATTTACAATTTAATGAATGAACAATAATACAACTTGCAACCTTGATTGACGAAAAAATTGACAAGCATTGAAATTCAGGCATAGTCAGAATCATGGTCAGAATGATATGAAGTTCAGGGTTAAGTCAAGAATTTTGTGCAATTTTTTCATTGCCATCGATGCGTCATGCAAATATATATGAAGCATTGCAACCAAAGATGTTTGACGCAGCATTTCACGATTGAATGCATCATATCATCATGTAGCGAAAATCACTGAGAGAAATGAGCTACGGTTATCTATTCCAAGGAAAAACTTGCCTAGATGTGCCAGACGGCCGATCGATGACAGTTTCGGGCCAGTCCACTAACATTGGAGATACGTTTTTCTTAGAAATCACAAGAAATTCGCTGCTCAATGTGTGTGACAACTCTGGGGTCGTTCTATTTCAAAATTAGAGCTCGTGTGAACTTAAAGGGCCGACTCACGACCACCCCCTGTCAAAAAGATAAACGTGAAAATTGGGGGGGGGCAACCCTCGACTTTAAGAGATCACATTTCACGTCATTTTTCGAAGAGAACGGTCACAAATTGACATGATCATGCATTTTTACTTCCAAATAAGCCATTTTCGAAAAATTTGTTGGCCCCCATTTTTTCATGTGGCCCAAGACTTTTTGACGAGGGGCCCACGACTCATTTTCTCGCGGGAAATGCATTGATCTAGTTTGATTAAATGCGTTCGAATTTCTGCATCAGAAGCATCTTTTTCCACAAGCATTCTACATTTGAGTCTTAATTAATTAGAAACTCTGAAGCTGATTCCGAAATTTTTGCAATTTATGTTTTGCGAAACCGGAATATTGCCTTTCTGACATCATGGAGGCTAGTTAAATGCTAAAACCAGACATATGATGAAGGTCGCCGTTGACACTCGAGGCGACTGCTGACAGCGGTCGCCGGGCATCGGTCGCCCACATACAGTCGAGGCGACCGCCACCAGGAGTCGCCGGGCGGCGGCGACTTCGGCGACGCCGAGGGCCGTCGCGGCGACCGCTGGGCGACTTTTGTGGTTGATAGGGTAAATACCCCTTATTGTCTCTGTAATTTCCCACTTTACGCGCTAGGCATACATGCTCTATTAAAAGAGAAAACATTAATTCCGTCATGAATGCTGTGTATTTCAGTGCCTTGGGGGAAATCTTACCCAAACGCCCTTATGGTCCAAAAATGTGTGACCAGTTGTCTTTGAAGATAAACTCCTTACATACCTCCTCCAAATCTAAGGTCCACGCTAACTCTTTATGAATGTACAGGACTGCCAAGTGATTGAGTCGCTGACCGAAACCAAGTCAAGAGGCGGCGCAAGCTGGAAAAGCTGCGCTCTGAAGATGCGGTTGTAGGAGGAACAACGATAATTAGACAAACCAATATCTCCAAACTTTCATTGTTCAAAATTTCTAGAATGCATGCAAATTTTATGGAGCACTAGGAAAATTCTAGTACTGGTGGTAAAGAATTTCAGACAGACTTGCCTAGGCCTCCTCATTGACATAGAGTAGAAAGGTAACAGAATAAATGAATTTATTATTATTTGAATTAAAGAGTGAAATATCAATTTGATCGAAATTCACATATTTCGTTGCAAGAGCTTGACAATTGGCGCAAATAGAAGAATCAGTTCACCGTGCACAGCCCCAATTTTTGTAGAAGTCCCCTAGTTTGATGTCTCTTTAATTTCAGAATCATGCAACTGAAATATGTAAAGGTTTTCTGATGTCCAAAAGGCATAAGCATTCATTTAGGACATTTACATTACTGACATTTCGTCTCAGTTAGTCTGCCAATACCAGCTTATAGTGCGTTTTGAAAACAGAATGTAAATAGAAGAATTGAGTATGCCTATTGAGTTACATCTGTTGTGTGATCCTCTATTCATAGTCGTTTACGTACAATTGCATTTGAATATGTTTCTTTACATTGCTTCCTACTCTATGTGATTTGTTTATATTCATGAACTGAATATTCTATCATGAGTGAAAAGGATTTGAAGCCTAGGACACTTTCGTATGCTACGCCTCGCTAACGTGTCTTGCACACTGTTGCACGTCGTGACTCGTGATGAATAAAAATTTGTGAACTCTACACCTCGTTCTCCCTACATACATTCTACATCCTACGACAACATCCTCAGCTGAAAATGAGAATATACCTGAATATTCAATCATTTTTCATGATTATCAAAATGTTATTCATTGCGCACATGTAACTCAGATTTACCCCATGCATGGCTGCCTATTGAATGGGGGGAGCCATGTTGATGTGAAGTACGTCTCGCAATGATTCCCGATATTGGATAAATGACAGCTATTCGAAATGATCCCGTTTTCAAACTTAGGAGGAAGCTATTTGCAAGTCGCTTTGAAATTTAAAGAATGCAGAAATACAGCATAATATACAATGGTGATAGAATGTATGAAGAAATGACTTCTTCATTCTTGCTGCAAAAGTAAGCGAGCGCCTTATCCAGATCCACACAGAATTCGACAAGTAACCAGAGTTGTAGAAGTGACTTCTAGAGCCGACTCTGCACTTTTCTCAAACCTAATCAAAAGACCGGTCTCCGTCTCCGAGCAAAGAGGTAGAACCCTCCCCCCGCCTACACAGCCCATTTAGGACTATGGAAGTGCATTTTCCAGCCTCTACCTTAGTCAAAGAAAAACGTCAACTGATTGAGGAACAGAGTGAACTGAAAAATTCCCTCGTTCGAACGCACTGGTTGAAACCATGCATAACTAATATAAGTCGGTTTTCTGCTTCCATTCAAAATACCGGTAATTTATCGTTGAGTCAGACAAACAGAGACAAGCAGAGACAAACAGAGACAATCAGAGAAGAGCGTTCATCAGTTTCAAGTGTCATAGGATCCATCAAATTAGCTTTTCATAGATCGTACCAGCAAGATGAATATCTAATTTTTAGGCACATGCACAAATATGCATATAAAAGTATGTACATTTGAGACCAACATCCTCAAAAGTCATGGAAATTAGAGAGCAACCACAGACAAAATAGACCTGAAATCACGGAAATCATCGATTAAAAAATTTGCGGTGCATTGTTTTTCATTTCGAATTTCAGTGACACTTTCGGGGCTCGACCTCTAGACCGAAAGATCGCTAGGCCAACAAATTAACCACTGTGCTACGGAGAACATGACATACGGGAAATTAAAATAGTGTTGCAGTCTTACAGGAAATCAAGATACTGTTGGACTAAACACAAAATTATTTGCATTTGCATCATGAAGTTGCTCTCAAAATTTGCACCTTGGTACAATATAAGCAACGAAATTCCTACTAGATCCAAAGAATCCATACCATGCAGCAACGCGGAAAAATATTTCTTGCATGTTGTGGTTCATAGTAAGCCTCTCCTCGATCAATTTTTTATTATATTTGCTGATCGCCTGATATCTAATTGATAATTGAAAATTTTGCAAACAATTTATTATTGCCAAATTTTTTGGCCTTTACCATATCTAATGCTCTAAATACAAATAGCCATTTTTAACTGTAAATTCCAAGTCACTAATTTCGATTGATTAATGTGTCAATTAGGTCAACATTTAGGTTAATTACTGCATGGCGACTGCAAAATTTCTGTACTTTTTAATGTTATACGTGTACTCCTGTGGCAACCAAAACACTCATGCAATACGAAAGATGATTGAGTCGAATGAAATATGCTGCTTAAAGCGAATTTACACATAACTTAATGGACATAGCTATCGAATACCATAAGGGAATGTTTGAACTCAAAATGTGTGTCAAATTGTAATGATAATAAGGGTATAGGCTACCCCACTGAATTAGAAGGTATGTAATGAAACTTTTGAAAATATAATATTGATTTAAATAACGTAAAATTCTTCGACTAATTATCTTTTTAAAATGTTTAATACACAACTTCTGATCCAGTGTGGACTTATCAATATTTTTCACTATTATAAATTAATTTAAGACTGCAGCATTTCGTACATTTCATGCTAAAAGAACCGCCTTTTGTGAATAATGCACATTGTAACTTGCCAATACATATCCAGAGTTCGCATTCGTTTGGTTCCAGTGACAGACAGTTCCTCTCCCTTTCTTTTCTTGCTTTCTTGAAAGCGAGGCATTGTAAAAGCGAGACGAATCAGACGATAGTCGAAAGAATTTTGTAAATAAAAAATATATTCCAAATGTAAATGGGTACACGGCACACGCTGAAGATTGTCAGTAATGAATTTCAAAATAAATTCGAATAGCAATGCTTCACAGTACACATACACTCTCACAAATCAAGGATTGAATGAAAGGTGTATGTCAAAGTCCACTACGTTAATCAATCTTCCACATGTTTAATGGCATTTGGCCGAAGGGCTCAATGTGTGATGCCCGCCAAATGGGATCATGTGTCTCGCTAATGCATTGCACAGTATGTGCTGCATATGTAACGCGTTGACACTTTAAAGCTTAATGACGATGCCAGATGTCATGACTTATCTCATAAGACTGTGCCAGTCTAATAAATTCTTTATTAACATTGCTATTTGCATGTTCTAAGTTGAGCAAAATATACATGTAGTGAAACGGATGAAGAATTAGTCGAAATTCCAGATATGTAAGGTTTATCAAAACACACGGTCTCCTCCGGCATGATTATGCGTGTTTAACGAGGCTTTTCTACAGTTTAGGGGACAGAATAGCTCACAGATGGATAATTTGTTTGGCAAGATGGGCAAAAATGATTTTCGCAATTTAGTGAAAAGTGACAAAGAGGCATGGAAAATGGAAATCACGCCGTTCCAACAGGGGTCCGACCCCCCTTTGAAAATTCTGGAGGGGGTCGTGATCCCCTGACCCCCCTAGATGCTGCGCCCCTGGTCAGATATACAACACAGATCTTTTATATACGGACAAAAAGTGAAAGGTCCCAACACTGAGCCGCATACCGTACCGTATACCGCATACGTACTTGTATACCCCAGGAAAACTGCTGTTCTTTATTTTACTGCCAACCTGAGAAAGCAAAGCTCATCGAATTGCAGACATGAAGCTTAAGGACCCACGATTGAGAGACTTTTGCGCAGCAGACATCTTCAGTCAGGCGATTATCCGCTTCTTACTATACGTTTTCATTTTTACAGACCCAAAAGGTTGTTTTGGCTTAACGAAAGGAATGAGCTGTATATAATCGGATCAAGTCTGCCTAGAAAATCTGATGATATTGTTGTTGAATAATTGTTTTGAATTTACTCGTGCATCGCAGATTGATTCAATATCATCTACCTGTCGTAGTTCCGTTGTAATCATCAGCAACCATAAGATCAATTACAAGTGATCCTTTCTGTGATTTTCCTTTTAAGGTCATACTGCCTGACATGACAGCAATATACCACTCTCCATCAAAGCGAACATTGACATTTCCAGGAAAATCTACTCCACTTCGCAGAGCTGTCATATTCGTGTAGTTTCTTTTGTCAATGTAAACATCTGAAAATTAAAATTTCATGCTCTTCAAAAGTTATGAACAACTTTTACATACGAGTACATGACAGCCAACCTGGTATTAAATGCTGATGTGAAGCAAGACCAAAAACGTTGCGTTACTATATTAAAAAGATTCATAAGATTTTAAGGGACAATTATTATCTGTGCGCATGAATGAGTGTTAATAGCTCCAATCGGAAAAACATCTATCGGGTGTAGAAAAAAACAATTTTGAATCGAAAAGTCGACACCAATCGCAATTATCAAAATAAGGAGTTTCTTTTTATGAATTGATCCATCTCAGTAGAATCCACTTTGATGTCTTGGCGTCGATTTCAAATGCGAAGAGTTGTTAAATGAAAAAATTCAAAATTTCATTTTCCGAGTTACGCAAAGATATTTTCTGCAGCTTTTTTTCTTTAAAACGATTCAGGGTTATTACATTTATTTGGTGCGCCAGTGGACTAATGTAGGCCTATGCAAAGCAACAATCTTAGAACACGTACATGTACATTAACGCTGCACACACTGTAGATTATTACTTGTACATCTACTGTAGCCGAGATGTCATATACACTTATCACTGCAAATATGCTATTAGAAAATTATTATTCTAAAATGTTTTTACTTAGGCCTTCGCAAGTGTTCGCATTTGCAACAAGTATTTATTATTAAATAAGCCTTTTGATAGTAATCCTAGTGGACTGTTACAACATGCACGTATCCTACGTATCCTGTATTTGTAACATGGATAAACCTAAATATGATTGAAAAGCATGCATTATACAATTTAACTTTGCGGCTTAATTTCATTTTACAATATTATGGGTGGCTAGCTACCTTAAGGAAGTTTAGTAGCGTAACGGAGCATGCCGCTATAATGCATGCCGCTTTTAACTGACATTCTGTGCAGAGTGAATTATGGGTGACATGACGTGTTGATAGCGTGCTAATCAATTATTAATAATTAATTAAGCTGCTTGACAATGGTATGGATTCACGACATACATAACTGCATTGTTCGCGCATAAGTAGATGATATCTGATGGAAAAGCACACAGACCTAAAACAGGATTTATAGTGCAGATTTTCAAAATCTGGATAATTGCCGAAAGTCTGCTAAAATTGGGTTATTTTATTGGGTAATGGAGGATTTCGGATTTTAGGAGACGGTATGCCGTTGTGGTCCTTATGCTTAGGAGCTGCCCACTTCTCTGAAGTCTTGACAGCCCTCTGCAATCGCTCAATAGCTGAAAGCTTTATTCCACGTAAACGGAGAAGTTCGATCATCATGAATTTAACTAAAATTCACAAGCCAACTAAGGAATCTGATTTCAGACTAGCGGTCTGCAGTCGTCGGAAATTTGTCCTCAATGCGAAACAAAATTTTTCAGCCGTAACAGAAACACGACTGCACTACTTCAACGACATGACACGGACACGAAATGTAGAGTGCCTACGACTAGCAATACAAGAGATCAAAATTTATCTTGCGAGTAATTCATTTAAAATGTATTTTCAATGTAAAACAAAATTACAGAGGAAGGAACTACACCAGCTTAACACTCAAAGCGCCGACATGTCGTATCCGTAAGCGCCAAACCAGTCAATTGACGATTGTCTATCTCAGCCACTATTTACGATCGCATGTATTTTTTCTTTTAAAGAATGAGTTCAAGAACTATTCTCTCAAGAACTATAATATCACACACCTATGCTCCATAAAAAAAATGAAAAATAGTATAATTGATTCAATAGTCCTTTTTACCTTGATTGCTGAATGTGAATTTGTTTATTCCATCTCATCAAACAGATTCAGATATCTTATTTTTGTACGTTCATGTATGTACTGCTGTAGAGAGTACTGTGCGTCATGCTGTATGGAGTTGGATTTTGGTTAACTCGCTACAGCAGACCGCAAGCAACTTAACTAGGCGAACAACAGTCTATGCGACTGACATTGTCGAGTCTTATCAACATGACTTCATGCATGGCATATTCTGTCAACTGAACATCCCGGAGCTGTTTCTGAAGAAAGTGACAAGAAAAAGGCAGAAACGGTTCTTTTTTATAACAGCAATAAGTATGGAGTAGACATGCTTCACCAAATGTGCCGGTAGTTATCAACGAAGGCTGGTTGTCGACGCAGGCCATTGGCGGAGTTCTATAATATACTTGACATGGCAGGAGTAATTGCATGGATGCTTCATCGAGAGCAAACACATTACGTATTAACAGAAGAGCTTTCTTCAAGAATTGTCAAAGGAGCTCAGAAAAGATGTCGATGAATTCGCGATGGTACCATCAGATCATGGAGAACCTCTCGAAAAGAGAGTGACCAGCATTGTCCATGTGTACTGTCAAAAGAATCGAACAGCTAGCCTATGTAGACGGTGTCATCGTCCAGCCTGCGGCGAAAGCCAGGCCATCGTTTGTAGTCTGTGTTTTGATCAATTGTGAATACAGCTTACTTATTTGTGGGACTCATGACAAAAAAAGTTTCGAATAATTGATTTTCATTTTTTTGATAATACGCTTTATTCTAATACAACTTATTATTTTCTGCAATGATAATAAAAAGATTTGATAATTCATTATCATTACCATGACAGCAATACAAGAATATCATGTGATATGATCATAGATCTCATTATGTAAAGCATTAAATGATTATTAATCAATAACATTTAATGTCAATCGCAATAGTCGTCAATTGACGGTATCGGCGCTTAAAGGTATAGGACATAAATTTCATATATCTATTCTATTTTTCACTGGCTACAAGAATCTTCTACAATTATACTGTGAATAAAAATTGTCATGAAATGAAAATCGAAACCAACATCTGTTTAAAATATTAGGAAAATTTAATTTTAAAAATCGTCAATTGACGGTTTGGCTCTTCTAGTGTTAAAAGGATTATAGAGTAATTTGAGATGGGCAAAAAGTTCAGTGATTTCTGTCAAATGGCTGTTGAGCAGCGGCCGATCTAAAAGTAATAAGAAGTCGCTTATCAAGTTATACAGGACTCAGGGTACACCGTTTATTGTTTATGATAAACCCTGCTGTTGAAAATGCACATCGCTTGTAGCGGAAATGGCTGGGTCGGCAACTATAGCGTGGACAAGGCGTGCATTGCACTGGTCAAATTTGGGTTGAGGGTAGCGCGCTTGATTCACCAGTGGACTTAGTGTGCGCACAGATGTTCGTGGTTCGCTCATGTATTTGTCAATTTGATGCTTGTACATGTATTTGTATTGTAATCTGGTAAGTACACTACAGGAATGTTGTTTATTTATCTTTCATCATCGTGAAGTGCATGTACAATGTATTCTAGATAGCTTGTCTTTAGCTGGAACAGGTTAAGTCATCGAATTATCTCGCTTGAAAATTTTGTAGTGAATCCCTGTCAACACGAGAATAAAACACGACTCTAATTATCAAAACACGAGCACGAACACGAATGACAAAGCTCAATACGAAGCAGTGTCACGAACGCAGACCTCTATTTCCGACTACTTCCAGCCCATCTGTACCCTCACACACACATCAAATATTGATTGTCAGAAAGTTTCTCTACAGCATGTTCGATTGAAAATCACATCAAATTCGATAATCAAGCCGCATTTCGTGCAACTAGCAGCTTTTATTTCTAATCACACACCAAAATAGCAGCTGCACTTGAAAAACATTCGACTTCCATCTCTTGACTTTGAAAAAGCTTTCGACGCCGCATGACATCTCAATCTCTTCGAAAAATTGAGTAAATAAATCGAACTAATCAAAACCTAATATTGGACTATATGCTTCTATAGGCATCACAACCATGCTTCGAATCGCCAGATAATTTATGCATTAATGCCGATGTCATTCCATTTTCCGTCCCAGGTCCATTTGCATTTACGGCGACTATTCAAGTCTCATGCCAATCACACAAGGAAATTCCCCTTAAAAATGCTGGAGTTACATATTTCCTAACACCTCCTCTCTGAGTTGAAGCGATCAAATAATGAAAACCATACGCAAACTACTTCTTCTTTTTTGTTCCACATGAATTGTTCAAAGTCGCGACGCTTGAGAAGATATATTTGGAGCATGTTCAAATTGAGTGCTCAAGCCATTGCATGGTGACTTCCGACAGTGACATTGCTTGTCCCATGGAGATACCTGTGATTTGGGCATCCCAGGAAAAATTTAATGACCATCAATATTCTATTTATTAGATTTTTTATTACCAAAGGAATATGCGTCCTATCATAGATGACAATTATATACGGAAAACTGAAATAAGCAATTTATTTATGAATGTTCTGTTATGACCAAATTCACAATATTCAAATAGACTTACGCAATGCACTTCTTTCGGTATTGAGTGAAAATTCAACAATAGTGGATTTATTCTTCCCGTTATCTGTCGAATGTTGCATTGCCACTCCGGTTGTCATTGTTGCTTGCGTAACATTTACACTTGTCTGGAAAGTAAAATGCAAACTTCCAATTTCTTCATTCCACAACTTTCTGAAATTCGACTAAACGACTCTGCGTCTTTTAAATCAAGGAACTGGAAAGATTGAAATAATCTAGCATCCGCAACTATCAAGAATCACTATCCATACCGACGGGGGGCGTATTTTTGCTCTGATACTCAAAAATAATTTTGCTAAACCTAAGCCGCCTACTCTGCACTTTTATGACTTTTAGTTTCAGCATATATTTAAACGCTTCACTGAAAATCGCTTAGTCTTCCCTTCTGAAAGATCAAATTTAAGACCTATTTTGAAAAATGCTTTTTTTCGAAGATCTGAATCATAATCCAATAATCTGCGAAAAATTATTCAATAATTGTCGGAAACCTAACTTCTAAAGTTCAAGACAACATTTTAATATTTTGCTGATACATTCCCAGCTCAAAATTTCATGCGGTAATCAATCTTTAACTTAATGTATAGCTTATAAGTTCATCGTCAAAGTGGTAGGAAATACACTAAAGCGTTTGCAGTTCAAATTTAGAGTTTATCCGATGGTTGCTGCACTGGCGATTATAGATTGAAGTAATGTTTTTCAAACCTCAATCGTAGTCCACATGGCTCCTAGTGGAGGATTTCCGTGGCGGCTAGTGGCGACAAGTTTCCTGCCATGAGTCGACAACAATTACTCGTTTCGTGGCGGGTCGTGGCTGCTTTCGTGGCGAGGCGTTTACAATGTAGTTGACGTCCAAGAGCCATGGATAAACAATCATTGGCAGTTTTGTCATCACAAGACTTAGATGCAGTACGTGACAAGCAGACGTTGCCCTTTACTAACTCCACAAGCTTGCACGGAACTCAACAAGGAAACTTCTCCTGCCCTTCTCGTCGCCGCATTTAGCACAGACCTGATCATAAAAACGGATCACCCGGAATCATGTCGAAATTCAATCGATTCTCGTGCCTTCCAATCGCGTCGCACATCAACGTGCCATACAATATTCTAGAGATTACTACATGAAGGATCATAAAGTGAAAATTGCTCAACTTACTAATTGTAGATTTCTTAATTGGAAAGAATGCAAGTATAATAATGAATTAGGCACGAGGTGAACGAGCATTCTCTGAACTTTCTCTTGATGTATTGCTCATCGAACTCGGTCGACTAGGGAAGAAGCAGTGATATCGGAAAGTTGCAAACAAAATCATGACTTTATCGGCTGAAAATGTCATATTCTCATTTTTCTCATTAAGGATGTTATATTTGGCATCTTCAGACACCCTTCAAAAGAGTAATCGTATATTCAAACCAGTTCAATGATTCTTTTCAACCTTCTTTCAACATCTTTCTCATGATCGGACTCTCAACATCTTTCTATTCAATGAATGCAGGACCATCATGGATAGCGAACACCTACAGTCGGTGCGGTGAGAGAACAGAGACGAGAGAATATGACAGTTTCAGCCATTGAAGCATCGATTTTGTGACAAATTCACAAAATAAGGCTCTGAAAAGCCTCGTTCACCTCGAGCCTAATTCATCATTAAACTCACATGCTTTCTTATTAAAAAATTGTAATTATTAATTTGAGCGAAATTCTCATGTTGCGACCAATGTCCAGCAAACTCAACAACCATCATAGGTTTCTCATAGCTTAGGTTTAATTGAAAGCTGAGATTGCAATCTCTCGAATGATGTATAGTACGGCACGCTTATGTGCGACAAGATTGGAAGGCATGAGAATCGATTGAATTTTTTTGGTCCGTGTTTTATGATCAGCTGTCTAGAGTGCGGTTTCAGAGCAGTTGCTGGCATCCTTACAAGCGAAATGCAGCACTGTTGATATGCGACCGAGCGGACTTGCGGTCGAAGTTGATGCACGTGTAGACTTAAAAGGCTATATTCTCAAATCATAAAGACAAAACCTCATATTCTGAAAGGACTTGCTGAGCAAAAATTTTCGTAAATGTGAATTTGCTAGACTTTACCTCACGTGGTGTGGTTTTTCAATCATTCATGTCGTTCAATGGAAAAATATCAAGGGGATAATCAGAAGAAATTCCATTAATTGGGAGGGTGGACAAAAAATGGGTGAGAAACACTTGTTTAAGCTGTATTCTCCAAGTTGAATCGAAGCAGTGACATATTTTCATTCCTTGAGTCTTCGTTTAGAAATTATATTGAAGAGCTAATGATAGTTACGGCCTGGATAAATACAATCTCTAGTGACGTTCTGATTGATATGATGGTGAAATCACACGCATCTCAGACACAAATATGGGGAAAGAGGGTTACTTTACATACTAATCATTTTACCTGATAGAGTGCCGTTAACAAAAATCCAGTGGTTGTTCCAGCATCCACATCCTCTTTTGTCCCATTTAGCAAGATGAATTGTCCTAGACCATTGAAAGTATATCCCAAACCATCTAGCGTCGTGATATGTGGGTCACCTCGCCATCCACCAATGCGGAATCTCAAACCTCCGAAAGTTAGCGGAAAGTAATGTCGGAAAGCCTGTCAGCAAAGAGGAAAATGAATTATTTTATTGAGCTTTATTTTGTAGTAATTATTAGGAAAATATCAAATGCATGCTTAAAGGAGTAAGAAAAAAGGCTTATTATGGAAATCGAATATTCGTTTATTAATACACGAAAATTTGTGTAGGCTGCACAGATTTTCGGCCGAAACCTTCGTCGGGTGAATGCAAACTGAATATCATCTAATAGTATTCTAATCGATAATGGTTATAATAAAAACGACTGCCGAGAGGCAAACCTAAGAACATGCAGGGAAAACCAAAACCACATAAGATAGTTAATTTCAAATTGCCATTTTTTTGCCTCGGCAAAACAGCGAGAATGCTTAAGACGAGGCATGAAGAACATAAGCGAGCTATAAAAAAACAAAAGCACATCGAGCGACCTTTATCAACACCTTTATCACACCCTTTATCAAACATAACGGCGCTGGCGACATCGGGACTTTTCAGGTCGATCTCATTAGCAAACTGACCAACACACGAGATACAACAATAACAGAAGCCAAAGCAATCACACAACTT